>ML787530.1:188428-199996 GCA_009831015.1 Picea engelmannii | reverse complement strand
CTCTCTCTCTCTCTCTCTCTCTCCCCCCTTGTATGCAAGACTTTGTTTTTCTCTTCATGGTGCTTCCTCATGTAAAACTTTGATGTATATGAGAAGAATTCACAAAGATTCTTTGATTTTATTCTTCAAGTATTTTGGATCTCTCACCCTGTATGCATGCTACCAATATTCCTTTCTAAATCTCTTGATGATTTCTCTTCCCTTGACTTATCTCCAAGATGTTGTGTAGATCAATGTAGGGATACCTGTAAATTTTTCCTTTCCTCTCTTCCAGTGTTTGATAATTGCCCATTGGTGCTTCCTCTTGTAAATATCTTACATATATATAAAAAAAAATCATTACTTGATTTCTTCATTCACTTGTCATGTTCACTTTATCATAATGTTCAATGATTTTCTTCTAATGATTGATAGTTTCTCTTTCCCTATTCTGTTGTTCCTTTCACTACTTGTCTTTCTATGACCAGTTGATTCCAACTGATTCCACTGATTCCAATTGTAAATATGCTATGTCATATATCTTTCTAGACCTTCCAATGATCTCATAAATCCATCTATGTCCATATGTCGCACATTTTCCATAACGTTTCTACTCAATTTTCCACAATGTTGACCCATATATCACTATACTATCATGAAGGATTCATGGCTGCAATTGATCATCACATATTCCCGTTGCTTCAAACTGAATCAAGTGTGTCCACTGGTATTATCTATCTACAAATCTAACTCTGCATGTTTGGAACAACCTGTATGGAAGATATCCTTTCCCCAATACATATGTGGAATAAAATCATAAACTTCTTCCTGTGTAACTGCCAACTCTACTTCTCAATGATCAATATTATCATTATGTACTTTCGCTACCTGATTGCTCTGAATTTGTCTCTGCAAATATTTAGCATTGCTTGAAGGATGGTTCTATGATTTGTAGTGGCTACTGCACTAACTCCCCTTGTTCAATATTCATATTTAATGGGATTCTCCAAGGAAAATGGATCAGAACAATACCTACTCTGATGCAAAGTAATCTTTCTCTTCATCTGTGGATTCATCATTTTCCTGAATTCTGACATCCTTTTTATCTTCTTTCTGAATTCTGACATCTTTCTTTTCATCAACTTCCTGGATTCTGACATCTTCCTCTTGACCTGTAAATTCATCTCGATCTTGTGCTACTACAAGTCCTGTAAGTACAATATCTAAAAGTTCTTCATTCATCTATTCTTCATTCACCTGCTCTTCTAGTTCCTTATTTCCTTTCCAAACCTTTATGTATCTAACATCAATGTCTTCCTTCATGAAGGGATCTATCATGCTTCTACAATTTTGGGCTATGTGTCCATAGTTGTGGAATTTGTAACATTCTATATCGTGTGGGGCCACATAAGAATCTCTTGCTTGAACATTTCTTTCATACATTATGCAATTCAAAACTTTATGCTAAAATTTAGTACATTTCTTTCATACATTCTGCAATTCAAAACTTTATGCTAAAATTTAGTACATTCTGCAATTCAAAACTTTATGCTAAAAGTTAGTACATAAGCAGGAGCCAAGGTTGCATGAAAATAAAGATCGACTCTTTTCGTTCTGTTTCTTTCCCAAGGGGAAGGGTCTCCAGGCTTCCTACAGACAAGGGTTTACCTTGTTCTCGTATAGCTCTCTGATATACATGCGGGGTCGAACAATAGTACTTGGCCTAATATCTTAGGGAACAGACTAAGGAGGCTCGACAGTGCCCTTAACTGTACTAACCGATTACCTTGGTACTAGAGAGTATCTTCCCGAGTGATGTTATTGGTGGCACTATAGCAGTTAGGTGGTTTATTAGTTGATCGAGGGATGGTTTCAGGATATCCTCGGGGTCTTCCATTATACTAGAGGTACGAGGAAGAGAAAATCCATGTACAGGTGTTGTCTGATGTGCTACCACTCAAAGGGGTACTAACATGGGTTACAAGGGTTTCCAACAATGTGAGCTTAAAAACCTCTTGTAGTTTCTACGTGTATGATTCCCCAACCATGGATTTATGCACTGAACGACGGATCTATGTAGTTTAAAGATGTTGGAACACGTATCTAGCCTACAATTTTCTAAAACAAAATGAGTATGTGTTATCCCGGTAAAGATCTTTGATACCACTTGTAATATTATTAACTTGAAACCTATAACACAACAAGCAAATACACCCCAAGAATAGCATGAACATTCAATAGAGAGAATAGATATAATACTGATAGCACCAAGAAATATTTGTTCACTTTCCTCTTTGAGGGGGAAACCTCCAAAATGAGTAGAGCTCTCTTAGAATAATAATTAATACAAACTTTCGCATACCTCCTACTCTTATTTATACTAATTCTATCTTCTAAAGAACATTCTAGAGGAAGATATTTCTAAAAGTGGAAGCTTATATTAGGTCTTCTTACATTGACTTGTTAACCTCTATTTAATAGACCTTATGAACTAATGTCAACCTTTATTACATGGAAAATATATCATGCTAACTAATGACCAACTAAGAGGGGTTAGTATTGGGTACTAGCATGGTCATACCATATACATTTAACCCTATATATTCCTCCCTTGGGATCAAATCAATGGTGATGTGAAGACTTGTTCATGACCATTGCGCTCGAGAATATTTTTTTTGGGCCTAAGGCCATTATTTTCCTCCCATAGCCCCGATAGGGCTCCTAATACACATTATTATTGTCAAAAACATACTAATGGTGCCCATATTCATAATCAAAGGCCTTATTCTTGTCCACTGAGTATGATAAAGATTTGTTTAGGGAATAAGGCCATTATTTTCCTCTCACATTGATGATGCAATTCATGACTCCCATATGTTCTTTGAAAAACCCCTTATGGTGCACATATCTATCTTAGAGGCCAAACATCTCTTAGAAAGCAATTGAATGGTTGTTTCAGTCCTAGTTCATGACCCTTGAGCTCAAGAAGCATCATTTTTGGCCTAGGGTACTTATTTTTGTCCCCTATATTAGCCATGGTATAGGCTATGAGACCCACATTTATTGTTTAAAACATACTAATGGCACCAAAGAGACCATATAGAGGCCAAACATCCACTATACATGATTTGTGTGGTTGTTAGAGGACTACTACAGGAATATTGATCTTGATAAGATTCAAATAGGACCTTAGCACCTTATGTTCCTTCCCTAACTATGTTCACGGCCCAAAGTGCATTACATGGTGCAAAACAACTTATGATGGCTTTGAGGTCCAACCTAGAGAACTCCAAACATAAATACGATGCTCAAAACTTGTAAATGGAAATTATATCTCACCTATTGGATAAGGATCCCTTAGAGAGGATGTATGCCATGATTATGGGCTTTGTTCAAGTCCATCAAGCTTGATAAGGTTGTTTAGTGCCTATGGCCCTTGTTTTAATCACCCAACCATGGTATAGATCTTATGACTCATTCTCATTATGAAAAATACACTAACGATTCCCATATTCCCAAATGGAGGCCTTGTTTATGGACATAAAGAATGAGAAAGTTATATTTAGGGCTTGGGTCCCTTTTTTTCCTCCCCTAACCATGCTACACAACCCGACTTCCATATATTTTTCAAAAATAATCTTGATGGTGCCCATATCCCTGTTCGAGGCCAAAGATTCCTTAGAAAGGATCTGTGTTGTTATTCAAGTCCTTGTTCATGGCCTTAAGCATAAGAAGATTCATTTTGGGCATAACATATTTGTTTTCCTCCCCTAGCTTATGTATAGGCCCCAAGGCCCATTTTTAGTGCACCAAACATACTATTGGTGCCAAAGATCCCCTATTGAGGCTAAAGA
This sequence comes from Picea engelmannii, assembly GCA_009831015.1. Lineage (NCBI taxonomy): Eukaryota > Viridiplantae > Streptophyta > Pinopsida > Pinales > Pinaceae > Picea > Picea engelmannii. Next base: position 196,163 of record ML787530.1, on the reverse strand, counting down.
TAAACTATAGAGGTCTTATGTAGTTTTTTGAGGACTAACACATTAATATTGATGCTGAGAAGATTCAAAGAGGCCCTTAATACCTTATATTTCTTATGTAACCATGTTCAAGACATTAAATGCACTATTGGTAAGAAAAATCTCCAAATGGGCCTTGGGTATAACCCGAAGCCCTAAATATGAAAATGTGGTCCTCAAAACCTATGAATGGCACCCATATCCCACCCAAAGGCTAGAGATCCATTACAAAGGATCTCTATTGTGTTTTTAGGCCTTGGTCATGGCCATTGAGCTCAAAAATATTTTTTCAGGGCCTAAGGCCCTTGTTTTCCTCTCCTAACCATGGTATAGGCATTGAGAATAGTTATCATTGTGAAAATCATACTAACTTTTCTCATATTCATGTAGCATGCCTTCTCCATCACCATTGAGCATGAAAAATATTTGATTAGGGAATATGAACCTTTTTTCCCCCCTCGACCATGGTACATTCCTTGACTCTCATATCTGATGTAAAAAAACTAGTATTGGTAATCATATCCCACCTAAAGCCCATAGATCCCTTAGTGAGGATTTTTGTGGTGGTTCAAGACCTTGTTCATAGCCATTCAACTTGAGAAGTTTTTTGGGGGGCGTAAGTTTTACAATTGTATTTTTCACCCTAGGCCTTGAAGATAACTTAATCATGTTATTATGTCTAAATCATGAGTTGTACTTTGGAAATTGCTTGAAAAACAACACAACTGAGCCTAGTAATGTTTTTCTGAGGGAGAAACATGATTAGTTGCATGTTTCTCATACTCGACTCACATGGTATTTTTGGTTTCCAATACAAAGCCCATGTCCAACCCATTTATCTTCTAGATTTGGAGAATCCCAAGGAGATCAACGGGACATGGGTTGACCATAATGCATTATTAAGAATGGAACTTTTGCACGACCTAGTTTTTCCTAGTTCACATGCCTTAAACCTATCTCTAAGATTCTCTACGCTCCTATATAGAGAGGATAAATTGGGGGAATGGGAACCATATATCATGTACCTAATAATTGATTATAAAGAGTTATCATGGCGATGAAAAAAAATTCAAGATTCCTTTGTCATGACATTGTTGTAAATTTGGGTGTTGGGCACCAACACAAGTGAGGTTGAAAGCCTAGGTGAGAGAGTATATCATCATCTTACTATGATATGGTGAGTTACTTAATTCTTCCAACCAAGTAAGGGTGGCCAAGGAGGAGCTCAAGGAACTCGGAGAAAGGAGTGAAACAAGCGATTCAAGGTAATCTATACTTGGTGTAGCTCACTTTATTAATATAGATCTATGTTCTTTCCCCCCTCGAAACATTGTTTAAATTATTGATGTGATTTTTATGATTTTTGTTTGGTAGATCTAGTATTAGTTGAGGTATTATATGAGATCTATTTGCATACAATTACACTTCATGTGACAAAATGTTTGAGAAAGTTTTGTTGCTTGTCTTGTGTGCAAGAAGTAGTTATAAGAGGCTACATAGAAGTTGGATCTAAGGAGGTTCTTCATAATGATATGATTGGACAACCGTCAAGAAAAGATATTTTATCCTCCTTCTCTCTCTTAGCATAGTTTGTGTGTATGCATTAGATCTAGATCGAATCCATAGTGCTCTATCGTAGAGTCTATGTCTGTCTATAATAAGGTTAGTGAGAGGGATTGTCTATCTGTAGATGAATTTATCTACAACATAATTAGTGACTCCAATAGGGAAGAACTTGGTTTTTTTCCCTTAGTTTTCAAGGATTTTCCTTGATATATTTTCATCCTTGTGAGGTATTGTACACACTTTACTATGTTTTGATTGATCTTGAGAGCATGCAAGTCTGAATCCCCTCAAATCTGAGTTGAGTTTATGGGTTTTTCCTTAAAATACATTGTGCTCACTTATGTCCCTTATAACAATGATGGTCAGTCATGGATTTCCTTTATGAAACCCGCATATAGGCCTTCTAGTCACATGTTAAATACTAACAACCCATGACAAAGCTGATTTGGTCACCTATTTCCAAAAAAAATCCTACAAGTGAATCCCATAAATGTTTTTTTTTGGAAATTTTCAATAGATTGTGTTCAGATCTAGCTATATCTTATCATGGGGAGGTTGCAAAGCATCTTTACCTAGCCTATGTGTATATGGTCATGTGATTCTTGTCCTATTTGATTCATCAAGTGGATTTAGAATCCTCACATAAAATTTGTCATTTTCAAATGTTTTTTGCATTGGTCATGGATTATGAATAGTGACTTTGCCAAAACTCTAGTGCATCACATTATCTAATATAATTGTGGTTTTCACTCTTAGTTTTCATTTACACTATAAAAGAAATCAAAGAATAAATTACATTGCATGATAATTTTTAGTTGGTATTTTATAATTCTTTTAAAAGTTGCGTTAGAACATTGGCTATGAGCTTTTGCATATGAAATTGTTTTTGAGTGCATTGATAATTTCATTTGGAATGAATGATTGTTATTTTATTTTTAAAATGTGAATAAGAAACCTCCTCGCAATTTAATTCGGAAATCACAAACAACAAAATTAATTATGTATCTGGTTCACTTGTTTAGAACTTACACGACATAGTTCATCTAAAAGGCCAATAACTATCATGAAAATTACGATCAAAACCGAGAACATACCGCTCTATGTTATATTTTCAAACATGCACCTGTGAAAACATTATACTCTACTTTATATTTTTGAACATAAACTGACAACTAAACATTACATTATACAATATGTTTTACTGCAACCCAATTATAACCACCATTATTATACATACCGCGGTAGGGTATATAGAAATCGATATGCAGCTGATTGCAAATTAGTTCAGTGGTTGAAATTAAAGTTATATAGCAATAGATATGCAGCTGATTGCAAATTAGTTCAATGGTTGAACTTAAATTTATAGAAGTTTTCCAAAATTTAACAATGTGTTAATGTGTTATCGTGTTATTACTGTTTGCAATTTTTTTAAATATTTTTTATCAATTTAACTTTTGCTATTGCATAGGTTGTTATGGCAGAGGTGGTTTGTGGCTTTTTTTTTTTTTTTGAAATTGAAAACATTCTTTAAGTATTATTTAAACGTTTTGTTTTTTGGTATTTTTATTGAAATCTCCCTATATAAATTTGATTGAAATGACAATTTTCTATTGGTTAAATTACATTTTTAAATGTATACATGGATTTAGCATATGAAATCTTGGTGCACTATAAATATACAAATTCAATCACTCAAATTTACAGTTCCAACAATTTCTCGCTAAATTTTAAATAAAATTAATTCAAAAATATACTAAAAAATAACCAAAAATATAAAGTTTAAACCACTGAAACTATTCCATGTGTTTCTGTCGTACTCTGACATCAGCATTGGTTTAGTTTTCTAAACTACATACCTCTTGTTTTTTAGCGAGTATATTATCTTTCATTAATTGATCTCAAGCCACAGAGAAGTTCCAAAGAACTTCATATTCATATTCGAATGTTAAATCAAATATTTTATGACAGACAAACAATCTACAAGACACAGGGATTAGCTCTGCATCTATTGTGAAGATGACGAACACTGGAGATGGTACACCATGGATCAATGGAATATACAATAAATTTTGTATCGAGTATTATAATACCAATTATGAAAGCAAGTGTAAGGTCGAAATGGAGTAGGTTAATTTGGGAGCAATCTTCTCTTTCGAATTCTGCTTTTCAGGCAAAAAAAAGGGCTTGAATCCTGTCAAATTTTTAGGGGTAGTCTGAATTTAGTATGGATCAAAGTTCTATGCATTTCAGAACCTTACTCCAAGAGTTTTGTCCCATTTTAAAACAATCTAGATGCTCAGAAAATTGATCAGAGTTCTGGATTGGCCAAAAATTTAAAAGCAGTCTATCAGAAAACCTGCTGGAAAAATAACTCAGGAAAGAAGATTGCTCCAAAGTTAGCCTACTCCAAGTAGAAATAGAAAGAGAATATATCACAAAAAAAATGTTTTTTTCTCTTTCCTTTTAACTGTCTCCACATGATGACATATATAATGGCCACAACCACCAACAGGACAAGCAATGCCACTAACACAACCTTAAATTAGCTTTTAAAGATCTTATACCAATTTGTAACGTCTCCGACCATCAACCCCACTGCCGAGAAACGCTACTATGCAGAACATTCCCATAAATTTATATATAACATGCATATTAAATCAAATTAACTCATTTAACATGGAGTTGTTGCCATCATACAGACTTAAAAAAATTTAACAATAAATATCATTGCAACGGAATACATGATAATATTACAAGCATCACAGAGATGCATTTTAATTGAAATTAAACACATAATGATACTTATCTTTGAAATTGTAGTAACTCCACCAACTACATGTAGACCTTACATGAACCTCCCAGCCTTAGACCACATTGCTCATCATGCTCAGTAGTGGGTCACCCCTGTGGGACTAAGCTCCACCCAAGGCAAGAGATTCCTAGACTAGGCTGAGGTTACAGGAAAACTGCACAGTGCAACCAGACGGATTCTCTCTAGAAGTCTTCTTACGCCCACTACTCATGGACTTTCATTCCCCATGTTGTAACAGATATTAAATTCGACTATGTTGCCCAAAGTACAAATCGGTTCTCATTTATTCACATTAACAAGGGGCTGCTGGCATTGGGAATGTCAGCAGTGCATTTGGGGCATAAAGGATGCAAAAGAAGTGTTTGATAGAAAGCTAGCATTGGATGTGGTCTTATGGAACATAGGAATAATATATGCTAATGAATTGAAAAACTCGAGACTCAAATCTTTGTCTGCGAATATTCATCGAATGAGTGCTGAGGATATAATGAAATGTGCTTCTTGCAGCAATTGACATGGTAGATGCAGGCTCAAAATCAGAAGGTTCCAAAGCGAGGGGAGGAGTCAAGACGACGGTCCATGCCCACAGTCCTCATTCAACAGGCAGTGGGAGAGATTATGGAAGCTAGCAATTTTGTAAAAGAAGTAGCTTATCTTGTTTCTCATTCGAATGAGAATGAGCTTACAGAGTCCCCCGAAATCCCATGGATCTCAAATGGAAAAACTGTGGCTGTCATACAGCAGCAACAAAGCTCTGATTCTAAACTTGTCTCAGGTGCAAATTGAAACGCAATATTGAGATATTCAAGGAAAGAAGAGGTTGCAGAAATTCGTGTCTAAAAAACTTGACAATAAGGTACACAAGTTCAGAGTGGTAGCTAAGGATGCTTCTTCTTCCTTAAAATACCTTAGAGATGCTAAAAAGCAAGAATATTCTGCAAGAGAAAGAGCCGAATTGCCTAAATTAGGCACGAGAGTTCAAAGAAAAATGAGTTTCCAAGTTTCTAATCGAACCAAAGAGCATGGAAGGATGGATAAGTTGATTTTATCTCCACCATGTTGCTCACTTCCTGCTAAGATCATCAATGGAGAAACAAGGTCTACCAATACCCGAGTTAAGGTAGAACAAATCAGACCTACACATAAGGGATGGATGTCTCGTTGTGATTCTACCAAGGGAATAATGTTTCCCAATCCAGCTTTCGTTTCCTCACCCTCAAAGAATGCCCCAAGGGATAGAAGCACAGATCCCTGTATGAGACGGAGGTCCTTTCCTTCCCTCAAGGATCTCACCTTTTCAAAAACCACTGCATTCTCTCCTTTCTATAAGGAAAAGGAGTTTGGGGATTGCATTATGCATAACTCTCGAAAGCTAAGAAAATCTTCTTCTTTCTCTGAGGCTTATCGGCACAGTGCTGCAAAGTTAATCAAGCAAGCTCACATCCCTTCCCTGATCAACAAAGCAATGAAGAAATTCCATTTGTCTAAGCCTCTCCTGCATCAGTTCCTTCTGGACCCTCTTCAAGTCACAATAAGAAAACAGAGCCTGAATCAAATCCTTGCTTGGGTAAAAGTGAGAGCCTCTGGATTTTTTCAACTTCCCAAATGCAAGGTTGCTCGGACAGAAGGAATTCTATGTCTAGTTATGATCAATCTGCAAGCTGCAACATTTATCTGTCGTCAAAGCCGTCTATTGAATCATTAATCCAGCCTATGACCCCTGGATGGATTCCCAAGAAAAAGGAGCTCAAATCGTATGCATTCCAAGCCTGACACTATGGGTGAAGACGTGGCCAGTAAAGTAATTGTAGAAATAGATGTCGTCGATGAAATTAACATTGCCCTTAGGAAATATTGTGTCATTTGCCTTTGTGTATATCCGTTCGTGTACATTGGTTTTGGTTGCCATATGCGTTGACACCTGTTGAAACTTCTTTTTACTCCTCCGTCGTTGTTTAACTGCTGCAGCATGAATAATGATAGTTAGACTGCTACGATACCCATAAAAATAAAAGTAACGTGGATTGGACAAGCAAAAACCAAGGCAATGATTTGGAAGAGGTGCCCCTGCAAGCTGATAAGCGGTGGTTAAGGAGATGTTTCCGAATGGAACTTCGGCGAAGCGAATACAGTGGGATAACACTCAGAGAAATACGTTGAAGGGTTCAAAAGACACTCAGCCCAATAACACTAACAGAGGCGTTTCAAAAGAGCTGTCAGAACACCTGGCAGTCACCAAGAACCTAAGAAAGAATCTACGTAAAAGACCAGAAACGCACTGCCTGTCAGAGCACAGGCGGTGCTAAGAAAAACGGCTACCATTTCCAGAATTAGTTTTACCAGTCAGACTGCCAAATCCATGAACCGATCGCCACCACATGCACAGGTACACGATATGCTTGAGGTTCGTATGCACCGGCTGGTGGTTCGAGAATGAGAGAGCAGGTTTCGACTAAACTCAGGGTGAGTGGAAAATGGAGCATAGAGGATTATAGTAATGAACCCTAATTAGGCAGGGATATGGTCTTGCTGAAACTTGTGCTGGTGCAACCTTCTCTGAATGGGATGATACGACTGTTGGTCGTGTTGGTCTTCCACTTCCCGGTTCCTATGTTAAGCTTTCGCGACCTTTAATGAGCCTATGCACAACAGATTTCATGATTTCTAACCTATTCAGCCTATGTGTTGGCGAATATCATCAGATGGCTCCAAGCATAAGCGTTCCGATGTGGCACGTAAGTGGCCATTAATATATTTTGAAATGAACTGGGGTGAGATGAGAGTAGCTTCTCAACTCAACAGTATTCTTTGGCTTATGGTTCAAATAAAATCCTAATATGTAATGGATGTTAAATATATTGTACCCTCAACAGTATGACCGTACACTGCCAGCTGTACTGGACAGTTGTACTTTCTATTTTTGTCTTGCTTGAGCATATATAGCTCAACCATCTTACATTGTAATTGTCTTCTGAAGCTCTTCAGTTCAGTTCTGTACTTCTTCATACATTTGAATATACTATTCTTTTCTCTCTGCATTTCTCTGTCCTTCACAATTTATCATGGTATCAGAGCTACAGCAGTAAGCCTCTTCACACAGTCGGGAGAGCAACTCGATCCTCACAGCGCAAAGCCTCACAGATCTTGAGAGCACGCGTCACAGACTTTTCACAAGGCTTGGAAAGTTGTATGAAAAACTCTTTAAAGATCACCGTGAGAAGCTAGCGGAGGATTCAAAGAACGCAGAAGAAGAAACCTGCACAACTTTTTCAAAGAACCGTCAAAGATTGACGCAGAAGAGCTGCAGAACGAAAGAAGTTTAAAGAACTTGAAGATTTC
>ML787530.1:154605-179284 GCA_009831015.1 Picea engelmannii | reverse complement strand
TTTTAAATATTTAAATCATTTTTTATGAATTATGGCAGAGGTGTTCTGTGGCTTTTTTGAAATTGAAAACCTTCATTAAGTATTATTTAAACGTTTTTTTTTTTTTTTTTGGTATTTTCATTTTTAAGTATTGTTTAAACGTTTTGTTTTTTGATATTTTCATTCAAATCTTCCTAATTAAATTTGATTGAAATCACAATTTTCTATTGGTTAAATTGCATTTTTAAATGTATAAATGGATTTAGCATATGAAATCTTGGTGCACTAGGACTATACATACTTAAACACTCAAATTTGCAGTTCCAACAATTTCTGGCTAAATTTTGAATAAAATTGAATGTAAAATATACCAAAAAATAAACAGTTTAAGCTAAGGCTTTAATATTATAGACTATTATGTAGATTGAGTTAAAATAAAAATTGTAAAAAAATTCATTCCATATGTTTCTGTCCTACAGTGGCATTAGCAATTTTCTATTGGTTAAATTGCATTTTTGAATGTATAAATGGATTGCAATGTATAAACTTTGGGGCATTTTGATTATGAAACCTTAGAATACTAGGATTATACAAACTCAATCACTCAAATCTGCAGTTCCAACAATTTATAACTATATTTTAAATAAAATTAATTGGAAAATATACTAGAAAAATAACCAAATATATAAAATTTAAACTACTAAAACTATCCCATATGTTTCTGTGATACTCTGACATCAACGTTGGTTTAATGTTATAAACTACATACCTATAGGCCTTTAGCGATTATGCTATCCTTCGTTAATTGATGTCAAGCCACAGAGAAGTTCCAAATAACTTCATATTCGAATGTTAAATCAAATATTTTATGACGGACAAGCAATCTACAGGATGTAGGGATTAGATCCGCATCTATTGTGAAGATGATGAACAATGGCGAGTTTTATCATACCATATATGAAAGCAGGTGTAAGGTTGAAATGGAGTAGGTTAATTTTGGAGCAATCTTCTCTCGAATTCTATTTTTCAAGAAAAAAAATGGGTCTGAATTCGGTCAGATTTTCAAGGGTAGTCCGAGTTTTGCATGGATCAAAGTTCCATGCATTTCAGAACCTTACCTCAAGAGTTTTTCCCCATTTTAAACCAACCCAGATGCTCAAAAAAATGATCAAAGTTCTGGATTGGCTGGAAATTTAAAAGCAGACAGGAGGAGAACCTGCTAGAAAAATAACTGGGGAAAGAAGATTGCTCGGGAGTTAGCCCACTCCAAGTCGAAATAGGAAGAAAATATATAACAAGAAAAGTGGTTTTTTCTTTTTCCTTCTAATCGTCTCCACATGATGACATATATAATGGACACAGTTGTCGAAATACAATTGCAATAGCCCAAAACAGACACAAGGAATGACAGTAGGCCATAAAACACATATTGCAATCATCAAATCAATTGAACAGTAATCAATTTGATCAAATATTCAATCTCATCAGCGTGGCTACTAGAGAGAAAATAGGCTTCACAACTACACAATGAATAGAGAATCGTTTACCACCCCACCCACACTGATCGATTTCTTCCTTCAGTCATAGAGAGAGAAAATGTATAGGCAAGTAGGAATGAATGCGTTGTGGCTCGCTATAGTGTAGTGTGAGGCCCTTACTCGTTCGACCGGTTAGGGAAAGAATAAGCTTTCTCATCTTCTTTCCATCCAATAGTGTAGAGATAAGAGGGTTTATCTTACCTTCCTTATGTACTATATTATTTGTTTCAAATAAGGCTTTGGGGAGGAAGCGCATTGGACTTAATTCTATTGTAATTACCCATATACTAGAATTGTGGAGAAGATATGAAATCTCGCTCGTGGGAACAACAAACAATAATCAACCCTTCGGATGCAGAGCTGGTACAAGGGGATATATATAAGGGCTCATCGGATGCGGAGGATGAATAGTGGGAATCATCTATAGCTCCGTGAATCACCCTATTGGCTCATATAATAGAGAGACATCTTGATGCGACTCTTAGTTAAAGCATACTCACTCTATTCATCGTTCTAGCCGACTATACTCATTCTTGTTGTTGCCGACCCAACCCTACTTGGAATATGTGGACTTCATAGGGGTAATGCTTCTCCAGCACCCCGAAGCTTTCCCACTGCCTGATGGATTAGGTGGCTATAACTCACCTGCCCCTAAGAGATCTATCTCTATCCCCCTTTTCACATCTCTCTTTTATTTTCTTCCAAGGGGGTTTAAATCAATCTAAATTTAAGGAGTTCTTCTTACTTTTGATTAAGCTAAAATAGTAATACAGTTGAGAGTGGCATTAGCCATAGAATTCTTAGTGCATCAAAGTGTTATGCTCCCCCGGTCGAGAAAAAGGGATCACTCTCCCTCCAACCTAATGTGTCGGTCTGGGAGAGGGGGGAAGAACCAAGCCCTTTCTTATTCATTAGAGAGAATAATGTCACCCACATGATGAGATGAAACCATGGAAAAAGAGTGAAACAGATCAGGCTGCGCATTGGTTGTTCTCACATAGGTGTTGCATGGCTGGCTATCGTCAGTGCAGATTGTGTTTGTGTAAGTTCCATTCCCCTCCTTGAGTTCGGAGAGGGGCCAGGAAGAGGACACTTTTCAAAAGTAGTAGGTATGGGTAGAACCTCGAGGAAAAGGGAACTTTTCGTGGTATCTGGTAGTGTTGCAGGCATCTATTCAAGTGAGCCTCTAGTTGTAGGTCCTAAGATCCAGATGATCCAGTCGATGAAGCAGTCGTTTCAACACCGGTACTAGGAACCACCTATAGTGTAGACAAAAGCATAGGCAAGAGCAGAGGAAGCAAGGGTAGGTGCATCACTAGAATCTATTGATTCTATTGATTAGAATCTTTATTCTGTAGTTTATGAACCTGTTGATTTACCTTTTTGAGCATATCCATTAGTATAACCAGATGCACCTAGGGAAAAGGAAGCATTGTATATAAAGGCATATGTAGATTAAGCCCTTGAGCCAGCTAAGATAGCACCAGGAGAAAATCCAGTAGCAGATCCATACTATAATATACCAGATATAAAATGTATGCAGAACATAAATAAAATGCTAGAAATGGCAGAATAACAACAATATAACCAGAACATTCACCACAATAGCACTGAAATGATAAGAGAATAATAATAAAAATAACACTTTGAATCTGAAAGAAATGTTCACGGGCCTCTTCGAGGGGGCAACCTCTAATTGAGCAGAGTTCTATTACAATAATATCCAAGCTAGGGTTCTCATACCCTCAACTTTTATTTATACTAAAAGGAAGCATCTAGAGGAAGATCCTTCTAGAAGCAGAAGCTTCTATTAGGTATTCTTACATCCGCCTTATTCTATTTTATTGAAAGGCCTTATTAATATTGACCTTTATTACATCCGAATATATTGTTCTACCTATGTGCGGGTTAGGACCCTAACATGTCCACCCCCTTAAAAGCAACCTTTTCCTCAAGGCTTGAGATGAGGAAATTGTTGCAGAATGGTAGTTGGTTCCCAAGTGGCATCTGCTGGAGTTGTATATTTCCATTGGACTAGCACTTCCTTGATGGTTCTCTGACGTAGGCGATGCTCACGTTGGTCCAAAACTGCTTCTGGATGTATCCAAATGGATCCTTCTTCAGCTAACTCTGGAAGGTTGGTTTGAATTTGGCACTTAGCTCCAATCAAATTCTTTAAGCATGAAACATGAAAAACATGATGCAACTTCGAATGGCTGGGCAAAGCTAACGAATAGGATACTTGTTCCACACGCTTGAGAATGGTATAAGGACCATAAAATTTGGGCACTAGCTTCTGACAATACTCGACCTTGAGGGAAGTTTGCTTGTAAGGTTGTAGTCGAAGAAACACTTGATCCCCTTCTGCAAATTGACGTTCAGAGCGACCTTGATCTACTTGTTGCTTCATGCGATTCTGTGCCATGACCAAATTCTTTTTGAGGGTATGGAGAATGGCCTCTCAAGTTGTAAGTGTTAGGTCAACCGCATGGACCTTCGAGGCACCCGGTAAGTATGAGAGAACTGAAGGTGGCTTATGTCCATATACCGCTTCAAAAGGAGTCATGTGTGTAGTTGTATGGTATGAAGTGTTGTACCACCATTCAACTAGGGGTAAACATTGAGCCCACTAATTTTTCTTTTCCAAGGAAAAAGACCTCAAATATGTTTCCAAACACTTCTTGACAAATTCCGTTTGGCCATCAGTCCGGGGATGATAAGCTATGATGAGATGCAATTCAGTGCCTTGTATATTGAACAGTTCTTGCCAAAAATTTCTTGTGAAAGTTGGTTCGCGATCAGAAACAATAGAGTGCGACATGCCATGAAGCTTGAAGACCTGATCCATGAAAATTTGAGCCATCGTGGATGCTATAAACAGGTGTTGAAGGGTGCAGAAATGAGCATACTTGGAAAGGCAATCAACAACCACCATGATGATTGATTTATTTCTTGATTTGGGTAAGCCGGTACTAAAATCCATAGAGATATCCTTCCAAATAGCAGGTGGAATCAGGAGCGGTTGTAGTGTGCCCGGAGATTTGATTGTTTCTCCCTTGTTGCATTGACACACATCACATTCAACAACAAAATTACGAATGTCCTATTTCATACCATCCCAAAAAAGGAACGTTTGACGTTGTCATAGGTTTTGGTGAACCAAGAGTGCCCTGTTGTGGGTGTAGCATGAATCTCATAAAGTACCATGGATTTAAGCTTTGATTGTTTACTTAAATACAAACGACCTTTGTATCGAAGTTCATCATGGAGCCAAGAGTACCCTGGGGAAGCTGGAGCATTGGATTGCAATTGTTGGATCAACTGCAAACTTTTGGGATCTTGTAGCCATTCCTTGCAAACGACTTGGAGCCAATCTAGTACAATGAATGAAAGAGAAAAAAGATATCCTTCATCTTCATATTTGCGGGAAAGTGCATCCACAACCACATTGTCTTTGCCTTTCTTGTAAATGATCTCATAATCATATCCAAAGAGCTTAGTCACCCATTTTTTTTGTTCTGGGGAGGAAATGCATTGTTCCATTAAAAAATTGAGGCTTTGATGGTCTGTATTAATTTGGAAATGTTGCCCCAATAGATGAGGGTGCCACAGATCAATGGCATGCAAAACAGTCAACATTTCCTTTTCATAGCTGGATTTGCCCATATTTCTTTCAGATAGTTGCTTGTTGGTAAAGGCCAAAGGTCAACCCTCTTACATAAGGACATAATCAGGAAGGGCGAGGACTGGAGTGGTGCACATGGCCATCTTCAAGGTTTGATAAGCTTGAGCAGTGACTGGAGTCCAAGTGAAAGAGTTCTTTTTGAGGAGAGCAGTGAGAGGTGTTGAAATCTTCCCATAATTCTTAACAAACTTGCGATAATACCCTTTTAAGCACAGAAATCCACACAAGATCTTAAGAGTCTTTGGGTGAGGCCAGTCTTGCATAGCTTCAATATTTTTAGGATCCATCCTGACGCCATCCTTGCCAACCAGATGACCCAAGTATTCTACTTCTAAGGAGCCAAAAGCACATTTAGATTGTTTCAGGAAAAATTGGTGCTGAGAGAGTAGATGGAGAACTCAATCCAAATGAGAAAGATGGTTTGTCTAGGTTTTGCTATAGATGAGGATATCATCAAAGAAAACTAAGACAAAATGGCGAAGAAAAGGACGAAAGACATTATTCATGAGGCTTTGAAAGGTGGAGGGGGCATTACACAAGCCAAAGGGCATGACCAAAAACTCATAGTGGCCCTAATGAGTTCTAAAGGCAGTCTTGGGAATGCCTGCCTCTTTCATACGTATCTGGTGGTAGCCCGAATGAAGATCCAGTTTAGTGAAGAATTGGGTGCCACTCAATTCATCTAGGAGGTCATCAATGACAGGAATGGGGAATTTGTCTTTGATGGTAAGTTTGTTGAGGGCACGAAAGTCAGGACACATTCACCAAGAACATTCTTTCTTCAGGACCATGACCACAGGAGAAGAGTAGGGGCTCGTACTAGGGAGGATAATGCCTGCATTAAGGAGTTCCTGTACCATTTTCTCAATTTCATTTTTTTGGGAAAAGGGGTGACGATACGGACGGATATTGGGAGGAAGGCTTCTGAGTACAAGGGGAATGGAATGATCATGAACACCACAGGAAGGAGGGAGTCCTTGGGGAGTGGAAAAGACTAATTGATGTTTAGAAAGGACGGCTTGGAGGTCTTGCAGGACCGAGGGTGTCTATGTTGCTTGTATGGCATGTGCCATGGAGTTGGGTAATAACACCAGAATGACCTTTTTGGAGTAGCTTTTCCATGCGATGGGAACTAATGATCTCATGTGAACCGGCAGTGATGCCTTGGAACTTATATTGGTGGCCCTCCTGGTCGAATTGCATGGTTAAGTCTTTAAAATCCATGAGAATGGGACCCAAAGTCCTTAGCCACTCTACACCCAACACAATGTCACAACCTCCCATGTCGATAGAAAAAATATGAGATTTTAGGTGGTAGTCACCAATTTGGAGACGCACATTTTCACAACGCCCTACACATTTCATGGAACCACCATTGGAAATCATAATTTGGAATTTATTGATGGCATGGATGTAGCAATGAGTTTCTTGGGCAATGCGGCGATGAATAAAATTATGGATGCTGCCACTATCAACCAGAATGATGACCTTCCGATGCTTGATGTAACTAATTAGCTTGAGGGTTTGGGGAGCGGAGAAGTCAGTGAGAGAATTGAGTGAAATGACTGGTTCTACTTCGGGAGGGTTTGAGTGAGGGGTTATGTCAGTGGATTCAGGTGACTCAGACACAAGGGGAGTTTCTACATCCTCTTCCGAAATATCCTCGGAGATGGCCATAAAAAGATTTTGTTCTTTACACTTGTGGCCTGGGAAATATTTTTCATCACAATTATAACAAAGGCCTTTGAGCTGGCATTCATCCATTTCATCCCTGGTCAATTTTTGGATCTTTAGTGGAGCAGAGGGAGTAGTGGGATTTACTGGTTTAGGGCAAGGGATAAAGGAGGGTTTTCGGTTTTGAGAAGATACAACCTGTTGTGCTTATTTAGCTCTTTTAGTAGCCTCCACCCAACTTTGAGGCCAAACCATGAGGACATGCCCTCTATTCTAAAACCCAGGCGCTCAAAGGTAGCTATAAAGTTTTCCATTGTTCCTAATTGTTTCAACTTTGTTAAATGACCCAAATGGTTGGTGTCAGTTTCAAAGTGTTCATAAAGCTCTGCCACAAAGTGTGTCCAAGAAATATACTCTTGATGAGAAGTTTTTCTCCATTGCGACCATTGCCACCGTTCTTGATCTAGATGGAGAACACCATACCGAAGTTTGTCCAAGTCATCTGTAATGTCGTATAAAGAGAAATAATGTTCCATTTTGGTTACCCAACCAATCGGGTCTGAGCCATCAAATTTGGTCACATCCACCCGCGGAAGGCGTAGGTCACGTTGAGAGTGATGGTTCTGAAAGTTATGGGAATGAGAGGAATGGTCACCTTTAGTATGTGGAGGTTAGGAAGAGGAAGGGTTATCTGTAGGGATATGCAGTTTGGTGCAGAGTGCCAAAAATACTGATTCAAGCTGGGTGGTGAGGTCTTGTTTGATTTCCTCCATTGAGGACTGCATGGTTGTATTGATGGCAACAACATTGGCACTAAGTTGTTTCACTTCTTGTTGGGTTTCGATGAGACCAGATTGAAAGGTGTTGAAGCGAGCTTCCAAGTCTTGGCTACACGTATGGGCCATGAGGATGGGGGAACTGAAAAGGGGCAGGCGGGGTAAAAAAATTTGCCAAAAAATGATATGGATGAATGTGATAAGGGAGAAGAGATGAATCCAATGGAATAGGTCTCAAATAATGGTGAAAAAAATTCCAGACACTTTTTTTACACATGCGGAGTTATACTCCGGTCTGAAGAATATTGCAGAGAGGAAATGCCCAAATGCTTAACCAGAAAGAAATGTGTATTTACTTGCCAACCCGAACATAGTTACGCTGTAATAGATCTTGTCTATTTTAATTTGTTTATATTTCTATCCCCAAGGGTTAGGTATTCAAGGGTTCTACAGACAAGGGTTTGCCCTGTGTTATAGCTCTCTGATATACGTGCAGGGTCCAGCAGTAGTACTCGGCCCAATATCTCAGGGCACTAACTAAGGAGGATAGACCGTACCCTTAGTCGTACTACCTGACTACCTAGGTACTAGAGAGTATCTTCCCGAGTGTTGTTCTTGGTGACACTATAGCAGTCAGGCGGCCGATCGGTTTATCTAAAGAGGGCTTCAGGTAATCTAGGCCGATCCTTACATAGGTGTTGTCCGATGCACTACCACTCGAAGGGGTACCAATAGGGGTTACAAGGGTGGCCAACAAATGTGCTCTTAAGTACCACTTGTATTTCCTGCATGTATGAATCCCTCAATCGTGGGTTTATGCGCATAACGACATATCTCTGTGGCTTAAAGATGCCGGAATACGTCTCTACCCTGGAAAAAAAATTAAACCCACACTTTCTGCCGAGAAAAGTGCTCTGATACTACTTGTAATAAACCAGATCTAAAATGTATGCAGAATAGAAATAAAATGCTAGAAATGGAAGAATAACAACAATATAACCATAACATTCATGACAATAGCACTGAAATGATAAGAGAATAATAACAAAAATAACACTTTGAATCTGAAAGCAATTTTCATGGGCCTCTTCGAGGGGGAAACCTCCAGTTGAGTAGAGCTCTATTACAATAATATTCAAGCTAGGGTTCTCATACCCTCGACTCCTATTTATACTAAAAAGAAGCATCTAGAGGAAGATCCTTCTAGAAGCGGAAGCTTCTATTAGGTCTTCTTAAATCCTCCTTATTCTATTTTATTGAAAGGCCTTATTAATATGGACCTTTATCACATCTGAATATATTTTTCTACCTATGTGTGGATTAGGACCCTAACACATACCCATAGCCATAACCAGATGCATAGAAACGTATATAGGAAGTACCAATAGCATACCCATATCTAGGTACAGGTTAAGTAGTGGATTCTTCTATCTACTATGTTGATCTAGTACCATCAATAGCATATATAGTAGTAGAGATAACAACACTACTAGGCATAGGTTCGGACCGAGCAAAGGCATAAGTAGAAAAGAAAGTAGCAATGGTAGCATAAGTATATTTTACATAACCATAGCCTACAGTAGTAGCATAGGAGGCAGGTGCAGGTACAAGTGTAACAGTATATCCAGTCAATGAAGCACCCGTAACAAAAGCATAGGTTGGTCCATCAATGTATCCCGTAGAGATAAAGGAAAGAGCACCACCAAAGGCACCAATACCAGCACCATCACTAGAGGCAAAGGAAGCAGCATCTAAGCCAGTATCAAGGCCAGTTGGCTTCATGGAAAAGGAAGGAGTTTAAGAACTACCATCAGTAGTAGCCTAGGTTGATTCATACATAAGCTGGTGTTCTGCCCTTTCCTCCTGTAAGTGAGCTTGTACTATCACCATCCCACTAAGCATCCCTTACGGTTTTCAAGCCATAGGTGGACCTTGTGGACCGAAGATGAAACTGAAAGAAAGCCTAAAATTATTGTTAATGAAACCTATGAATTGAATGCTACTTGTTTCATAACTAAAAAGAGGGCATTTCCTGTATATAGGGATTACTTATAGGAAATAGTATATTAGCCCAGCTTCTAGGGTGTCCAACGGTATAGTAGTAGCTAATGATAGTAGTTTGTATGCAAATATAAAAGAGTTGTTTATGCTTTGGGTATGCTTTATTATTAAACCTTTTCCATCTTCTGCCATTCCCTTAGAATATATACTCTGCAGGATGCTATATCCCCCGGTGCCTTGGATGGATATATAGTCTCTCCATTGGGAAAGGAGGGAAAAGCAGTGGAAGGAAAGGTAGGACTCCACGCGCACTGGACCTTCACTATAGTAAACCTTAGAAAAGATACGAAGTACCCAGATTAATAGGGCTAGTGATTATAGGGAACATAGGCCTTTACCTAGAACTAGAACATACTCAACCTCTTTAATGGAAGGATTAAAACTAGCCAACCGAACAAAGTTATCCCTTTCTCTCTCTTCGTTCAAGCAAGTAGGTCTAAGTGAATATTTTATATATTCACCGATACATGACGAGATGATGGTGGTGGAGAAGATGGAACTGGATTTTATAGTGGTTGTTATGAATCTTCCCCCATCCCTGCTTCCCCTGCCTATGTGCCTACCTCTATCTCTAGTGCATAAACTCGGTTCATGGGAACTGGATCTTGATCTGTGTCCGGAATTGGATCTCCAATGAATAATGGATCTGGAACAATACAATATAGAGACAGAAGTGAAAGATGTTAACCTTGCATTTGAACCAGTCCTAGCTCCCCTTCACCCCATTCCAAAGTGAGTAGCTGCAAAACCTCCAAGTGCAAAGCCAATGGGTTTAGTTTACTGAGTGGTTGGAGCATTTCCTATAGCAAGATCAGTAGTTCGAGCAATAGTTTCATATACATATGCATAGCCCACAAAGGTAGAGTTATATATCTATTTTCTTATTGAAAGTTGTTTGTATTGACCTCGATGAAGTATATGAGTCGAAGGTCGAGTGGAAACGTTGATATAACGTTCTTAAAGGGAACCACCATTGAGACTATTTTCAATATTGGTGATATGTGTTCCTCGAACCCAACCCATATGACTTGATTGGTTATGCTCTCCTTCAACCCAACCCTCCTTCCTTATGACTTGATTGGTTACGTTCTCTTTTATAACCAAATTATTATGACTTGAACTTGAATAGAGTGGGGTTGGTATCATTCCTTCTTATGGAGAGAAGTTGAGGTAATTCAGAGATTCACCAGATATAAGAAGGTGTGTTCTTGATAGCACTTGACCTCTTTCTAATTTGACTTTGAACTTGGTCTTGAAATTGGTTCTATATACTCATTGTGAGAAAGCAACCAATTTATATTAAGCCAGGTCATTAGTATGGCATTCTCTAATACGAGTATGGGAGCATAGTGTTTAGAACTCTTTTTATTTATTGAAAAGTAAGAGCATGAGTCAAATATTGTATAAGATTGTATTATGGATGGATGAGCCATGATTAAATGGTGGGATGGAAATGGTGATATAACGAGTTATAAGGGAAATTTATAAGGCTTTCGACATTCACTTATGCTTCCTTTTCTTAATCTTCCTTCATTTATGTTATTTTATGCGAACATTCATGAGCGTAAGGCATATTAGTTGTTAGAGATAGAGACCTTGACAAATAAAGCCTGATTGATTTATTGATTGACTCATCTCATATATTTTTATAGGATCCCGTACTTCCACCAATCTTCCTCTTTCAAATGATAGTGTATTTAAACCAACCCTAAGTAATAAATCCTCTTTTGAGTGAATGAAATAGAATTTCTAATCAATAACCTCCATAGCTCCATAGTCGAGGGTAAGGAGAGGAGACCACCTACCTACAACACTCAGTTACTAATTGACTTACTTAGTGATTGATTGTTTCGATATAAATATTACCTCTATATAGCTATTGTACTTTTAGGAAAGGGCCTATTTAAGGAAAGGGCCTAAAGGACCTTTTTTTAGATAAACTCAAGTAAGTCAGGACCCTTTCTTTCAAACTGACTCAGATGAGGTAGACTCAGGTGAAGACTGAAATAACATATCTATTTTCTTATTTGAGAAGTCGGAGCAAGAGCTTTGATGATAGACACACACGAGTCAAAGGTTGAATGGAAGTAGCGATAGAACGTGCTCAAAGGGAACCACCATTGACACGATTTTTGCAATTTGAAAGATACGCATGCATATTGAACCCGCTTCTCAGTTTTCTCTTTGACTCTAAAAAGCATTGAGCTACAGTCTCCCTTAACTACGACCCTCCTATGAGGGAAAGTCAGGGTAATTCGACTAGAGATTCACCAGATAGAATATTATTCACTCTTGATAGCATGTAACTTCTAACTTGACCTTTAAGCTCTATAAAATTTCTACACTTACCCGCTTGCTCTTACGGTGTGATAAGGCAACCAATCATTTGAACAAGTTCACTGAAATTGGATTATCCTGCCTGGTGGTGATATAGTATTATATTGATCAACACTCAATGGTAGGAAATGGCAGGAACATGATAATGAATTATTCTTTCGGTATACTCTTTTCCTTCTTGGCAAGTTAAACGTATGATGAATGAGTAATAGAATGTATTATGGACGAGTCATAGGGTAATAACGAGTCAAGGGTGAATTAGAAATGGTGATAGAATGCGTTATAAGAGCCATTGATATGGTTTTCAAGATTATTAGTAGATGTTCTTCTTCTCGAACCTGATCTCCAGCTTTCTCTTTACTGAGACCCAGAGCCTATTGGCCACATTGGCCATATTTAATGGATTGAGGAACAGACACTTGAAAGGTGGTTTATGGTAAGATTGGCATTTCCTGGCAGCATCGCTTATGAGAAAGAGTGGTATTTAAGGATTGGTTAGACATTGTGTGTCACCGTCTCCCACCTATCCAATACATTTTAATATGGTTATCACTGTGAAGTTCTAGTCAAGTGCATGGGGTCTGACCGTCTAGCCACTAGTACTCTGCATCTGAATGAATAATTCAATTTCACTGAGTCCATGTGACAAGCGATTTCGCTACCTTGGGACAGTTATAGTTACTACCTAGTTGACTGGATCTTCCATTCGAAGCTCTACTTAGTCCAGTACCGAGCATATGTCAGACTCTATACATTGTGTTTCCACTTAGCAGAGTCCTGTGTTTTTAATAAATAGTCAGTACCCTCTAGTATGTGTCGCTCTCCTAATGCATAGATGGAAGAGCACCCCTTGTCCCGAAGTTATAGGGTCATTTTAGCGAACTCCGACATAGTTATCTTAAGTGCCCTAGTAGAATAAAATAGTTCACCTATGTCGGTTTCGGGTCTGGTAACAACAACGCCACCTACACCTAATGGCTTAAGTTGTTGTTACTGCTTACTCGCTGACCCATTATGCAAAAGGTACACCGTTTGAGTCAATCGACTGATTGTTTGCATCATATTTCAAGGTTTCTATTTCACTCCCTTTTTAGGGTTATTTTCACCTTTCCATCACTGTAATTGTACGCTATTGGAAATTAAGGAAGGGACTAGCTCGACCAATGGGAGAGGAAAACTAGGACTTAGAGGGTGGTTCCCCTTTATAGCATCAAAGCTATCAGAATGAAAACAAAACACTCGAGTTTGACTCTATAGGATCGAACCACCAGAATGAATCTGTGGGGCTCTCACCTTCTTTGGCCAAATCTTCCGACCTTTTCACAATATAGGAGAATTCATCTCGAAATTCTCAGTGATAACCCGAGACTACCCTATTGATTTCGGGACCACCGAAATGAGGTGTACCTAGGTTTCACTTTGGTTTTTCCATCATACAATTAGTGGAGATTCTAAGATAGGATATCTATATAAGCCCCCCATCTCCACTTAGACGTCACTTCTGAGAATGAATTGCATTCTCTTGAACCAACAAACACCAAATACCAAAGAACTATAGGATTTTCCCAACCCGTTTTTGCTCGTTGCAACTATATAAATAAACTATTGGGGTATCGGTTGACTGTACTTTAGCTACTATATGTTCGGTTCGCCATAAATTCCATTCCAAGTAGCGCAAACTCAACATAAAACCACTATTCTTGTATATTAAGGTTCCCTGGTGGAGATCCATGGGTCACAGACGGTATCTCTCCATGGCCTTTTTCCTTTGAAAGCATCCTTCCTTCTCAATGGGAATCCATCCAACGCATTCTTTTCGATACTATAGAGATCGAATCTACTCATAAATTCATCACTACGAAATCCAGAACGTAGAGAGAGAAATGCACAAAATATTATGTGACGATGCATGCTTCGCACCGAGATGTATTCTTCGCACTTCGATCGTTCAATTTATCATTTTGTTGGTCCGACCACTAGGGAATACATATATATTTTACTATACAAGGCAGTCTTCGCACTTGCATGATACACCATCAGTTGATCGAATCACTTAAATTGATCCATTCGTTGTTCCCAGCTCGCTTGGGAAATACGCATATCTGTTATTATACGATGCATGCTTCACACTTCAATGAGATACCTCTAAGTGATTGAATCACTTAAATTGATCCATTTGTTGGTCCCATCTCGCTAGAGAAATATGTCGAGATTTTATTATACGATACACTGTTGACTCAATGATGTATGTGATGTAAATGTATGCTAGTGGTGTTTGGGTAAAGTAAAGGGAAGCATCAAGAGTAAGGGATGCCAGCTTCTGACAATACTAGATCCAGGTGGTGGTTTGGGTGGCTTCCTCTTCATGGTGTAGGGTAAGGTTGAAAAGGGAAGGTGGAGCAGTGCCTGCAATAATGCCTCCTCAAATATGAAATAGAAAGCTAAAATATTGAATAGAAAGCTAAAATATTGAATAGAAAGCCTAGAGATGTAAACAAGAATCATGGAAGATTCGGAGATAGAAAGGTAAAGAGAGAGAAAAGGGAAGAGTAGGTAGAGAGAGTCAAGGCAAGAGAAAGAGATATCACCACCCTAGTGATTACTAATATCTTCTATTGATATTTAGCAGACAGAGGTCATACTAGAGATGTTGAGGTTCTCATGTGCTCTATGGTGAGCACATGTCCCCGAGTTGTAGCCATATGTTATCCCCTAGCCTATGGATAACTAAGGAGATCATGTATCAAGGCCCACAGGTCCTAGACATGGAGTGTCGAGATCCAGACGACTTAAGAATGGCCTTGGAGGGCCCTTATTTTCTTCAGTGCAGTCCATATATCCACAACATCAATATTCATCACACCGGCTTGGTTGTAAAATGGAAATGAGTCTTTCTCCATGAGGTAATAAGTCCGAATATCATGGTATGTATCACTCTTATTTTTAAAACATTTAAACATGTTACATTGAATCTTTCCAGATTTCATAACATTTTCTTGACTTTATGTTATTTTCCTTGTCCAAACCTGGGAAGGTCACATGGTACCCTAGTAAGTTAGTTTCCTTTTAGAATGGGTTGTTACCTAGTGTATCTATGAAGAGTCATCGCTTGTTCCCTCCATATTTACCATTTTCCATCTTTATCCCCTCCATCTATCCACAATTTTGGGCATTGGGGAAGGCTCCACTTGGAAAGGGTTGTACCTTACCTCATGGGAAAAAGGGGCTAAAGGCCCAGGGGAAATGTAGCCGAAAAAAGTTAAGAGACAAATTTAAACCTTCAATATGCTTCTCCCAGTGATCCCTAAGAAAGCATTGAAACGTTTCTGAGTAAGAAAAGGGGACCCACATATGAATAAAACATTCAAGGAATTTTTTGGTGGATAGGAGGTCTCATCATGAGCTGACCTATCATGACCATGAACATGTAGTGGTATGACACTACCACCCAATTGGTCACCAAGCCAGGGTAGTGGATCTTGGTTGCATGGCCAAGAGAAAGGGGGTCTCATCATGATCTAGCCTTCTCATTTCCGTGAAATGTTTGTGGTGACACTACCACTAGTTGGTCACCAAGCTAGGGCGATGGCCATCAACTCTTTCCTTGCATAATAAAGAAAGAAAGATAAAAGAAGAAAGAAAAGACAAAAATAAATGGAAATCCATGGGCTTGGAAACATTTTCATCCATGACAAGGTGCAACTCACCCTCAACAAAGGAACCCATAGGTGAGTGTTACATTTCCATGTTATCACATGCACCCCATGCCCAAAGTTTTTCCCCTCACCACCTCATACGTTTGCATGATTTGGATCAAGCTCCACTGGGGAAGCGACCTTGACTTAAGGGAGAATGGCCCAATATGAGACCCTGAGACCATTCCAAACTCTAGAATTGTGAAGTTGCATAACGTTTTGAGCATTTGTTTGGGTTTAGAGGGGAATTTTAATTATTAGATGTGATTTACATATTATGATACTTGTGACTTATGGACCCCTGGAGGGCGTACTTGTTGTCTTTGCAGGACCTTTCTCGGTGAACAAGTACATGGAGAGATGACTAGATCATACCTTCATGAGGGCTCAAATCCCATTTGATGGATGTTGAGACCCCAGCCAGGGGGCATGATGAAGATGAAGGGGTTCTTCCAAGAAGAAGAAGGATGTTTCCTTTGGAGGAAATTTAGTGGACCTAGACCTAGGAGACGGTTCCTTTTCCACTTTAATGTTTTCCTTTGGAGGCCTTGGACATCACCCATACAACCCTGGATGTTTCTACATGCAGTGGTTGTCACCTTGGGGGTCATCCTGAGGTTATTGACACATGTGGGCAGGATTTTGACCTTTGGTGGCCCAATGTTTCACTCCCTAAGCCCAACGTTCCATGACAGATGTCCAACATCACCCTAGAAGGGCATGACATCACCCCTAGGAGGGTCTTTACATTAAACTTTATTTTATTTTGTTTAGAATTTAATTTTGTAAGAAACTGTCCAGGTCAACCCTGATATTTTGACCTAAAATAATTAAAGGTCAATTTTTGGTATAAATAAACATAAAGTGGCATTCATTTTATCATAAATCTCACTTGGGAGAGTGGAGGTCTAAAATTTTCTCGCTACTAAGGGTTATTGGCTGAAATAAGGAGGGAACTACTGTTTTAAGGCTTGTTTTTTGGCACTTAGACAAATTTTATGAAGTTTTGTGGCAATCTTACATGGTTTTACATGATTATTCTTGGTGCAAGTAAGTAGATTTTTACTTTTTCATTGTAAATGGTTAGGGTAATGGTTTTCTTTCTCATAAACTATTATCAAATTTCACGTTTTAATTAATTCTTGAAGTAAGAAACATAAAGTGCTAACTTTCTTGCTTTTCATTTGCTTAGCTTTATTGAATTTATCTAGTAACTAGTGAAACCCTAGGGCCCTAAAGTGATACTTCTCTAGAGGTTTATACTTAGTTATTGTGAAAAGTGTTTTTCATCCATAAAAATCCAAGAAGAAGGAGGTGCTAGGGCCTAAAAGAGCCTACACCCTAGCTTCCTCACTTCTTAATGTCAAACCTAGGAGGACTTAAGGTGCTACTCCTCCTAGGTATTTCCACGTCTTGGATTATGTGTAAAATCACTTGTTAGTAGCCTTGAAGGAAACCTCCTAATTGAATCCACTACCCTTAGAAAGGAACTAGTCAAACCTCACTCTTTGACAAGTATATTCAAGCTCAAACTCCAAACTATTTCCTACTTGATTACCCTACTAACTTTAACTAGTTAACTAAACTAGCTTAGAGATACTAACAAACACTTAATTACTGATGATAATTCACTATTATAGTCATTGTTTGTAGTCTATATCAACCTACCAACCACCTTAGAACAAACCCGAATTTGTACAAGGCAAGTTACTATCAATATATGCTCAAGTGTTTGTTCAATTTCCTTAGAAGAGTACATTTATGAAGCTTGCTTATTGTCGTCATTACTTCTATTTTATTGTTATTATATTTAACTTAGACAACATGTCTAAATCCAATTGTTGGTCGATATATTTAGAGAACTCACATAAGACAAAGTATTATCATTGATGTTTTAAATGATTGTTAATAAATAAATAAATGTTGCATATAAGTGCAATGAAACATCTCTTTCATATTTTTCATAAATGAGAATGTCAATAGTTGACAAAGAAAACAATTTTAGATATTTGTTCCTCTAGTAGATTTCTTTCTAAAAAAACGTTATTACAATTTTTTTTGGAATCTTATGAGAAGGTAATCTCTTCAACAAATATCCTTTGCATGTGTACATAATATAGGAAGGGTATTTTCAAAAGCGGAGAAGGCATCCTTCTGAACAGGATCAGTGATTTGTTTTGGGTCCAAAAGAGTAACTCCCTTCTTTCAACAACAAAATATTGTTTAGATAGTAATTATTCCTTAACTACAGAATTTGGCAGCCAACTATCAACCCTGGTTCCATTTATTTATCATTTCCACTGCAATTTAAAACTTCCTATACCCTCATGTTGTTTTTAGTTTTCAATTGTGATACTTAAGAAAGATTAACATAATTCACAAATATCTTCTCTTGACAACATTATAAGATTTATAAATACTGATATATAATCAGGTAACTGCAACATGTATAACAAGTTATTCTGGTACCTGTCAACAAATACAGGTTATTCTGGTACATGTCAACAAATTTAGCACGTACAGTTTGATCCAATACCGGTATTGTTGAGAAGTGATTGTCAACATCTTCTATAGCCTAGGGATATGAGTATTCTAAACACAATGTAAGGCCTATAAGTTTCATTTATGAAGACCAGAAAAGATTCGGTACCTTATCAAGTGCATCTGTACTCTCTGTTATGGTACCAATCTGGTAGTGATGCCAAAGTGATATGATCTTTGTCCTGTACTTGACATTATTTCCACTTCAGGTAATTGGAGGTATGAGCCAATATGTTTTTGTTCTTTCGATCAAAGAATCATTTAATTCTTGTGTTGAATTGTTCTTTACTTTTACGTATACCTTCCTCCTACATTGTTATACTCACCCATAAATGTATCATCATTGTTATCGTTTAAAGAGAGATTTTCACATTCTACTCTATATGATCATGGGTGCATTTGCCTTATTACCTCATCATTCTGAAAAAATGATTAATAATTGAAATATCCATTGAAAAGTGGTAAAACCATTATGTCTAATACTAACTTAGTTGATTTAACAAGTTCTTATCCCAATGGTTTCTCTTGGGAGGTATTGATGAAAAACCTTATGTGGTGGACCGCTCCTCCAAAGTCTTAATGGACTTTCATGAGAATTTTGATAGGATTAACTAGAGGGACCTCTTAATCATTATCTGAGATGCTTTATTATACATTGAATAGCTTAGAATTAAGGTTAATGTGTATAATTTCACTGTTTGGTTAAATACAAAAAATTAATTATGTGTCTAATAAATCTAAAACACTCTTGTATTCTAAATATTTTGAGTAATATAATAAAAGGAAGTATCAAGAAATACAAGTAAACTCGAAGTGGGGCCATGCTTGTATGGTATTAATGTAAACCTGCTGGGGTACTGAACAGGCCTGCTAGTAGCGGGTCAACTGAACAGGCCTGCTAGTAGCGGGTCAATATCGTAGTCGTCCTCCACTTCCAGCGAATGGTGGCGGATCAACTCCAACATATTCAACATTTCCATGTTTATGCCGTTGCTCACCGCTCCTGCAACATCCATCGTTGTCTCTGGCCCGTCACAATTATAATCACGTTAAGATCGACTGATTTCCGTTTCCTGACCGGCAGAGAAAGTGAGAGTGAGAAATATAAAGAGTGCATTGTCATTTTCATCGCTTGCCGTACATAATTTGGATTTTATTTTTCACTCTCAAATTTTTTAAATTATTTTAATAGAGACCAATCTATAATGTAATTTGTATGTGGCCATGCGAGCATACTTTTTGTTTTTTTTTGGTATTTAGTAAGTGCGTTGAATAAAACTTATTCCTTTATTGTATTAGAGCTAGGACAAACAATAGACAATCAGAGCAAGTTGGTGAATATTATATATAATCCTCGTGAATAAGTTGGATTAATCTAATCGTCGCACTCACAATTTTCGTAATGAGAATAATTAAATTATATACCAACAACTTATTAAAACAAAAGGAGGACGTCATGTCGGTCGACTGATTCAGTGTTAGAAAATCAGTCAGTCAAAAACGTGGTTAACAAAAAAAAAAAATAGAGGACGTGGGTGGTGGGCCAATTGATTCAACTTTAGAGCAGAAATCATCCAGTCAAACACGTCGCTATTCAGCAAAATATGGAAGAAGATAAATATAGACATTTATTTTCATTGATTTCTTTACCAACAAGGAGACTGAATAGTTTATTATTATTTTGGAGGCTGGTATGGAATTTATAGATATACACTTTTCTTGGTCCGCCCTAGCCATGTTTTTGCATTAATTTGTCAATTAAGGTTTGTGTAGCCACATGGGAAGAATGCATTTTTGGAGGCGAGGTAATAGATTTCCTTCTCTTTATTATGATAGGGTTTTTAATTTTTGGACTCTCAATTGGTGCTCTGTCTATGGAGAGTATGGAGTCTATGACTTTGCTCTTCTCAGAAGATTCCTATTGGTACGAGTGTTTAGTGTGTTTTTACCTTATTACTTACATGTTTTTGGAAGTTCTAATGTTCTCGATGATGTGTTAGCTAATTACTTATTTAGATTGGTACATAAAAGAAATACATTGCACATTTACACAAATAAAAACAATTCATTGTACATTTACAATAAGTAAAATCTAAAAAGAAAATGTATATATTATTTCAATGTTCATTAAGTATAAAAGTGTGGTCTATAGTTACAAAATTTGGTTTCTATCACTTCCCCCTCATTCATATATATATATATATATATATATATATATGATCAATACTACATAGTATATATGCCTAGGCCGAGGACCTTGCCCTTGCATAAGCCTTGTGAGAACACACAACAATGTTTTCCAAAAGTCAGAAGAGTCAAACCTAAGTTGGTGGTAACTCGACCACCGGCCACTGCATGCTCTTCAATAGGTTTTCGATTTATATCATTGGTACTTGGTGAGTGAGTCCATCCAAGTTCCTTTGCACATCTTGTAGTATTACGTCTGCATCCCCTGTGGAATGGTCTTCACCTCTTTCTTAGAGTCTATTTCTCAGGTATCCTTATGGTTCACCGATCCAATATCTACACATTCAGAGTACTTTGTCACGATATGGTCCTGTTGGCAGTGATTCTATAATTATTATTTTTATAAGCTTCCTACACAGGGTCTATGAAATTTTATTGCTCTTCATGAGCTTTTCCCTAAACGACAGTTGTAAATCGTCGCATTTTACTTATCATCTATTCATGCTTCGTTTTCATGACTGAAAGCATGAAAACTTGCAACTATCGTTACCATTTTGTTTTAAATTTTCATTGAAGGCAAATGGTTTATTTAATATGGAGTTCGATTCTTTGCCAGGAAGGTATCACCCGATTGTGTTTTTCACCCTGTCAACTCATAAGCATGTTCAAGAGATTGATGGTCTTAACAAATGAAAGACCCCACCATTTGATATTGTTTGTATTGATTTTGGTTTGCTCTTTGATCACATTTCATTCACAAATTTTTTTATTATTCATTTGCCCAACTTTGTAATCAAAATGATGCGCGCACTTATGTTTTCGAAAAGTACTTTGGTCCTAGCCTATACTCAATACCAAGGTGGCATACGATGTACAGGATTGCCATTACTCCTTAGCATGGTCTCGGGTTTCAAAAAACTCTTCACACGCGTTTTGATTAAACACCCTGCCCATCATTTGAATCATTACAGCATGTATTGTTAAAGCTCGGGGCTATGGCTCTGTTTCATTTTTGCAAACCCTATCTGTGTGTTGTGCGTTAATTACCCGTCCGTTCAGTATGGCTCTAGTGGTAAGGGTTCAACCGAACAACATCCAAACCCTGCTCTCATATGATAATGCTAGGGAAGATTTGGAAAGGAATGGTTGGCTAGCATAATGAGTTAATAGGCTCTCTGTATTTTTTTTATTTTTATGGTATCTGCTCAGACTTACCTCTTCTACCTCTGTCATCTAAACCCCCAATTGTTTTGAGTCGCTCTTGTTATAGTTTGGTCAACCCCATAATTTCCTTCCAGAGACACGTTTTTGCGGGAGCTATTCTGAGCAAACGGTTTGAATTAGATCAAACACTTGAAAACCCAGAACCAAAATGAGCCCTTTTACCTTCATCGCGAATAGGTTCCCCATAAATTAGATCGTTCCAGAGATATAGCTCGTCCTTTAGAGGTCAAAATCTCTAATTTTCTTTGTGGCTGAGGTGAGCGTTTTGGTCTGCTTGCAAGTGTTGAAACGTTTGTTACCTCTCCAGGCCTGTGCCTTAGCATCCTACAACACCCCTCTCACCCGTCCAGCCATGTGTCTCAGCCTCCTACTGTGAACCCTTGATCAATCCGAAGGATATTCAACCAGTCTGTCAGCAAGTTATACATCTAAAGGACTGTGTTAAAAATATAAAGAAACCTACAGAAAAACGATTGAAGACCACAGGACATGTGATATTTAAAAAAACATAGAAGCAACTACAACCATCCTTAACTCCAAAGTTTCATGATTCGATTTGATTGCATGGTCAAAGGTATGATCTTATGAATGAATAACATGTTTGTTTTCATTCCTTAGTTAGATTATTTGGTTGTTAAACAAAGATTTATTTTTAAATTAGTTTGTTTTCTTTATTGAAAAAAATGAAATTTATTTTACTATTTTAACTAGCTACAAAATCGTAAGGTTCTATAGCCAGTTAAGAAAATTCGAATTGTTTGATTTGATGACAGAAAACATATCTGAGATCTTATTTTCATTTGTTTTCAGGATAGTTAAGGAGCCCATGATTTCAAAGATGATATGAGGCACTTTTGAGATCTCCCAGCCATATCTATTATGTATTTTGAATGAACAGAATTAGACTATTGGTAGTTTTTTGATATCTGGTGAAATCAGGGTGGTTGCATCCCCCTTTATTTTTTGAAACCAATTTGATCTTATAAACAGGAAAGAGTTATGTTTCCTGAAACCTATATAAACATTTCATCATCTCAGTCAGGGGCAAGAGTATGGACATTTTTATCGCAAACTTGAATGAAACAGAACGCACGTTACAGCTTTAGCTTTTCTGTATGATGTTTTGATTCAGGTTATGTTTATGTTAATTTGATAATAGATGGTGATTGCTTTCGTCGTCGTGATTTATTACCATTTGACATGATTCATTTTCTATGCTACCCATATCTTATGTTTCAGATACAATATATACACAGTGATCATCTATCCAATTTAAATTAGGAGATTCATCTCTAATTTCTATTGAATGTATGCATGCAAGTTCTTACATGAAGATTTATCTCGTCGTAATTACTTGTAAATCATTAGATCACTGTAATTGTGTCCCTTTTGTGTTATGTTATAAAAATCAATCTCCAGCGCATTGTTTCTCTTTTGTTCGGAACAACATTACGATCCGTTGCAAGTTTACTTCCCGGATAAGGTGGCTAGATATTCCCTGTTGAACAGACATTGGATGCATTAATAGGTTAGTTTGTTACTTTATTTCGTTTGTTTGTTTATTTTAGAA
This sequence comes from Picea engelmannii, assembly GCA_009831015.1. NCBI lineage: Eukaryota > Viridiplantae > Streptophyta > Pinopsida > Pinales > Pinaceae > Picea > Picea engelmannii. The sequence continues at coordinate 156,017 of ML787530.1, read as the reverse complement.
GTTTTATATATATGGTATGATTTCCATTACCTATAATTTTATGTTCTATTAGGTAGTTTAATATTCAATCTCATGAATGTATTCATCCAAGAAAATAAACCAAAAAATTAAATAGTATTTTCACTTTCTTTATTACTTTTGCTAAAGTAACTAATTTACATTTGATTTTTACGAGTTTAGATTAAAACTCGTGTTTTGTACAGATTGTATATAAAGTTATTGATCATATTTCAGTGAAATAAATTGTACATATATATATATATTTAAACATACTTATAGATTTTAGTGATTGTTATTTATTAGCTTATTGTTTTTCCTTTAGTTTTTTTTTTGCTTTCTTTAGGACTTAGATTGGCCAACAGAACCGCAAAACCCATCGAAGTGAATTAATCCAAACGGCTTGGGTTAATTAGACAACATCGGACCGGATTCACTCTTCCAGTTGACGAGTGGTCAATTTCACCCTTCAACAAATGGCGCTAGAAGGAGGGCCGACTGACAAGTTGGCCTTGTAGGAGCTTTTATTTTAAATGTATTCAATTTCCCCATGGCTCCCCAAATCACTGTGTTGGAACATGCTTTCCACTTCTCATTACCCGATGTTCCCGACAAGACAGTCTCTCGCTTGTCCAAACTCACCTTTGATGGTGGATGCAATACATCTGCTAAAGACCACCTTAACAAGTTTTGGTGCAAATGCATCAAACATGACATCTCAGATTTAAGAGTTTTATGCAGACTGTCCGCTTTTACTTTTAGAGGTCGGATTAAACATTGGTTTGAATCATTTCCAGCATGTCACATTTTTTATTGGTTTCAATTTGTAGATGAATTTCTAGATGCTTTTGAAATTTATGATTTCGATCAATTATGTGAAGAATTTAATACTTCGCTAATCAACGACGATTCATCTTTGGAAGACTTTTTGACAAGAGTCTATCATATCCTCTGTAAATTTAATCTCGATGATATGTCATTTGCATTAAATCTCCTCTATGATGCTTGCATCCCTTCCATCCAGTCATATTCAATCACAAATGAAGAACCAATTGCAAATCCTATCACTCAACTGCGAGAAGAATTTTCTTCGCAAGATGAGAAGAATCCTTCCGACAATGTTGAACAAGCAAGGGAGGTAGAATCTATTGACCAGGTTCTTATTGACAACCAAATTGGTTTTTCCTCTGAATCATTGTATTTTCAGTCTTCGACCAGTATGGAAGAAGATTCGTTTCTGGCTCAAGGTGAATATCCTCATTCTTGTAACTCGCTCTAATCAATATTTAAAATCAGTCATTGAAGAACACTTAAGCGACGAAAATCGTCTTAAACGTTCTAACACTCCTATGAAACTGATTAGAGAAGAAGATATGCAACTAGAAGAAGAAACTTTAAACCTTCATTCTCAAAAT
>ML787530.1:132361-150109 GCA_009831015.1 Picea engelmannii | reverse complement strand
ATAGCATGATTTCCATTACCTATAATTTTCTATTCGATTAGGTAGTTTAATATTCGATCTCATGAATGTATTCATCCAAGAAAATAAACCAAAAAATTAAATAGTATTTTCAATTTCGCCCATCAACAGGTCCATGACAAAAAATATATATTTTTGGCTATCTCTTGAGTCATTTGTTAAATAAAATCACATAAAAATTAAATAACTTTAAAATTTTAAAACAATTTTACCTATGTCACCAAAGTTTGTGTTGGGAGGATGAGCCATATCTAGGTCTATGTGGAAGTCTATCTCCACATAGGGATAGTCGTCCATCACAATGATCTGTCGAGACCACCATCCAAAGAACTCGTCATCAAAAGTGTTATTTGCATGCTTGTCTCCCAATCTCTGCGTTAGGTTTGTCCAACATAGAATGTGGGAATCTTGTATGTGCATTGGACTAAGTCTCACCCACAGACTTAGAGTTGGAACATGCTCAAAGCAGAATGAGAAAAGAATGCTCCCATGGCCAAAGTTATTCATCTTTCGGAACTTACATTTTGTGAGGTGTGTTTTCTTTGAAGTTAGAAGTGAGGTGCATCATCGAATACAGTTTGTTGTAGACATTCTACCCCCTAGAAAATTTGTGGTCAAGATGCCTGATGTAAATATGTAGAGCCAACCACTCATGTTATCGTAAACATGATGATTTTTAAACTCAAGCTCTTGATACTTCTTATAGGAGTCTCATTACCCATATTCTAGGTACTCGAGGCACAATATGTGGGAATGTAATCCTCTATGTTCATTCCCCTCCTCCTCGACTTTTCAGATTTACCGACTCACATCTTGAGGAGAGACCTATGATAAAATAACTGCCCTACTAAGAAATAATGGAGATTTAGATCCTATTTGTTAGAGGTTGGTTCCAACCGTCTAAACCGAATATCATCCTATATAATGTGCTCCTCAATTGATTTAATACAAACACAGTGTGTGGCTTTTCTTTGATGGCCTCCAGGTGCTGCCTCACTTGAGAGAAGTCGATTCTTTCTTTCTTTCTTTCTATTTTCAAGTTGGTATTAGAGATAAAGTTGGTGTTTGGTCCGAGGAAGGAAGAGAATGGGCCAAAGTATGTTTGGACACTTAAAGGAAAAGGAAAATAAACTCAACGATTTCGAAGCACGTGTGCAGTGAGGTGAAGGGTCCAACTGTGAGGTGGAGGGTCGTTCTTAATTTTACCATTTGCGGAAAAAGAAAGAAAAGGTGGATGAAAGTTCTCTGAGAAAGAGGTCACATGGCGAGGGTTATTTGAGCAAGAAGAGGTCGGGTGATTGCAGAGGCATTTGCTAGTTTGTGGATTCGTCAAGTTACAGAGCCAGTGTGATTATAGAACAAGAGGAGGCAGCCAAAATTATTTGGATAGTTGATAACTCCATGCGAATGATCTTCGGATATCAGGTAGCCAAAATATTTGGATAATCGATAACTCCATGCGAATGATCTTCAGATGTATGTAGTTGCATGTTTTTTAAAACAATTAAAAAAAAAAAAAGATATATCTGCCCGTCTTTTATGTGAAGTGATATAGGTACATATATTTTGAAAAAGATATATGTATTTAAATTTTAAAAAGGAGACATCAAATTTATTTTGGATATATATATATATATATATATATATATATATATATATATATATATTTAAATATATGATTAAAATATTGTTTAAAATAAATCCCACACCAGATTGCTCCTCTGCGAAGGAGAGAGGTATCGACCACTTGCTTCCGTTCAGATTCTGAGAGGATCCCACACCAGATCACTGCTCTGCGAAGGAGAGAGTTGATCTGATCGCTGGAAGAGGAGAAGGATTTTTGTTGCATGAAGGAACCCATCCTGCATGGAGAGGCCTGAAGGAACCCGTCCTTCTCCAATATTTCTGGAACAAGGCCATTTGTGTTTTTGTTTATGATGCCTCCATATTGGGTTTGAGAGGCCGCACCATTTTCTCTACTAGTTTCCATTCTTGGTGCATGATCACTGCTTTGGAGAGGATTTTGTTGCGTAAAGGAGTTTGTAGAGATGACAAATCCACTTGCTTAAACTTATCTCTATGAAGCCAATAAATTGGATGGCTCAAATTTCATCAATTGGAAATTCAAAATGCAGACCTTGATGGAAGGTTATGGTGTATGGGTGACCACAAAAGGAGATGAAGTGCGACTCGATGCGGCTGCACGTGCGACAACAACAACAATCCAATATTGGGATAAGCAGGAGAACAAAGCCAAGGTATTATTACGAATTTCTGTGAAAGTTAATATAATTCCTCACATTAGAGATGATAATACTTCTAAAGAAACCTAGAAAGCACTTAAATATTTGTATGAGACTAATAATACAAATTGTATTCTTTTTCTGAAGACTAAATTGCTAAGTATTAAAATGGATATCAATGAGTCTGGTAGTACTTTTCTTGGGTGAATTAAAGACATGAAAGATACATTGGGAGATATAGGATAAAAAGTGTCAAACATTGATCTTGTCACAATTGCCCTAAATGGAATTCTAAAGGACTATCAAATGTTTATAACAAGCCTTGCAAAGAGAGATAAAGCTCCTACCTTGGAGGAATTGGCAGGTATATTGTTGCAAGAATAAGAGAGGGGCACCAATTTGAATATGAATTTGAAGCCTCAGAATTCAGACTTAGCACTATGGATAAAGAAGAGATTCCTTAAAGGGAAACCAGGAGAAGGAGGCAGAGGAGGAAGTTCATTTTAGAGGAAGTCATTTCCAAAGCCAAATCAAGGCATGCCATCTAATAGAAATGAACCTAAGTGTTTCTATTGTGGTAGGACTGGGCATCCTTCCAGAGAATGTTATAAGAAGAAAAATGATGAGGCTAGGCATAAAAATAGAAAACATTCATGACACTTTGTAGAAGAAAACCCAAATTATGATTCAAAATATCTTAGACTATTTGTGTCTAATGTTGCATTGTCTGCTAAAACTGATGGTGTTGATGCATGGTTTGTGGATTCTGGAGCTTCAATTCACATGACATGTAACAATAATTTGTATATAAACTTTAAAGAAACACATAATGGTGCCCATATTTATCTTGGAGATGATCGTTCTTATCAGATTAAGGGATATGGAGATATTCCAGTAAAACTACCAAATGGAACTGTTGGACACATTCACAATGTTGTGTATGTCCATGGGATAAAGAAAAACTCGATTTATGTGTCCACAATTATAGATAAAAAAATTTAAGGTTGAATTCTTCAAGACACATTATATAGTAAAGGACTTGCATGATCATTACAAAAATGTTGCCTCATGAGTCAGAGTTGGAGATCTGTACTAACTTGATGTCACCAACAAGAATCATCAAGCATTGACTTTTGCAACTATGCCTACAAAAAATCTTTAGCACCAAAGGTATGGTCACATTAATTATCATGATTTGTTTTTATTACAAAAACCAATTATGGTTGAAGGACTCCCTATATTGAAGAATGAGTATGTTGCTTGTGAAGGTTGTGCATTAGGAAAGATGCACAGAGACGAATTCCCCTCTAATTTTGATAGGAGAAAGAAAGATGTATTAGAACTTATACATATTGATGTTTGTGGAACAATGCAGACAAGGTCCTTAGGTGGTGCTTATTATTTTTTTCTATTTATTGATGACTGCATAAGATACACATGGGTTTATTTCCTTAGAAAAAAGAGATGTTTTTTTAATACTTCAAGGAATTTAAAAACATGGTGGAGAAGCAAATAGGAAAGACCATTAAAATCCTCCTCTCAGATCAAGGGGGGGAGTACATATTAGGGAACTTCATCAAGTATTGCAAATATCATGGAATAGTGTACAACAATTTACAATACCCCACACTCCATAGTGAAATGGAGTTGTAGAAAGGAAAAATACAACTCTGGTGGAGTGTGCATGAAGTATGATGAAAGGTAAGAATCTCTCAAATGATTTTTGGGCTAAGGCCATTTTCACTGTTGTTTATTTAAAGAATAGAAGTCCAACAAGGTGTCTTGATCATAAAACTCCTTTCGAAGCCTTGTATGATTATAAACCAACAGTTAATAATTTGAGGATATTTGGGTGTAAGGATTTTGCACATATTCCAAAGTAGAACATGAAGAATCTTGATGATAAAGCTATCAAATGTATTTTTATAGGGTACTATTCATAATTTGAAGCATATAAACTGTTTGATCCATCTACTCACAAAGTGTTTGCAAGTAGAGATGTAATTTTCCATGAGAAGGTAGAAGGAAATAATGAAGGCAACAATCATGAAGGATGGCATGTACTTCTTGAAGATGAAGAGGTCAAAGAAGAGAAGCACCAATAGGAAAAGGAGTCTAGTGACATGGATATACAAACCTAAATTCAAAGTAGATGGTAGTATAGATAAATATAAATTCAGATTGGTGGAAAAAGGGTATTCACAGAAGGAGGGAATTGATTGTAATATTATAGATATAAAATAGTGTACAAACCATAAATAATTAGCTAGAAATGGAAGATAAGCAATGATATAACGTGAACAACACCACAATAATACCAAAATTATACCATAATAACACTAGAAAGAGCACTTTGATTACTGAGAGCAATGTTCACTTGCCTCTTCGAGGGGGAAACCTTTTGTAGAGCAGAGCTATATTACAATAATATCCAAGACAAAACCTTTCATACCCTCTATTCCTATTTATACTACATTTATCTATCCAAAAGAACAATCTAGAGGAAGATCCTTCTAGAAGTGGAAGCTTCTATTAGGTCTTCTTACATTTCACTTATTGCTCCTTATTGCTAGGGATTATTAATATTGACCTTTATTACATGAAAATATATTATTCTACCCATTTGAGGGGTTAGGTAGGTTAGGTCCCTAACATGCCCCCCCCTTAGAATCAGCCTTGTCCTTAAGGATTGAGATGAGGAAATTGCTGCATAATGTTAGAGGGCTCCGAGGTGGCATCTGCTGAAGTTGTATCTTTCCACCAAACTAACACTTCATTGATGGTACGCTGACGAAGATGACGCTCTCTCTGGTCCAAAACTGTTTGTGGCTGCAACCATATGGATCCTTCTTCATCCAACTCGTGAAGGTTGGTTTGAGTTTGGAACTTAGTTACAATCACCTTATTTAAGCACAAGACATGAAAACAATATGGAGCTTAGAATGATTGGGTAAAGCTAACTGATAGGCCACCTACCCAACGTGCTTGAGAACTGTATAAGGACTATAAAATTTGGGTGCCAGTTTCTGACAATGTTCGGCCTTAAGTGAAGTTTTCTTATAAGGTTACAGTTGAATAAATACTTGGTATCCTTCAACAAATTGTCGTTTTGAGCGACCTTGATCTACTTGTTACTTCATGTGATTCTAATCCATTACCAAATTCTCTTTGAGGGTTCGAAGAATAGACTCATGAACTGTAAGTGTTTGGTCAACCGCTTGGACCTTCGATACACCTGGAATGTAGGAGATAAATTAAGGTGGATTTTGGCCATATACTGTTTCAAAAGGATTCATGCAAGTAGTTGTATGGTAAGAAGTGTTGTACCACCATTCAACTAATGGGAACCATTGAACCCATTGATTTTTCCTTTCAGAGGAAAAACACCTCAAATAAGTCTCCAAACACTTATTGACGACTTCAGTTTGACCATCAGTCTGGGGATGATAGGTGGTGCTGAGATGCAATTGGGTTCCCTGGAGTCTAAAGAGTTCTTGCCAAAAATTTATAGTGAAATTTGGATCTCGATCAGAAACAATAGAATGAGGCATGCCATGAAGCTTGAAGATATGATCCATGAAACGTTGATCCACCATTGATGTGGTAAATGGGTGTTGAAGAGCACATAAATGAGCATACTTGGAAAGACGATCCACAACCACCTTGATGACGAACTTATTTCTTGATTTAGGTAATCCCACAATAAATTACATAGAGATGTCCCTCCAAATAGAGGTTGGAGTCTACCATGAGGTTTGATGGTTTCTCCTTTGTTGCGTTGAAAAACATCACATTCTGCTACAAAAGTGCGAACGTCCTTTTTCATACCATCCCAGAAAAAAGAACATTTGACCCAGACATAGGTTTTGGTAAACCCTGAATGCCCAGCTGTGAGAGTAGCATGAAGCTCAGAAAGCACTATGGCTTTAAGTTGTGATTGTTTACTTAAATACAAATCACCTTTGTAGCAAAGTTCATCGTTGTGCCAAGAGTACCCTAGGGAAACTGGAGACTTGGATTTCAATTGTTGGATCATATGCGATATTTTAGGATCATGTAGCCATTCTTGGTGCACAACTTGGAGCCAATCTGGTACAATGAAGGAGAGGGAAAAAAGGGACCCTTCATCTTCATATTTTCGAGAAAGAGAATCAACAACCACAATTTCTTTGCCTTTCTTGTAAATGATCTCATAATCATAACCAAAGAGCTTAGTTAACCATTTTTGTTTCTTTGTGGAGGAAGTTCATTGCTCCAGAAGATACTTGAGGCTTTGATGATGTGTCTTAATTTGGAAGTGTTTCCCTAGGAGATAAGGGTGACAGAGATCCATTGCATGCAGGATAGTCAACATTTCCTTTTCATAGATTGATTGGCCCAAATGGAATTCGAACAATTGTTTACTAGTAAAGGCCAAAGTTCTTCCCTCTTGCATAAGAATAGCTCCAATTCCTCTACATGAGGCATCACATTCAAGGACAAAGGTTTTTGTGAAATCAGGAAGGGCCAAGACCGAAGTAGTACACATAGCTTCCTTCAAAGCTTGAAAACCATGATCCGATGCAAGAGTCCAAGTGAAAGAATTATTTTTAAGGAGAGCATTGAAAGGGGCCACAATATTCCTATAATTCCAAACAAACTTGTGATAATAGCCGGTTAAACCCAAAAAACCATGCAAGATTTTGATAGTCTTGGGGCGAGTCCAATCTTGCATTGCTAGAATCCTTTTAGGATCCACCTGGACACCAACCTTTCCAACGATATGACCCAATTAATCTACTTCTTAGGCTCCAAAGGAGCTTCTATAGAATTTGAGGAAAAGTTGGTGTTGCGAGAGTAGATGGAGAATTTGATCCACATGGGAAATATGAGATTGCCAAGTTTTACTATAGATGAGAATATCATCAAAGAAAACTAAGACAAAATGATAGAGAAAAGTATGGAAGACATGATTCATGAGGATTTGGAAGGTGGAGGGGGCATTACATAGGCCAAATGGAATGAAAAAAAACTCATAGTGACCCTCATGATTCCGAAAGGCAGTCTTGGGTATGCTAGCTTCTTGCATACGTATCTGGTGGCAATGAGAATGTAGATCAAGTTTAGTGAAGTATTGAGCACCACTCAGCTCATCCAAGAGATCATCAATGATAGGAATGGGGAACTTGCCCTTGATGGTGAGTTTATTGAGGGCATGAAATTCAGAACACATGCGCCAAGTACCTTCTTTATTAAGTATCATGACCACAGGGGAAGAATAAGGATTGGTATTGGGGAGGATAACACCCTCTTGGAGTAATTCCTGCACTATCTTCTCAATTTCATTCTTTTGGGAAAATGGATGATGATAAGGGAGAACATTAGGAGGAAGACTACCAGGAACAAGGGGAATGGAATGATCATGAACACCACGAGAAGGAGGAAGTCACTGAGGGGTGGAAAAAACAAATTGATGTTTGGAAAGGATAGCATGGGGGTTAGGATGCATAGAGGGTGTCTCAACGAATTGAATAGAATAGAGTTGAGCAATGATATCATAGTGGGCTTTATTGAGGAGATTTTCCATACGATGGGAACTAATGATCTAAGGAGAACTCACTATGAGACCTTGGAATTGATACCTTTTTCATTCATGTTGGAATTGCATGGTTAATTCCTTAATATCCATAAAAATGGGACCCAAAGTGCGTAACTATTCAACACTGAGCACAATGTCACAACCTCCCATGTCAATGGAAAAAATATGATATTTCAGTTGGTAATGTCCAATTTGAATACAAACATTTTCACAACGCCCACCAAATTTCATGGACCCAACATTGGCTATCATGATTTGAAAATTATTGACTTCACAAATATAGCAATTGGTTTCCTGGGCAATGCAACGATGAATAAAATTATGGGTGCTACCACTGGCAGCGAGGATGATGACCTTCAATTGCTTAATGTAGCCAATGAACTTGAGCATTTGTGGGGACAAGAAGCTAGTGAGGGCATGCAAGGAAATAAGTAGGGATGATTTTAAGGATGGAAATTTATTTTAAAATGTAGAAACCTTGGCGAATCTTACTAATCCTTCATCTGCGAACTATAAATGTTTGGCGATATTTTTGTAATAATATTCAAATTTCTAAGGATTTTATATAGTTTTTATAAAATTTTGGCGATTTTTAAGGTAAACTAATTTTATCTTATAGAATTTGGGCGAATCATTTTTAAAATAGCGAATCATGTTTTTGGAAAAACCATGGAAAATTAGCCCACGAGGGAAATTTAGCCCCTAAAATCATCCATGGAAATAATTGGGTCAACTTCATGTGGTTTAGTAGGATCCTGGGTGGCATCGGGAAGGGAGGGTTCTTCAACAAGGAGAACTATAACATCCTCTTCATGAACATCTTCGGAAATGGCCATAAATAGTTTTTGTTCCTTACACTTGTGCCCTGAAAAATATTTTTCATCACAATTATAGCAAAGTCCCTTCAATTGGTGTTCAACCATTTCATCTCTATTTAGTTTCTAGACCTTGAGGGGAGTGACAGGGGGGTTAGGATTAGTGGGTCGAGGGAGAGGAACAAAAGGGGTTTTTTTTCTGGGAAAAAGCAACTTGTTGGGCCTCTTTAGCACATTAAGTAGATTCCAACCAAGTTGGAGGGAGGGCCATGAGAACCTGAGCTCATATTTCATCCTTGAGACCATTGATAAAGAATTCATGGAAGAACGCATCTGACATGCCCTCTGTTAGAAAGGAAAAATGCTAAAAAGCAGTGATGAAGTCTTCCACTGTGTCTGACTGTTTCAACTTGGTCAAATGACTGAGATAGTGGGTATCAATATCAAAGTGGGCATAGAGCTTAGCAACAAATTAGGTCCAGGCAATATACCCCTGATGTGAATTTTTTTTCCATTGCCACCAATTGCAGCATTCAGTATCTAGATAGAAGACAACATAGTGAAGTTTGTCCAACTCGTCAATAATACCATGCAGAGAAAAATAATGCTCCATTTGAGTTACCCAACCTGTAGTATGGGATCCATCAAATTTATTGACCTCTATGTGGGGAAGACAGGGTTCACGATGAAAGGAGTGGGAGTGAAAATGTGGAGACTGAGAGGAATCAACAACATTGGGTTGGTCTGATGAGGAAGGACCCATAGGGAGGTTCAACAATTGATTGACAACAGACTAGAGGGAGGTCAATTGGGTTGTGAGGTTGGATTCCATGTTGTTAAATTTGTTCTCTAATTTTTCAATGCGGGAATGGTTATAATCTATTTGAGATGCGAGATGTGAGACAAAGACATGGACTTGATTGATGGAAATTTGGAGGTCTTGTTTGTGAGTGGTGGCCATTTGAGAGGGGAAGTTCTCATAAGGAAAAACGATGGGTGGGTAGGACCAAAAAAAAAGGACTTAGAAGTGATAGGTACCATGACAATCGGTGCTTGAAGGGAAATATAATGGAATAGTGACAAAATAGGGAAACTGGGAAGGGGTCGGGTCCACTAAAATAAAAAGGATTAAAAATGAAGGGTATGAATGCGATTAGAGAGAAAATGGGAATCCAATGGAATAGGTCCCAAATAAGTGTGTCGGAGGGACCACTATACTCTTTTTTTACTCCTATGAAGTTAGACTATGGCCTGAAGAATACTGCAGTGACAAAATGCCCAAATGCTTAATAGGAAGAAATGTGTAGTAATTTAGCAACCAGAATGTAGAAGACACTATAACACAACAAAAGATCTTGTATGTTCTATTTTGGTTTCCTTCCCAAGGGTTAGGGTATTCAAGGGTTTTACAGACAAGGGTTTTCCTTGTGTTATAGCTCTCTGATATACGTTTGGGGTCCAACAGTAGTACTCGGCCCAGTATCTCAGGGCACCAACTAAGGAGGCTAGACTATACCCTTAGTCGTACTACCCGACTACCTAGGTACTAGAGAGTATCTTCCCGACTGTTGTTCTCAGTGGCACTATAGCAGTTAGGTGGCTGATCGGTTTAGTTATGGAGGGCTTCATGAGATCTAGGATGATCCATATACAAGTGTTGTCTGATGCACTACCACTTGAAGGGGTACCAACAAGGGTTACAAGGGAGGCCAATGGATGTTCACTTAAGAACCACTTGTATTTCCTGTGTGTATGAATCCATGATTGTGGGTTTATGTGCGTAATGACAAATCTTTGTAGCTTAAAGACGTTGGAATACGTCTCTACTCTAAAAAAAAATTAACCCACAATTTTTTGTCGAGGAAGATGCTTTGATACCACTTGCAATATTCTAGATATAAAATAGTGTATAGATGTAACACCCTGTTTCCCCCAGTCTGTAAAAATAACTATATTGGCCAAGAACTATGGAAAAATCAAAGATTTGAATGTTTGATTTGATGTACCTTTGTATAAAAGGTCGATGAATGTAAATTATGTTATGATTATGTGTTGCATGACTGTTGGGAGGGGGATGTGCTAAAAGAGACCATGATGGCTAATGAGAGGTGGTGGAAGGGACCTGGAATGGTTGCGTTAACTTCCACCGAGCCAGTACCGTACTGGTTTTTTACTTGCCCAAAGACCAAAGCAACTCTCTGACCTTGGAATGGATTTCCTGTCAGATTGGTAGGTGGGGAGGCTCCTCAAGAGTTAATGAGGGGATTGGGGTGAACCGCCCATCCGTAACAGCTCCCAGACCTGACCTCGGATGGGGAAATTCGCTCCACATGTAATCTTGTAGAGAAAATGCAAGAGAGGAAATGTGGTAAAGGGGAGAGGAGAACACGCGCAACAGGAATCGCGAAAGAGAAATGGAGAAAACTCTGGAAACACACAGAGTTCTGAACAAAGGAGGAGAGTAACCTTCGTCCTTGAATTTCATTGAGCTAGGAGTAGGAGACTGAATCTAAAGCATCATGGTCTAGATCAGGGGTGGCTAGTGGTAAATCCGTTTGGATTCACTGAGCCTATGGTTGGGTGGAAACGAGCACCCTCTCAGCAGTCCCGTCACACCTGGTGTTTCTGATAAGTGTTTATATCTTGTATCTTGAATTGAATATCCTAGACACATGATCATGTTTATACACTCATAAATGGTTTCTGTATTGAAGTATTTTCCTTGTGTTTTGATCGAAAATAATGGATGCATGTTTATACTCATATGACCATAATTGGTTTATGTATAGAATGAATAAGTTCAGAATATGATTCCGTTCCCTTGAGATTTGTTCCATCTACTTGACTCGCACTATGTCCTGGTTTGATTTCCCGAAGGCATCTCCTTCCGGGAAGTTCCCTCACATTCCAGAGTTGGAGTGAGTTCCTTGAAAAAGACTACCGTTTTAGTAAACCCATGAGTTTACTTTACCTCTGACACAGAGTTCATAGCTCGATGAATTAGGAAGGATTTTCAGTCAGGTCACCAAGCCTAGGGATAATTACCCAAGAAACCGTTGAAGGATCATGTGATCTAAGTCTGGAAACCTTGTACAAGAGAGAGTAGTTCTCTCAGGTTTTCGGCGTTTCGTCATTTCGGCACCCAGGAAACCCAAAGGGTAATACCCCTCATCTTTGCCAGTTGTGAAATCCCAGTACTTGAAACCCCGACGTGCTCTGTGGATGAGTCGATCTTGCATGAATAGGTTCGGTGTTTCGGCACCCGGGAGACCAGAGGGTAAGACCCCTCGTTTTCGCAAGTCATGAAATCCCGGTACCCGAAACCCCGACGCGCTCTGTGGATGAGCCGGTTTAGCATGAATAGGTTTCAGCGTTTTGACACCCAGGAAACCAAAGGGTAAGACCCCTCATTTTCGCAAGTCACAAAATCCCGGTACCCAAAACCCCGATGTGCTCTATGGATGAGTCGGTTTAGCGTGAATAGGTTTTGGCGTTTCGGCACCCGGGTAAGCAAAGGGTAAGACCCCTCATTTTCGCAAGTTGCAAAATCCCAGTACCCGAAACCCCGACGTGCTCTATGGATGAGCTGATTTAACGTGAATAGGTTTCAGCTTTTCGGCACTCGGGAAACCAAAGGGCAAGACCCCTCGTCTTCACCAGTCACGAAATCCTAGTATGTGAAACCTCGAATCGATTTAGCGTGAATGGGTTTCGGCATTTTGGTACCCAGGAAATCCAAGGGCAAGACCCCTCGTCTTCGCCAGTCATGAAATCCTAGTACGCAAAACCCCGATGTGCTCTGTGAATGAGCCCTAGGTCACCAGACAAGGTCTTGTGGTAGGAAGGAGGAGTCCTGAAAGAATCTGGACCACCCATTTGTAGGGATGCATGGTGAAGATCTAAAGCCACCAGGGTTCTAAAGATCAGATAAATAGGAATGAAGACCCCGCCAAAATCTTGAAAGGTAGAATGCCGAGATTTAATCTGGGTTGTTGATCAAGTCGACAATCTGGACCGTAGATCCGGATGATACCGGGCTTTCAGGTTCTGGGGATTCGAAAGGGAAAGGAGGAACACTTGCATCGCGATTCCCCAAATCGTGAAACCCCGAAATCATTTAGAGGATTAGCACAAGGTCATAGGATCAGTCGTATGACAAGTGACCCAAGGGAGGAGATAAGGATCTGTTAGACCCTTTCAGGTTTCGACATTTCAAAAGACAGAGAACAAGGGAATGCTTGCATCGTGATTCCCCGAATTGCGAAAGTCGAGAGCACCTTTTTGGTAAGGCCTGTGGGCATAGCCAACGATCACATGGGAGAGGATAAGGGAAGGAAGGGTCTACGCTAAGCCCCATAGAAATTCAAGGATTCTATTCCTCGAAGAAAAGACAAAAAGAAAAAGAAAATCTTAGTTGTCGTAGTGGGTGTGTGACAAACTGGTATCAGAGCATGGTTACAACACTTGGCCTGCTTGGGCTCATGAATGAGTTGCGCAGAAACTCCATTTGAAGTACTCTTAAAAGAAGTAACCCTCTACCTTAACCCCCTTTATCAAAAGCTGAAGTTAAGAATGAAAATTTCATATTGTGTGTATGCATTTGAAAGATATGAATTATGCATTGATTGTGAATGAATATAATGTTGACTAACAACAAGTGTTTTCTTGCACAACAAGCGGACGATCAACCGCGGGAAACTATAGACGCATAGAATGGTGATGCACCACGAAGTGGGGGATAGCTCCCACAATAGAGATGAAGAGTCTGACGAAAGGAGAGCGGTGGAGACCCCTCCAGATCTAGCTGAGACTGTGAGGAGCCTCATGGTCGAACTACAGAGCTGCAAGGCCGACAATGAGAGGTTGATAAAAGAGCAAGAAAAGAAAACGAATATTAATGCAGTCTTGTTGCAGAGCTTATCCGACATACAAAGACAATTGCAGCATGGACTTGACACCAGTCATGCGGGCCAACGACAGACAAAGAAAAGTGGAAGTCCCCTTGAGATATGGAAACATGGTCTTTTAAGTGGCCACACTGGGAAGAGCACCTCGAAAAAGGTCCACCCTAGAGATAAGGGACAAGCGTCAGACGATTCCTCTGGAAAGGAAACTAGCGACTCGGAGGGATCTTCTAGTAGTAGAACTAGTTCTTACTCCTGAAGAAACTGAAAGAAGTGAAATAATTCAAAAAATCATAATCTCAAAGAATTCAAGAAGGCCAAACCACCCTCTTTCGACGGTGAAATGAACAAGGGAGAGGAAGCGGAGGCCTAGCTTCTTGGACTAAAGAAGTATTTCAGAGTCCATGACTTCTCGGAAAACTTGAAGGCCCGAGTAGCCACTTTCAACTTGAATGGAAAGACTTCCATTTGGTGGGAAGACCTTAAGAATGTGAAAGGGATTCACAAAGAAGACCTATCTTGGGAACGGTTTGAGAAATAATTTAGGAAGAAGTATCTGTCGGAAAAGTATTTTGACTAAAAGACTAAAGAATTCTATGAACTCAAGCTGGGGCAATGCACCATAGAGGAATATGTCAGCAGATTCCTCGAGTTTCTAAGGTACGTACCCTATATAAAAGAAGAAAAGGAAAAGGTGCAACGATTCATCAGTGGAATACCTAAGGACTATCAAAACATGATTGAGTTTGATGAACCAAAGACCCTAGAAGATACTATCTGAAAGGCAAGATATTGTTATGAATAGCTTGAGCATCGGACAAAACCTCATGAAGGTTGGAAGCAGAAGAATAGTTCGGGATTCCAAAAAAAGGGGTTTAAATCGCCAAGATTTAAAAACTATAAAAAGGACTCAAGGATGAGCTTCCCAACCTGAAGTGTACACCAGCAGAATTTCCCCTCCCAGAGCGGAAATAAACCTTTTGGATCTACCCCAGGAAAGATTGATACCCGAAGAAAGAACCCTTGAAATGTTGGGGTTGTGGAGAATAACATCTATTGAGGGACTGCCTACACCAACAATAGAACAGTTACAAAATTTAAAACATTCAAGAAGCTACCACCGTCAATGACGTGGCCAGGAGCATGTCGCAAATTTATGCAGCCTTGGATAATAAACATGCTAACCACCAAGCTTCAATGGTGGATATGGAAAATATGATCACCAACCATCTAGTGTCTATTCTAATTCACCCTGGTTCAAATTTGAGTTATATATCCCCTAAGGCTGTTGATAAGTCTAAATTACAGCCACATAAACACGCCAAGCCATGGTTGGTACAGTTAGCCACCAACACCAAAAGAAAAGTAATGGAGGTCATACCATCTTGCCAATTCACTATGGGTGAATTTCCCACCCAATCAACCCTTAACGTATTACCCCTAGGATCGTATGACCTGTTGATTGGTATGGATTGGCTAGCCACACATAAAGCCAGACTAGACTGTTACCATAAAACTTTAGAATGTGTAAGTGAAGAAGGAAGAAGGATAACCCTTCAAGGGATACAAAAACCTATCTCGGTGAGACGAATATCAACCCTTCAAATGAGAAAGTATTGCAAAAAGGGATGTCCACTATATGCGATACAGGTGTTGGAATCAGTTGAAGATGACAAACCAAGCCTTGAAGACCACCCCACACTAAGAGAATATAGATATGTGTTTCTAGAAGAGGTACCGGGTTTACCTCCGAGAAGGGACATTGACTTCTCGATAGAACTTGCACCAGGAGCGGTGCCAGTTTCTAGGACACCCTACAGGATGAGCACACCCGAGCTAGTTGAGCTTAAATTACAACTAAAAGAAATGATGGACATAGGCTATATCCATCCCAGCATGTCTCCATGGGGAGCACCAATCATGTTTTTGAAAAACAAACATGGTACCCTCTGACTGTGCATAGATTATAGATGATCAAAATCTAGACCAGGGGTCAAAATTTAGCTCAAAAATAAAAGTTCTCAGAATTGCTTCAGAATGAATGGGTGTGTATCCCTCGTCGTCATGAACCCAACACAACTCATTTGGGTTCAAATGGACGTCGTATGAGAGAGATATCGTGATCTGTTCGAATCACCAAATAGGCAAAAAACAATTGTGTTGACTGTACAGTCTGTACAGTCTGTATGGATGCTAACGTGGCATGTCCATACGACATGTGGCAAGGATGAATTGACAGGGTGGTACGACATGTGGCATGTGCTGAATTGGTAGTTTGAACGAATCATTTGATGACACGTGGCATTATTTTGGCAAGTGGTTTGGTGCCACATGGCCCAGTCGTGGGCTGCCACGTGGCACCTTGTTATTGGGTTGTTTGGTTAAAAGTTATGGAGTCCGAGGGGATCGAACCCCAAACCTCCCCCACTATGGCATATCCTTTGCAAAGTCCACCCTACCAACACACCACTCATTAGTACTTATTATATATGTGAGTTATAATTTATTTGAATTTGATCTATGTGTGGTTTGGCGCAGGGGTCGGGTTGTGGCTTAGCCCCAACCCCCTCTTTTATATGTTTTAACATGTGACCACACATGGAGTGCACGCACGGGAATTGGTTTTTGAAAATGGTTATACAACCATATGCCGACACTTGTCAGTTATCTATTCGCCCTTGGAAACAAAGCCCGTTTTGCGCTTGCGCATGGTCACATGGTGACTATATGCCCATGGCCTTGGCGGTTAGGGGCTAGGCGCACCCATAACCATCCTATAGTTTGACCATTTTTGCAGTTATGCACATGTGCTAGGTTTTAGCACGATTTGGAGCACGTGAGCTAGGTTGGCCACACAGAGGTGCATTTTGGCGAACCAGAGACAACAAACTTGAAGGAAGAAAATGGCAGGAGGCCTATCTTCTTCATTTTTTGGCCAAATGAGGTGCCAAAAAATCCCAGCTAGGGGTTTTTGGACATTCTGAATCCATTGGCACTATTTTCAAAGCCATTTGAAGATTATTTTGCAGGTTTTTCACCATTGAAGTTTCAGAGAGCTCAAGGGAGCTTGAAGCCCTCATTGATTGAGGTCATTCTCAGATGAGCCCATGTCTGTTTTCGGTGATTGAATAATCATTTTTGGCTAATTTTTATGCTCTGAACACTTTGGGATAGGTTTCAGATCCATTTGAGGACTTTTAGAGGTGGTTTTTCCACAAGGAAGCTCAGAAAATCTTAAGGCCACATGTAGAAGGGGTCATACCTGGATGAGCCATGATCCATTTTCAGAGTTTTATTAGTCATTTTTGGGTATTTTATGTATTCTAAACCCAATGGTATAGTCAGTATTTCCATTGGAGTTGATCAGCAGCTTGTAAATGAATTTTTTTTAAATTAATCCCAGAGAGCCAAGTCCATTGATGGAGGCTCAAGGAGATGTAGCCCAGAGAGGGGTGAACTCCTTTATCATGTTGTTCTTGTTGTGAGTGTTTGCTGGTTATTATTTGCTGCAAGTTATTTTTTCTGTTGTATTTATGAAAAACAACATATTTAATCTTGCAAAGACCTCACACATAAACATTTAAAAGAAGAAGAATAAACTTGGCACATAATCTATCTTGCATATTTTAACACATTGAGCAAGGTCCTGTAAAGTTTTATTTTAATGAAGTAGAGGGTGCTTGCATAGCATAACAAGTCAGCCCCCTATTTTCAGATCAGGTGGTATCAGAACATAGTTTTTTTTGCTCATGTGATTGCCATTGATAGCTTGAGATTTAGTTGTTGGTATTATAGTGCAAGTTTTGTGTTGAAGTTTGATATCTTGCAAGGATGGAGGAAGCTTCAAACATTGGTAGTTCTCATACATCTTCATTATCCAAGTTCTTTGACAAAGATATGTTGAAGGAATTTCTAACCATGAGAGATGTGGTGAAAGAGATGTGGGAAGATAGAAAGGAGAGCATTTCCCTTGAAGAGCAGTTGATGGCCATGAAGGAGGAGAAAGACCAGCTTCTTGAAAAATTGCATGAGATGGAGACTTAACTTCATGAGGCAAAGGAAACCCTTACCAAGTACATGAATGAACATAAGGTATGTAATGTTAGTTTATCTTCAAATTCCTCTCAAGATGAATGTTTTGGTGTTTTTGAAAATCACACAAGAGGAATAGGGTCCAAGTTATTGTTAAA
>ML787530.1:112950-123337 GCA_009831015.1 Picea engelmannii | reverse complement strand
GCAGTTTGAAAGAATCATTTGACGACACGTGGCATTATTTTGGCAAGTGGTTTGGTGCCACGTGGCCTAGTTGTGGGCTGCCATGTGGCACCCTGTTATTGGGTTGTTTGGTTAAAAGTTATGGAGTCTGTGGGGATCGAACCCCAGACCTCCCCCACCATGGCATAGCATTTGCAAAGTCCGTCCTGCCAACACACCATGCATTAGTAATTATTATATATGTGAGTTATAATATATTGAATTTGATCTATGTGTGGTTTGGCGTGGGGGTCGGGCTGGGGCTTAGCCCCAGCCCCTGATTTTATATGTTTTAACATGTGATCACACACGAAGCGCGTGCATGGGAATTGGTTTTTGAAAATGGTTATACAACCATATGCCAACACTTGTCGATTATCTATTCTCCCTTGGAAACGGAGCTCGTTTTGCGTTTGCATGTGGTCACATGGTGACTATATGCCCATGGCCTTGGCGTTTAGGGGCTAGGTGCACCCATAACCATCCTACATTTTGACCATTTTTGTGGTTACATGCGTGTACTAGGTTTTAGCACAATTTGGAGCACATGAGCTAGGTTGGTGTTAGCGATATTTCTTGTAACAAGGATAAAATGCGAAAGAGTGGGTTAAAAACCCACTTACCCTAAGTTTGGGCTGCAAATGCATCCGTGTTTAAATGGAAACCAAATCTATATGGAAAGGATTCGTGCGCCCGGATCAACGGCGCACATAGGATTCCGTAGCCCCCCCACTTTCCTACCATTAAGAGGAAGGGGGGGGTCCGGAATCGAAGACGCACCTCTTCAATGGCTACGATCGAAGCGCCCAGATCAACGGCGCGCAGAGTGATTCCAGAACCCCCCCGCCTTTCTACCTTTAAGCAGAGGGGGGGGGGTCCGGAATCGAGGATGCATCTCTCTGACGACTGTGATTTGAGCTCTCGGATCAACGGTGCACAGGCATCCAGACATCCTTTGTCTTTCTGCATCTAATCAACGTGGGGCCCTCCTTCTTGTGTACACCGAGATGCAGGAAAATTCCATGCAGGAAAATGCAGGAAAATGCCATGTTCTTTGATGAAGTACAAGATGTGATCGTTTGCTTGAAGAGAAAAAAGACATTGTTGGAATCATTTTCAGTCTTGTATAAATTTGTTTTCAAGAATGATGGTTTTCTTGGTTTGTGACAAGATGTCGCGAGAAAGTTTTTGCAACCATTGTAGAGCGGATTGTTTTGACGCCAAAGATTTCACAAGAGGGACTTGATTCTCAGTGGGAAGTTTGGCAGTCTTCCAAGAACAAAGAGAACAATGGGTCAGCAGTAGCCAGAGGACAGTGGTTGAGGGACATAGTCAATTGCGGTGCAAGGCATGTCAAAGTATTCAAGTGATTGTCAAAAAGACTTTTCAAGTAGAATTAGTTGATAGAACTTGGAAGTTGAGGAGTATTGAATCTCAGGCAGATAATCATAATCTTTTGTGGGTCCAAAATCCTTTCAATGGGAAGGCGTGATCAAAATATGGACCAGGGGTCAAAATTTAGCTCAAAAATCAAAGTTCTCAGAATTGCCTCGGAATGAACGGGTGCATAGCCCTCATCGTCACGAACCCAACGCAACTCGTTTAGGTTAAAACGAATGTCGAATGAGAGATATATCGCTATCTGTTCAAATCGCCAAACAGGCAAAAAATAATTGTGCTGACTATACAGTCTGTACAGTCCGTACGGATGATGACGTGGCATGTCTGTACGAAACATGGCAAGGATGAATTGACAGGGCCGCACGACATGTGGCGTGCGCTGAATTGGCAGTTTGAACGAATCATTTGACGACACGTGGCATTATTTTGGCAAGTGGTTTGGTGCCACGTGGCCTAGTCGTGGGCTGCCATGTGGCACCCTGTTATTGGGTTGTTTGGTTAAAAGTTATGGAGTCTGTGGGGATCGAACCCCAGAACCCCCCCACCATGGCATAGCCTTTGCAAAGTCCGTCCTGCCAACACACCATGCATTATTACTTATTATATATGTGAGTTATAATATATTGAATTTGATCTATGTGTGGTTTGGCGTGGGGGTCGAGCTGGGGCTTAGCCCCAGCCCCTTATTTTATATGTTTTAACATGTGATCACACACGGAGCGCATGCATGGGAATTGGTTTTTGAAAATGGTTATACAACCATATGCCGACACTTGTCGATTATCTATTCTCCCTTGGAAACGAAGCTCGTTTTGCACTTGCACGTGGTCACATGGTGACTATATGCCCATGGCCTTGGCGGTTAGGGGTTAGGTGCACCCATAACCGTCCTACAGTTTGAACATTTTTGTGGTTACGCACGTGTACTAGGTTTTAGCACAATTTGGAGCGCATGAGCTAGGTTGGTGTTACCGATATTTCTTGTAACAGGGATAAAATGCGAAAGAGCGGGTTAAAAACCCACTTACCCTAAGTTTGGGCTGCAAATGCATCCATGTTTAAATGGAAACCAAATCTAGATGGCAAGGATTCCGCTTTCCTACCTTTAAGAGGAAGGGGGGGGGTCCGGAATCAAGGACGCATCTCTCCGACGGCTGCGATTTGAGTGCCCGGATCAACGGTGCACAGGAATCCGGACATCCTCTGTCTTTCTGCGTCTAATCAATGTGGGGCCCTCCTTCTTGTGTCATCCTACCATCTGTTCTCCACCTGACCATGCGATGAGGCTCTTTCCCTTCAACCCTTTCCTCATCCCCCGACGTCTGTCCATCTCCCCTCTTCCGGTCCATGTGGTCCCTTTCCCATATCATCATCCACTCACCACCCGCCATGTGTCCCTCTCTCCTCCACGTCAGCCTCCCACTAAAATGTGCCCATTATATCTCATCTCCTGCCCCCTCCTCTTATTGTCTTCCGCCATGTGTCTTCCCTTGTAACCTCTCTCACATCCTCATAGTTTCGGTGTCACCACTCCCGTTATGTGCCCCATCCTTCGCACTGACCCCCTCGCCTATTCATCAGGCCGTTTAGCTAATCCATGTGGTAGAGCAAAAAGTCGTCCACGTCGCAAAAGTGTCGAGTTGGTCGGGCCAGCCTCAATCCCAATGAAGCAGTTATTAAAGCAGTTGGTGGTGGTTAGACATCACCTCCGCCATAATGGGAAAGTCCGGAGACGAATTAAAGGCACGTCGATTCGCCTATGAAACCGTCAGAAGTTCGGTCACGTCTGCCATAAGTTGCACGATCATTCAAAGATTGCAAGTGCAGATTGTCAGAAGCCATGCAGACGCAAAGATTTTAATGTAACGTCTTTATTTTGTTGTTGTTGTTGTTTTGAGTATATGAAGGCGTTTTCGCCATTTTTGTATCTATCGATGGTAGAGCACAACTCCCGACTGTAAAGTTTTAACAACCATTCTAGTTTCCTGGTTGTGCATCTGTGTCTGAGATTTCTTGTTTTATGACAAACAGTTTTCTTACTCCATCTATGTTTTCATCTCATACCAGAGAGTTCATGATCAAATGATTCGCATGAATTGTTGCAGTTATGTTATGATAAAATATTTGTTGTTACATTATTGTATTCTCTGGTCTTCTGTGTTTGAATGTAAGAGGATCTTGCATTTGGACGCTTTCTCCTCCAATCTGTTAGGAACCTGATGTTTATGGTAGACCTTCGCACTCTTCTCATACAAGTCTTCCCCCTGCTCACCCTTATTACAATTCACTGTTTGAAGTTTATCTAAGACCTCATTTTCCCATGCATACCTGGCCTAGTTTCAGAGTTGAGACGATATTGTTCTGAGTTTCCTTCCATTTGATCATCCCTTATAAACAAATCGTGACATTAAGCTGATGGGTGTCAGGCTCTGCTCCTGCAGGCAATCCAGGAGTGACTTCTGACGCTAACATTTCTGGCGCCGTTGCCGAGGACGAAGTTGAATATTTTCCTCGAGATTGAACGACAATGATTAGCTGATTCTGAAGGTGCATCAGATATCAGAACTATTGAGATTGATACTGTGCACCTGGAGACTCCATTGTGACGAATCCACTGCGGTGAACCTGTGGGGTTAGTTGTGGCTTCCAGCGGTAGACACACGCGGTCCCATCCACAGCTGCCTCTAGCCACGCCTGAAGAAAATCCGAAGGTGATTATCAGAAAAGGGAAGCCCTCTCAAGGAGAAAGCTTCACCACTAAACGAAGTATTTCCCCACCTCCTTCTGTGAAAACTCCACTTTCTTATTCTCATCTTTCTAGTCATCCTTTCTCTGAGGTTTCCCGTTTTCTGAATTTTGGGAGTGTTCGTGCTGAGTTTTCTCCTCCTGGCCTAGCATCAGAAGGAGAGATCCTTGTCACTCCCCCCTCCCTAGAAGCTGTGCCTCAGCACAGACCTCGGGCCTCAGAAGGTTTCATCACCCCTCTTGTTGTTACTATTACTACACAGAAATAAACATCTGCACATTCAAGTCCCTTAGCCCTCTCTCTGTTTTCCTTGTTGTCTCCCTCTCCTTCAAGAAGCTCCTTTCCGATATCTCTTATTCACACTTCTTCTCCTCCAGGATCTCCACTACCTAATATTCCTATGGCTGGTGCTAATCCCCCTCTGAATAGAATGGATGCCATAGTTTTTTCTCGATACGCTCCCTTGATCCTACCTCAACCTATGCATCCTCTCCCCGCTGGAGACTACTTGAAATACATGCCAAAGTTCACTGGCGAAGAAGACGTAACTGCAGAAGAGCACCTGGATGCTTTCTATAGTTATGCAGACAATCTAAACATTGAACATGAAGATGTCCGGATGAGAGTCTTTGTCCAGAGCCTGGATGGCGATGTGAGGAAATGGTTCAGAGGATTGGCCCTCGGATCTATCGCTGGAATTGAAGCCCTGGATAATGTTTTCCTGAGGCAGTGGGGAGATAGAAAGGATTTCATGTATTACATGACAGAGTTTGGGTCTCTGAAGAAAATGGAAGGAGAGTCTGTCTCTGACTTCTCCAAAAGATTCAATAAGATGTATAACAAGATTCCTGCAGAGATAAAGCCCTCAGAAGCCTCTGCCCAAATTTCCTACGCTGGTGCTTTCGACCCGGATTTCTGTCTTTTATTAAGAGAAATAAGAGCCACCTCCTTAGCTCAAATGAAAGATGCGGCCATAGAAGTGGAATCCAACATATTAGCAGCTGATAGACTGAGGAGAAAGGCCAATGCAGAAAGAAGAAAGGGAAAGTCCGAAGCCTCAACTTCTGGCCCATCGTTGCCCCACACTCAAGTGGATGAGCTGACCCAGATGATGAAGTTTCTGTCTAAAGAGATGGAGAGACTGAAAGTGGAAAGGAAGCAAACGAATAAAGGCCCTCAGAGCACTGATAAAGGGGGTTTCATAAGGCCCAACAATATCGCTCCCCCGACTATGCACAGAGAAAGGGGAAGAGACAGAGAAGACCAGAGAATTCAGGCTCCTTTCCAGAACAATTTTGTGACCATGGAGGAAGAAAGGGAGACAGACGAGCTCGATCCTGAAATCCACTGCATAGGAGACACTCCTCCTTTTCCTCATCTCACTCAAGCAGCTTACGAGGAGTCTCTCATGGATAGTCAGCTAAATGAATTGAGCAGGGGAGACAAGGCTAGCGGCGGCTGGGGAAGGTACAACCTAAGGTCCGACAAAAAGACAACATCACCTGATATTCCCAAGCAGTCTACTAGAACAGAGAAACCTGCTAATGAAGTAGCAGATAGTCATAGAGGTAAGAAGGCTCAACCTCTCTCTCCCATTGTCCACCATCATGTGCCTGAAACAAGAGAAATTCCAAAGCTTACATCTTTTTTTAATTTCGAGCATGAGATTCAAAAGATCAGAATCCCTGTGCCCCTCACCGAGCTAATTAAACATGAAGAGTTTAAAAAATGCTTCTCTGAGATTTTACAGTCTGAAGCCTCATGATTTCCCTCAGACTCCATAAACCTCCAAGATGAAAAGCCTGCAGTTATCCTAGTTCCCATGATAGAAGACAGAGATGATTCATCCCCTCCCTTCTACACGTCCTTGAACATACATGATAAAGTATTGCACAACTGCTTGATGGATTCAGGGGCTTCTCACAACCTCATGCTCAAAACTGTCATGGAAGAGTTAGGGCTAGAAATCACCCGAGCCTATCATGACCTTTATTCTTTTGACTCCAGGAGAGTTCAGTGCCTAGGAGTTATTAAATACCTGGTAGTTTCTTTGTTTCAACTGCCCATGAAGAGTATGGTCATGGATATTGTGGTAGCTGATGTTCCCCCCAAGTTCGACATGCTGTTGTCAAGGTCTTGGATTAAGAGACTTGGAGGAAAGTTACAGATGGATCTCACATATGCCACCATTCCAGTTTTTGGAGGGGAACACAAGAGGTTGTACAAAGAAGCCCAACGAGCCTATATAGTCAGTGATGAAGTGAACCCCACTAACCACCCCATCTTTGCACTTGACACTGGATTAGGGTCTAGTTTGTTACAGGTCACTGAGACTCTTGAGGCCCCTTTACAGATCAGAAAACAACCCATTCTTAATCAGGAGATGCCTCCTCCAACCACCTCTGTTTGGAAGATGTTCTTTGATGGAGCTTCCTCCGGTGTAGGTGCAGGTGCCGGAGTGGTATTCATATCACCCTGTCAAGAGACCATATCTCTGTCATACAAACTGGAATTCGAAATCACCAACAATCGGGTAGAGTATGAAGCTCTTGTCCTAGGTATGAGGGTTGCAAAAGAAATGGGAATAAAGGAGATGGATGTGTTTGGAGATGCAGAATTGATTGTCCAGCAGGTCAAAAATGTTTATCAGGCCAAGCATCCTCGACTCAAGAATTACAGGAACGAGGTATGGGACCTAGTTGACAATTTCTTCTTGGCTTTTAACATCTCTTTCATTCCAAGGGAAGAAAATGCTTCGGCCGACTTTTTAGCTGTCACAGTTAGTTTGATCGAAGTTCCTTTGTCGCCTATGGTCAGATCTGATGTTGAAATAAAATATAGACCTTCTGTACCGGACAATGTAAAGCATTGGAAGGTATTCGAAGATGATTTGGAAATCGAAAAATTTCTCCAATCTATTGATGATTTTTCTACATTGCACATTGACGAAGATCCTGACATGGAAGGGGACCCCCACCCTGGGGTGTTTTTAAATAAAATCGCTAATCATCAGATTATTCAACTACCGAGCAATTACATCCCGAGAGGACTAGTCCCGTTAGAAAGATTGTTCGATGGGAATGATGTGGCAGTAAAGGGTAGAATTTCAGGTGATGATGCTGACACAGCTGAGTGCAACATTGGCACACCAGAGGAGCCCAAGTTTGTCAAGTTGTCAAGAAGTTTGACCGAGGAATAGAGGAGTGAATATACTGAGCTGCTGAGAGAGCTTTTTGATGTGTTTGCATGGACCTACGAAGACCTCAAGACATATGACACATCAGTCATCGAACACAAGATTCCACTAAAGGAGGAAGCTAAGTCGTTTAGGCAGAAACTAAGAAAAATAAATCCCATGTTGTTGCCTATCATGGAGAAAGAAGTGAAGAAGCTGTTAGAGGCCCACATCATCATCCCCTTAAGATATTCCGAATGGTTGGCCAATTTGGTCCCGGTAAGAAAGAAAAGTGGAGAAGTCAGGCTTTGTGTCGACTTCAGGAACCTGAACAGGAGCTCAAAGAAAGATAATTATCCCTTGCCCAACATGGAACACATACTACAGAGGGTAACCGGTGCATCTAGGATATCCATGATTGATGGTTTCTCTGGTTACAATTAGATATCAGTCATGCCTGAGGACAAAGAAAAGACAGCCTTCACAACTCCTTGGGGCACATTCATGTATGCCAAAATGCCTTTCGAATTGATGAATGTAGGAGAAACATTTCAGTGAGCTATGGATATAGCCTTCATTGGGGAAAAGGATCAGTTTGTAGTGATATATTTGGATGATATCACAGTCTTCTCCAGGACAGACAAGGAACATTGTTGCCACTTGAAGAAGGTTTTCCTGAAGTGTCGTAGGCTTGGCCTATCCCTAAACCACAAGAAATCTTTGTTTGCTATGCAGGAGGGGAAGCTATTAGGCCATATAGTATCAGCAGAGGGAGTGAGAATTGATCCTAGCAGGGTAGAAGCGATTCAGACCCTGTCACTTCCCAGATCTAAGAAGGAGGTTCAAGCCTTTTTGGGGAAGATCAATTTTCTGAGGATATTCGTCTCAAATTTTGCCGAACTGGTGAAACACATCACAACCATGCTCAGGAAGGGAAATGAAGTAAAATGGACCACTGAACCCAGGGAATCTTTTTTCCAAATAAAGAAGGCATTGACTGAGGCCCCTGTGCTGATCAGTCCTGATTATTCCAAAGATTTTCTGATTTTTTCTTTTGCTTCCTGTGATACAGTAGCGGCAGTTTTGTTGTAGAAAAATGATCAAGGGCGAGAGCAACCTATTGATTTCTACAGCAAGGCATTGAGAGACACAGAACTCTGGTACGAGATCATGGAGAAGCAGGCCTATGCCCTGGTGAAAGCTCTCAAATCTTTCAGAGTCTATGTCTTGCACTCAAAAATCACTGCATATGTTCATTCGGCCTCTGTGAAGGACATTCTTATACAACCCGACATAGACGGAAGAAGAGGTAAGTGGATTGCCAAGATCCTCGAGTTCGTCCTGGAGATCAAGCCCACCAAGTTGATAAAGGGGCAGGGTTTAGCCAAGTTGTTGGCTGAATCCAATTGCAAGGCCCTAGGGATTAACTTCATCAATGAGCAAGCTGATTCATCCAACAAGCAATTCCGGGGTGCCGTATCACTAGCAGCATGCGCCTGGTACAAGGACATCTTGTATTTTCTGCTAGAATTGAGGCCTCCTGATGGAATGGAAAAGAGCAAGGTGAGGGATTTAAAACTCAAAGCGATCAGATATTGCCTCATCGACCAAGCCTTGTACTAGAAAGACCCTCTGGGGATATTTTTAAGGTGTCTGCACCCGCAGCAAGCCCAGAAGGTTATGTTTGATTTCCATAGCGGTCTCTGCGGAGGTCATCACTTCTGGAAGACCACGGCTCATAAGATCCTCTGGGCTGGATACTACTGGCCCACTCTATTCCCTGATGTCTGTAGAGAAATCAGAGCTTGCATCAAATGCCAAAAATTCTCAAGAAAGAAGCAACTCAAATCTCTGCCATTAAAGCCTGTAGTAGTTTCG
Organism: Picea engelmannii; assembly: GCA_009831015.1. Taxonomy (NCBI): domain Eukaryota; kingdom Viridiplantae; phylum Streptophyta; class Pinopsida; order Pinales; family Pinaceae; genus Picea; species Picea engelmannii. Next base: position 114,119 of record ML787530.1, on the reverse strand, counting down.
GCTCCCTTTTAGCAGTGGGGAGTGGACTTCATCGGAGAAATTCATCCTCCCTCAAGTGGCCAACACAGATGGATTCTGACTGCGACAGACTATTTCACCAAATGGATAGAAGTTGTCCCCACCAGAAGCACTTCTCACAAAGTGATTATCAATTTCCTGGAAGATATTGTAGCCATATTTGGTTGCCCCAGCAGAATTGTCACTGATAACGCTGCCCCCTTCAGGTCTGAGCCTCTAGTCAAGTTCTGTGAACAGTTTGAGATTTCACTGATTCACTCTGCTCCCTATTATCCTCAAGGAAATGGACTTGCAGAGTCCTCCAATAAAAGTCTGATCAAGCTTATCAAGAAGCTACTGGAGGAAAATAAAAGGGCCTGGGACTCAAGATTCAAATTTTCTCTATGGGATGATCGGGTAACAACAAAGAAATCCCTAGACATCTCACCTTTCCAACTGGTTTATAGAATAGAGGTCGTTTTCCCTAATCATCTCGCCTTACCTGTGGTGAAATTCCTCCAGGACATTGAAGGAGAATCTAACCATATGGTCAGAAGGATTCATCAGATGGTGGAAGTACAACAGATCAGAGAGCAGTTCATGGACAGGGCCTATAATCACCAGCAGAAGATCAAGCAGGCTTTTGACAGGAAGGGCAGAAAGAAAGAGTTCAAGCATGGTGATTTGGTGCTCAAATGGGATGCACCCAGGCAGGATAGGGGAAAGCACAGTAAGTTTGATGCCCTCTGGTTTGGGCCTTTCAAGATCCTTGAAGTATTTTCAAACAACACTTACAAGTTACAGGATCTGGAAGGCGAAGAAGTTTTGAATGGCCCAGTAAATGGGCATTTCTTGAAAAAATGTTTTTTGTGAGCCGCAATCGGCTCTTTTGTTTTTGTAAATTTTTTTTTTTGTTTTCATCTTAATAAATGACTCCATAGCCCAACAGCAAGGCACTGAATCTGCAAAAGAGTCCTTAGAGCATCACAGGGACGACTCTATCCCCCATGGAGCCAAATGTTAGCGATATTTCTTGTAACAAGGATAAAATGTGAAAGAGTGGGTTAAAAACCCACTTACCCTAAGTTTGGGTTGCAAATGCATCTGTGTTTAAATGGAAAACAAATCTACACAACAAGGATTTGCACGCCTAGATCAACGACGCACATAGG
>ML787530.1:74000-95331 GCA_009831015.1 Picea engelmannii | reverse complement strand
ACTGTTCTGCTACTCTTCTCTTATTCAACAGGTCTACTCTGTATCATATTTTCTGTCAATCTTCTCTGCTTCTGTTTTGTCTATCATGTTGCTCTTCTTCTGTTCTCGCTCTGCACAGTTCCTTCATTTCTTGCTATGCCTCTGCTCATCTCCTTTTTCTTACTGTTTACTCATTTTTCATTCAGAACAACCAATAGGTTCAGTCTCTCTCATTTTCTTTTATACAAGCTACCTTGACGATTCCACTTCCCCTTCCAATCGGTAATACAAGGACATCTGTCTTGGCAAATGAAACGCTAACTCCTTTGTCATCATCAGTCCATTTCTATTAACTGATTCATAACTGAAGCGTGAATGGTGAGGAAGTACTACAGCCCTCCGATCAATACTTGACCCAACGGTCCAAATCTAATCGGGATTTCACTCATCGCGATTTCGGCATTTGCGATGTCAAAATTCACAAGTCCTCCGGACTCGCGATTCTCCGATTCCCGATGGCTCCTTTCATACGCTAGCCCTCCTAAGCTTAGCTCTCGGTCAACGTGACTTTCACTCCGTGACCACATCCTTATCTCTGACAGCTGGCCTCCACTACGCCACTGTCCTCCTTCGTTGTTGTGCTGACATCTGGCCCCCACTCATCGGGGTTTCGCGGATCGCGATTCTGAATTTCACAAAACTCTTGTCAACGGGATCCCCGATTTCCCGATGAACAAAATGCCGACGGTGCCTTGATCTTCGACACCTGTCCCTCAGATGGACGGTCTGGATCCCTTCGGGATTTCGAGACTTTCGATATCAAGTGACTTTGTCATTTCAAAGTCCCGATCGCCGATGCCTCTGCTGACGTCACATGTGGTTTGACACGTGTTAGATCCTACCACGTGTCACTTTGATTCATGACTTACATGTGCCTGAAGTGTTGAATCTGCCTGCCACCTGTCATTCCCTGGTTGTGCCACGTGTCCCTTGCTAACGTGGTCTGCTGTCGTGAGTTGGATCAACGGTTCAGATCACTTCTTATCCTACGGCTATGATTACATCGCGAAATCGCATATCGCGATTTCGGGGTTTTCGTTGTCATTGTTCACGAGACTCGTGAAACTACGATTCCCGATTCTCCGATGAGAAAATTCAACGGTCCATCTCTCAAGTTTTCTTTAATGGCTCCGATCAAATCGTGAAATCGCATATCGCGATTTCCGGGGTTTTCGATGTCAAGTGAATTGGACAGTTCAAAGTCCCGATCCCCGAATCTCCGATGACTTATCTCCCTCGCAACTTCTGCAGATCTGACGGTTGTCGGCCTTTCGGGAAATTTGAATGGGATCCCACGGTCACTGGATCTCTGTCTTCCTTCTTCTCTGTAAATTCTTGCTGCGTGCGTTTTCTTCAATGTTGTTCCTCCTGAGATTTTACGTCCGAATCCCCAAGGGGTTTTATCCTTCTTATCCTGCCATCTTATCCTTCTTATCCTGCCATCTCCACTGTTTCCATTAATGACAACAACCATCAACACGCATTCGTTGCTTGTTCAATATTTGCCAACATTGGGAGCCCTATTTAGTCCCACCATGCCTTTGCAATGAAGCATTATAATTTCTTCTCAATCTTTTTCTAGCCAATACACACGAGGCTCCCACATTTATGGATTAAGTTGTAATATTGCATTGCATTTTCCTTCTTTCTCTTTTGAGCCTAATGTCAACTGGAAATTGTTGTCGGTATCCTATTGCTTATACATCCTCTTGAGTTGTTAACCTTTTGGTTTATTTATTTTGTGACTTGACAGTTGTATCCCTAGAGGAGACATTCCCCCAAGTCTCCATATCTTGCATGCATTCCTTGCATTAAGCATATGTATGTTCCCTATGCCTGGAAATAGTTTTCTTTCCCATGAAATTTGTTTCCTCCACTGTAGCATATAATTCTTTTATTATTTTTTGGTATTTATAATATGAAAAAGACAAAAAAATCAAACATAAAAAAAGAGGATGTGAAAGAGTCAATTTCTCAATATATGTTTATCAACAATCATGTTGTCCTTGAACCAAGCACTATTTTTGAGACTTTCTCTCAACAAATTCAATTTTAGTATGGCTTTAGGAAACAAAACCTTGTTCATTGATTCTTTACTCCTTCAACTAGTTATTATTCCAGTACATATTAAGAGTCTATTAATGCCTCCTTTGTCACAGACTTATGTCATTGTTCATTCTTAAGTCTATGTTTATGAAGTCACTTATGTGTCATGCTTACATTCAAGGGAAGTTCTATCCTACGTCGTCCATTCCTCAAAATTCTTGACATTTCATGTCATCCTTCCCGTTGTCAAGTACTTCTCAGAATTAACAAGAATATTTATCTTATACTCATGCCAGTATGGAAGGTCCCCATTGAATTCTTGTTGGTGAGTCAGCTCTTATCAATGACAATTCATTGCTTTGCGAATTTTACCTAGAGTAGCACCTTGGGCCTATTTTCATCATTTATAGGTTGCCTTGCGCTCAATAGATGGGATTTCATCAATTGTCGTTGACTGAGCGGTTTCCCATGTGTTCGATGTTAAGACCTCTATTCACACTTTTGTATTTGTGTAGTACCTTAGTTTCCATTTTCCTCATTGGTGGATTTCCCCATCTATGTTAGTGGTTTTTATTATTGGCCATTTCTTAGAGGGATTCTTCTGTGCAATAATCCATCGAGTGCATGCGAGAGACATACGCGGTGTTGTGTCCATCCGATATTTAGTTTGATTCCTTTAAAATATTTTTCCTTTTTTTATTCCTCATGTTGGATGCTGGGGGATGCCTTAATTCGCTCCTTCCAGTGAATCTCTTCCCATCGCCTCTAGCTCATTTTCTTTGGGATAAAGATATAGAGTCTTTTTATTACCTTGGGGATTGTATCCATTAGTGGTGGATTTCCTTTCTATTTATAGTGGGAATACATCAATGTACCTTGATCGATGGATTCTATAAGTGTTCGATGTTAGCTCATTCATTCACACTTTCTAGAATGTACTAGATACCTTGATGCCCATTATTAGTATAGATAGTTATCTTACATTTGTTAATGGTATACATCAATGATAGATAATCAAAATGCGTTATATATATATATATATATATATATATATATATATATATATAAATTCAGATCATTTATTCACATGGTGTAGATTCGTACAATTGACGGCCTGTTTTGAATACCTCGGGTCTATAGTAGAATCATCTCTTTTATGCTCCTCATTGAGTTGCATTGGACAATACCACTCCTTTGCATGAAATTAACACTTGAGGAGGATCGTTTTGTTCATCTCTTTGATTCTATCTATCCTCCTCTTATTTTGAGACATAGATCCATTATGTATATGTTTGTGGCTATGATCTCTTTTGACATGGATCCACTATGTACTCATTTTTCAATGCCATGATCACTACTTATATACATAGTTCAGGGATCCACATTATATTTTATTTGGAAGCCATGCTTTCATCACTCCTAAGAATGTGTATGCCTACCTTGGGAAGAGATTAATATCATACTTGATTTATTCTGCAAGAATTGTTCTGGTTCGGTATTCAGTGAACTTTTCCTAGGCCCACTACGCAATTTTCTCCGTAATTTTAAAATGTATTTCAACCACCATATTCCATTATAACCTCACACATTATGGGGCATATGCTATAGCATATTTTCCCATATCATATGCATAGATGCACTATTTTCCTAAGTCCCACATCCATCTCCCTCTTGCAGACAAAAATTCCCCAAAATTCCTCAGAATATTTAAAAAAACACCTTTGGCTAGTTATATGCTACTCTTGATCTGACATAGACGGTCTGTTTTGAATACCTTAGGTATATAGTATAATCACCTCTTTTCATGTTACTTTTTGTTCATAATAAATGAGAACTCTCATTTCCATCCCATTGACATGTTATTAGTCTTATTTTATAGAAACTATATTCATTTGATTATTGTAATATTGACATTTTTATCCTAGTTAGTATATGTAGTTAGGATTTAATTTCTATAACTACCTTCTTTGCAACATCGTCTCTCTTTGTGTGTAGTTTGACAAGGAAATTATTGGAGTGAGAGATTGGAGCAGGGATTTGCAAGAGGAGTCTTTTCCAAACTTCACAACCCAAGTAGATGATATTCTTGTTCATTGATAGTTAGTTAGTTACATGTCCCGAACTTATTTTTTCAGTTAGAGTCAGTTATTTGGGTGTCTTCTCTATGTGAACTTTAACCCATATCATAGGGTGTTAAATAATAACTGACACAAACACCATCTCTGCAAGAAATGAGAGGAAGACCTGTCACCATATTTTGACTACATAATTGTTTCAATGAACGATAGTTTAGATTACCAAACCTCTCATGCCAAGGTTTTCTCAAACCATCATTATGAGAAATAAAATCTATTGGAAAAGGTGATGACGTAAAGTTTTCAAATTTGTAGAACCTAGTGATATCATCAACAATTCTAGTTGCTAGAACATGCTTATCATATTTTAAATCCTTGATTACAACTTGGTGAGATGAAAACTCTATTTTTTTACCTTCACCTGAATGAGCACTTTAATGTACTAATAGAAGGTTGAAGAAAATACTTGGAACACATAATAGATTATTGAAATTATTATCATCTAATTGAACTATTCGAGACCCTACAACACTAAGAAATCTATCATCACCAACAAATATTTTTTTGGTGTTACATTCATTAAGAGTAGAAAAAATGGTTTTATCCTTAGTCATATGATAACGCACTTTCTCCTTCTAGTTTAACGTTATTTAAGTAAAATTATAAGTTTTTTAAGCTTACATAAATAATATTCAATGCAAGAGAAATAATTAGGACATAAAATACATTATTTGATTTAAGTTGGTGGGTTCAAATCACAGTTTGTTTATTGTTGAAAACCCCTTACTCTAGCACCTAGGTATCTTGTTATCTAGTGATTTCCCTATTTCAAATCATATTATCAGCTCACAAAATAAAATACACTGCTGAAATATTCAACTCAAATAAAGATAGTGAAAACTAAACTAGAAACTGGATCATGCATACATAAACACCAATATTTTTGGGTAGATACCCCTAAAAAAACCCTTGGAGGGAAAAAAAGTGTTGAGAATGATTTCGTTATGCTAAAATCAGGGTTCCCATAACAAGGATAATGGCCCACTGAGAGAAATACAACTATAGACAAACCTGGGAAATTTTGTTGCATCGTACGATCTAGATCTGCATGATTTTCTAGGTAAACATGACTCTCCTTTCTACACACCTGTGTATACGTTCATGTATCCACTAGAGGCCACGTACACGTACAAAAATACTGTACGAAAATATCTGTATGGTGTAACATTTTCTTGTGGCTTCACTTTATTGAAACCCACATGTGGCTACCTTTGTTCTCTCTTATCCTTGACCTATCTGATATCTCCTTGAATCACAGTCCTTCGTGACCTAATCCTCTTTGTGTCAAATCCCTCAACAAAATTCATATCAAGTGTCTTCTCCTTTACTCTATCCTTGATTTTATAATATTGAGTTATAGTCTATTTCTAATCTCTAAAGTGATTGACGATTGAGATTACTTCTTAGCTCACTTGAGATTAATTACTAATATTAAATGATAACTTTTAGAATTTCCTAAAATAACTCAATTTACTAATAAAAATACTTTACTTTAATAATTCATTTAATTAAAGTATATTTACCAAGATAGAAGGCTTTGGACGACTTCTGCATGCTAGACACCAAGCCTATGTGGAAATAACGACCCGATGCTACTTGCATTTACACTCCCTCTTAGTGAGGAAGGTATTCTACACCACTCCAAGTTTGTCTTTGAAGAACACAAATGTCCCTTTCTCCAAGATTTTGGTCAAAATATCTATTTCCAGCTCATCTATGGAAAGATATTGAAGCCTTACTGCTCCCTTTTGGATCCTATCTTGGATGAAGTGGTATCTGATCTCAGTATTCTTGGACTTGTCATGGAATAATAGATTCTCTGAGATTTTTATACAACTTTGATTATCACATTATATCACCGTAGGCTCCAACTCCTGATGAAAGAAACCTGTAATAAATTTGTGAAGTCTAATAACTTCACATGTAGCCATACTCGTTGCCATATATTATTCCTCTATTGAACTAATTACTACAGAATTATGCTTCCTACTGAACCATGTAATCATTGTTGATCCCAAGCTAAAACAACACCCTAAGGTTCTTTATATGTCTACTACACTCCCTTCCCAATATGATTATATATATCATTGCAACTCCACTCCATATCCTCCAAGATATCTTAATCCATACTCCACTATACCTCTCAAGTACCTGAGCACATCTTTTGTTGCGATCCAATGCACCTGCCTCGATTCCACCATGAAATGACTCAAGGTGTTCACAACAAAAAATATTATATCATGGTGTTGACCAAATACAACAAGGACCCTATCAACTACCTGTATATCATGGAAACCACAACTTTGAATATGAATCCGCCACCTTATTCATATTGGTAATTATATGTGTATCCATTGGTTTACAATCCTCCATCTGGAATCTCCTCAAGATATCAACTGCATGCTTCCCTTGACCAAGGAACATCTCTCTCGATTTCTTCCATACCTCTAATCCAAAGAAATAATGCATCAAGACATTGTACTTCATCTCGAACTCAATAGATAAATCTTCTTTGCACCCTGCAATAATCCCATCTACACCTATGACAAATAGATCATTAACGTACAGAACCAAGATGAGTGGATACACCCAAAAAAGTATGAAGTAAAAGTTCGTATAGTCGTCACTCTTGGTAAATACCATACTCTATAAGTATCCATCAATCCTATAATACCATTCCCTGTGTGCATGTTTGAGTATGTACAAGGATTTATTAACCCTACACACATGAGACTCCCTCCCATGTACCTCAAATCCCTGAGGTTTATCTATGTATACTTCCTCCTCAATGATCATTTTTCCAAGAAATGAGACACACTTCCACAATAAACCTAGAATAAAAGAAGAATAATTTAATCAAGAACATAAATGACAAAGCAATCACATAGTACATGGAGATTTTACCCTAGAAACCCAAACCCGGAAAACCTTCATTCCTTGAGCGTTCTTCTCTCTTGTTTTCTTGTTCAATCTGAATAAAAGGTTAAATATCTAACCTTGGTCCATACCTAAGACAAAATTGACATCATAACCTCTTGCTTATGCAAGAACAACCCCGTAGCCAATCCGATGTTGGTTGTGGATCCTGATTATCTTCCTATTTCATAGGTCTTTGTTTTCATTCATGTTTATACGCCATGAAGACTGTGCACCCCAAAATACTGTAAAACCATCCATGCAAAGGGGTTGCAGGGGGGGATTTCCCTCCTTGTGGGGTTTGGGGGGATCATCCCCTATCCAGGGGGTTCGGGGGCTCATCCCCCAAAGGGAAAATTTCCTTGTAAATGTATATTGTAATTTCATAGTAAATCTGGACTATTCATTATAAGGTCACAAATATGACTGTAGAAGTTATGTTAAGGTTTTTTCCCTAGAAGGAAACCCTTTTTTATGAGGGAAATGTACTGCGGATATGAATCATTATGACTATTGTATTCTGAGAGAGGATACTGTGAGATAAAGAAGAGGAAGTTATAAAGAGTGTGTTGTAGGTTCTATCCCTTCATTTGTTAGATAATAATAAATGAAGGACCTGGAAATTTCTTTAGTGGACGTAGCCCACACTAGGTGAACCATGTATATCTGTGTATCTATTGTAGTGTGTATCTTTTGTGTTTTATTTCCAAATTTGTTTTTATTTTATTGCTCCGTGATCCTGTTTTTCTAACAACTAGTATCAGAAAGAAAGGTAACTCATAGGGAAAGAAGGTTCTTGGTTCAAGTGGGAGCAATGGCGGAAGATGGAAAGTTTAGGGTTGAGAAATTTAATGGCCAAAACTACCAGTTATGGAAGATGTGGATGGAAGATTATTTATATAATAAGGATCTATTCCTACCATTGGGTGGAATCCCAAAAAATTCAATGACCATGAAGAGTGAAGAATGGGAGGTTCTTGATAGAAAGGCACTAGGAACAATACGGTTGAGCCTGGAAATGTTGGTGGATTTTAATATTTAAAAATAAAATACAATGAAGGAGATGATGGATGCATTGGATAAACTTTATAAAAAATCCTTGGTGTCCAATAAGGTATTTCAAATGAAGATATTATTTAATATGAAGATGTCATAAGGTGGGTTTGTTGCATATCGTTTAAATGAATTTAATATGGTTACTATTCAACTAAGTTATGAAAAAGTGGACTTTGATGATGAGGTCAGGGCTCTTATAATCTTGTGCTCATTGCCAGAAAGTTGGAACGGCTTGGTCATGGTTGTAAGTAACTTTGTCTCTGGTTCAAACACTTTAGAATTTGATGATGTTTTTGGTGTTATCCTTAGCAAGGAAATGCGACGGAAAAACACAGGTGAGACATCAGGTAATGCGTTAAACATGGAGAAGTGAAGACAAAATGATAGAGGAAATGGATCAAGGAACCAAAATAATTATAGGAAGGGAAGATCCAAATCTAGATTGGGAAAGATAGAGTTCTGGAACTGTGGGAAGAAAGAACATCTGAAGAAAGACTACACAGCTCCAAAGAAACAAAGAGATGGATAGTAGGAGAAAAATTAGGAAGAAAATGTAACATGTAATGTGTTACAAGATGCTTTGATTATTTCTATAGATAATATTTTTGAGTCTTGGGTAGTAGATTCAGGGAATTCATTTCATGCCACACCCCATAGGAAACATTTTCTAGATTATGTTCAAGGTGACTTTGGACAGGTTCATTTGGGTGATGATGCACCATGCAAGATTGTTGGAATGAGAAAGGTAAAAATAAAGAAAAGAAATGGAAACCTCATGCAAACCCCCCTTCTCTCCTCGGGGTTGCGCGACCTCTCGGTCAAGGATATTTAATCACTTGAGTTAAATTATCTCCTAGAGACCTTGCTGGCCCCAAATTTAATTAACACATGCCCTTTTATCCCCTTAGGCACGGGTCATATGGTACCCACGTACCCCTTTCCTTAGCGCTTTAAAATCTTAAAATTTCCAGCATTATCTCCTTTTCGCTAGTCCTTATCCACATGTGATATCGGGATATGACTGGGGGTTAAACCCTGAAAGGTGCTTCATACTTTGGTCTTTGGTTGTTTTGGTAATAGTTGCAACGTTATTCCTCTGAACCTCGAACCGTGAACTCGCCTAGGCAGGCCTACAGTTCTCATCCCTCCCACAGCCAACGACTGTGATCCGTTCAAACTCTGGCCTTCAGGAGTTTCGAATGTCTCAAAAATGCATTGGGTCAATATCCCTTTGTTATATTCATTCAAATGTAAATGGCTACATCTATGATAAACAACAACAACTAAAATTCAGCAATAACTAAATTACAACAATCTCCTACTAATTTGCAGCAACCTCATTTGGGTGTACAATGCATCTACTTATACAAGAGGGCTCCTAGGGTTTCCTCTAACTATCTATCTTCTCGAAGTAAAATCTTACAGCTACTTAAGTCATATTACAATAAATGTCTGTGACAAACAGATAAGGGTGAACGCTCCATATTTGTGTCAAAATTAATTTAACTAAAGGAAAATATGATCTTCTCCCGATCTTACGCGATCATTCAGCCCCCAGATATTAAATATATTCTTAAATTTGAAATCCTTTCAAAATATTTACATGATACACCAACTCGTAAAATTCAAATTTAACTCAAAAGGTGTGCTAGGGCGTTGAGCTGTCTCCCCATGTGCGCTTTGCTGACAATGCTCCTGCATCAAAACGAGTGTTTGTTGAAAGAGGTAAGACATTTCCAGATCTAAGGAAAAATATAATTTCAACATGGTAGTTGGAAAGTGAAGGTTGTATATCCATATTTACAGATAAGGCGTGGAAGGTAACCAAAGGATCACTGGTCATAGCAAAAGGAGAGAAGGTAGGTACATTGTATTTATGTACTGGTAATATTGACTCTTCTATCTCTTTAGATTCTACAGGAGTGGATACATCACTTTGGCATCATAGGATTGGACACATGAGTGAGAAGGGGATGCAGATACTTCACAAAATAAATTTGTTGCCAGATCTTAAACAAATTGATTTGGATTTATGTGAGCACTGTGTTTATGGAAAACACAAGAGAGTCAGATTTATCAGAGTCGGAAAATAAAATAAGAGTGAAAGGTTAGAGTTTTTGCATACATATGTATGGGGACCATATCAGGTATCATATCTTGGTGTTTCTCGTTATTATGTTAATTTTATTGATGATGCAACTAGAAAAACTTGGGTTTATTTCATTCGACAAAAATCAGATGTTTTTGATACTTTTCATAAATGGAAATTTTTGGTTGAGAATGAGACAGGAAAAAGGTTGAAGTGTCTGAGATCGGAAAATGGAGGTGAATGTTGTAGCAAGGAGTTTGATGATTATTGTTCATACCATGGGATTCGTAGAGAGAATATAGTTCCAGGAACATCACAAGAAAATGGCATGTTAGAAAGGATGAACAAGACAACCATGGAGTGTTCAAGGAGTATGAGATTTCATTCTCTTTTTCCCTTACAGTTATGGGAATATGTTGTAGATATTGTTGTTTACTTAATAAAAAGAGGACCTTCAATCTCTTTGGATGGTGGAATTCTAAAGGAAGCATGGACAGGTAAAAAGGTAAACTATTCTTTTTTGAAGACTTTTGGTTGTGAAACATTTTTCCATATTGATAAAGAAAATAAAACAAAGCTTGAGGCAAAATCCAAGAAGTGTACCTTTATTGGATACAATGTTAATGATTTTGGTTATCTCTTATGGGATTATGAAAATCACTAAATAATTATGAGTATAGATGTCATATTCAATGAGAAGTTCATGTACAAAGATCAGTTGTAGGGAAAGAAACAGGAAAAAGAAAAACCAAAATACATAGTGCTTGATGAAATCATTAAAAAAGAAATTCCAAAGGTACTAGAAAATAAAAATGTAAAACAACAAGAGAAACAAGTACCTCAAATTCCTGCAAGTGTTGTTAGAATATTTACCAGGTTAAGTATACCCCATGAATGATACTCTGCTTCATTGTATTATTTATTGTTGAATGATTATGGTGAACCCGAATGTTATGAAGAGGAAATGTAGGTAGAAACTAAAATGAAGTGGGAGCAAGGCATGAAAGGGGAAATGGATTCCTTGGTAAATAACCAAACTTGGGATTTGGTTCAGTTTCCTATAGGAAAAAGAGCATTGCAGAATAAATGGGTTTACAAGTTGAAGGAAGAATATGGAGGAAAAAAGAGGTACAAAGCTAAACTTGTTCTAAAGGGGTTTGCACAAAAGAAAGGTATAGATTTTGATGAAATATTTTCTCCTATTGTTAAGAAGACTTCAATTAGGACTATTTTAATTCTTGTGGGAGTTAGATGCAAAAACTGTTTTTCTCCATGAGGATTTGGACGAAGAGATTTATATGCAACAAACACAAGTGTATGAGGTCAAAGGGAAGGAAAAATTGGTATGCAAGTTGAAGAAAAGCTTGTATGGCCTAAAGAAAGCTCTGACACAGTGGTATTTGAAGTTTGACAGGTTTATGACAGAACAAGGTTATAGTAGATGTAATTTTGATTATTGTGTTTATTTAAATGAATAGAAAATGGAAGTTATATTATATTTCTATTGTATGTAGATGACATGCGTGTTGCAGAGTCGAATATGAAGTATATAAATGTTCTCAAGAAGAAATTAGCTAATTCATTTGCGATAAATGATTTGGGTGTTGCAAAGAAAATCCTTGGTATGATAATAACAAGAGACAAGAATAATTGCAAATTGACATTGTCTCAGGGTGAGTACATAGAGAAGGTGTTGGAGAGGTTTAGAATGTATAATGCAAAACCAATTAGTACACCTTTGGCCATACATTTCAAATTAACTAAAGAAATGTGTCCTAAGACATAAGAGGAGATAAAATACATGTCTAGGGTCCCTTATTCATTAGCAGTTGGTAGCTTGATGTATGCGATGGTTTGCACAAGACCAGATATTGCACATGTAGTGGGAGTTGTGAGAAGGTATATGAACAGTCCAAGTAAAGAGTATTTGGAGGTAGTAAAATGGATTCTTAGGTATTTGAGATGTATTTCTACTCATGCATTATGTTTTGGAGGTTCAGACATTATTTTATAGGGATATGTTGATTCATATATGGAAGGTGATAAAGATAGCAGGAAGAGCACCACAAGGTATATTTTTACTATAGGTGGAACAATAGTAAGTTGGATTTCAAAACTGCAAAAGGTTGTTGCACTTTCAAAAATAGAAGCAGAGTATGTTGTCTCTATAGAGGCTAGTAAAGAGATAATTTGGTTACAGAGGTTTATGGAGGAATTGGGAAAGAAGCAAGAGAATAGTAGGTTGTACGGTGACAACGATATTTCCATTCATATTTCAAATAACTCATCCTTCCATTCAAATACTAAGCATATACATCTCAAGTACCATTTCTTATGATCTGTCTTGGAAGATGGACATTTGAAGTTGGAAAAGATACATACTAGCCAGAATCCTGTAGACATGTTAAGAAAAGGGAGTAACCAGGGAGAAATTGAGTTCCTGCTCATTTTCAGTTGGTCTTCAAGCATGAAGGTGAATATGAGAAAATTTCCAGGTCCAAGGTGGAGTATAGTCTAGCAGGTACAATAGAAGTGGAGTTGTTGTGATGAGTCTCTGAGTGGGAGATTGTTGGTTGTGTATCCTAATTATCTTCCTGCTTCATAGGTCTTTGTTTTCATCCATGTTTATACCCCATGTAGACTGTACACCCTGGAATACTATACACCCCTCCACGTGGGGGGGCGCAGGGGGGGGATTTCCCCCCCTGCGAGATCTAGGGGCAAGTGTGCCCCCGAAGGAAAAATTTCCTTGTAAATGTATATTGTAATTTCATACTAAATTTGGACCATTTATTATAAGGTCGCAGATCTGACGATATAATTAATGTTAGGGTTTTTTTCCCTAGAAGGTAACCCTCTTTTATGAGAGAAATTTATTGCGACTATGCATCATTGCAAATATCGTATCCTAAGAGAGGAGACTTTGAGAGAAAGAAGAGGAATTTACAACTAGTGTGTTGTAAGTTGTATCCCTTCATTTGCTAGATAATAATAAAGGAAGGACCTGGAAATCTCTTTGGTGGATGTAGCCCACACTGGGTGAACCACATATATCTGTGTCTCTATTGTATTTTTTATCTTTTGTGTTTTATTTTCCACATTTGTTTTTATTTTATTTCTTTGCGATATTTTGTTTCTAACATCTGACTTACATCTGCATGACCAACAACCTCTAAATTACATACTCTTGGCAATTATCCATTCATCATATAAAGTTTCAATATTACCCTTTATATCCTTACAACATGCCTCTTTATAGTCTTTACATCAATGTTGTGATTTGACTGTCGCAACTTATCTTCATAGATCTTTGCTCAAAACCGATTCCTGAACATAACCTTTGCATCCATAATGCTTATTTTATTCCATGAGTGGCTCCCATCTATTCAACTTCTATTCTTGACAGGCTACAACCACCTTTTTCTTACTCATCCAACTTATTACTCCACCGAACATGTTGAAGACATATCCATTGGTCGACCTCCATCGATCCATATCTCCATCCTAGTCAGCGTAGACAAATACATGTACATATAATTTACCACTGTCACCTCTAGGTTTTCCTTAGTAGCATATAACATATTCCTTCATGCCACACAAATACGAAAATACTATCTTGATAATTGTCTAGTGATACTTTCCTAGTGTTGACATGTACCTACTCAACACTCCCACTGCATGGAAAATGTCTGGTCGAGTGCACACCATCGCATACATTATACTACCAACAACACTTGCATAGGGAACACGTGACATGTCCTTTATTTCTTCCTATATCTTTGGACATTGTTCAACAGTTAGACTTTCTCCCACAGGAATTGGCACCTTCACCGATTTGCAATCCTGCATGTTGAAACATTTCAAAATTGTTTCAATATACTTCGTCTGATTCAACCAGATCTTTCTAGTGGCTCGATCTCTCTTAATATCCATTCCCAAAATGAAGTTAGTTGCACCGAGATCCTTCATGTCGAACTTGGAGGATAATAACTTCTTCACCTCCTTTATTGTGTCCATGTTTTTTCCAATCAACAACATGTCATCCACATACAAAGCTACATATATGAAACACCCACCTTCTTCCTTGGAATATATGTAGTGATCATATTTGCTTCTCACAAAGACCAAAATAAGGATGTATGTGTCAAAAATTTGGCACCACATCCTTGGTGATTTTTTTTTACCATAAAAGGAATCTTTTCAATTTACACACCAACTCTTTCTTGGCTTTTAATACAAGTCCTTCAGGAGATTTCATGTAAATTTCCTCTTCCAGGTCCCCATTTAGGAATGTTGTTTTCACATCCATCTATTATATTTCCATATAAAATGTTGCAGCTAGACACATTAGTACTCTAATGGAAGTTAATTTTTCAACAGGAAAAAAATCTCACCAAATTCAACTCCTTTGACTTGGGAATATCTTTTCGCTACTAGTCGAGCTTTAAACTTCTCAACTTGTCCTGCGGAATTCATCTTCTTCTTGAATACCCATTTTCTACTGATGATATTTCTTCCACTACATAACTTTACTAGGTCCCATGTATCATTCTTGTACAAGGATTCCACCTCTTTGACCATGGCGTCCTTCCAAAGTTTGCCTTCTCCTGAGTTGACTGCCTCACCGACTAACTTGGGCTCATCATTGGTGGCAGTTAAAATGAACGTCGAACAAAATTTGTATGGACTATAACTTTCGATTGGTTTTATTACTCTTTATGACCTCCTTACCACTAGAGTTTGTTGTTGCACCTCTTCATCTTATTTAGTCGACTCATTTGAATCATATTCTTCATTCCTTAATTCAAATCGCACCTTTTCAGGATCATTCTCGATCTGAACAATTTTCTCATGCTTGGACTTACCTCATACTTCTCTAAAGACCACATCTCGACTATACATTGTTCTCTTTGATGCAAGATCCGTGAACTTATATCCTTTCATTCCTTCTTTTTATTCAATGAAAATACATTTGATTACCTTCTTGTCAAGCTTGCCCCTCTTTTCTTTGGGAACATGCACAAATGCATCATAGCCAAATCATTTGAGATGTGAAGTTGAAGGATTCTTACTAGACCATACCTCATTTGGAGTTGTGTTGACTAGAGATGAAGAATGAGAAATATTCACCAGATATCTTGCAGTGTCAACTTCCTCCACCCAAAGTTTTTGTGTGATCCCAACACCATTGAGCATGCTCATTGCCTTTTCCATCAACGTTATGTTCATTCTCTCAACAACTCTATTTTGTTGTGGGGTATATGTTGTGGTAGTTTGGCATGCTATGCCACACTACTTATAGAACTGATCAAATTATTTTCCACAGAATTCCCCATCATTGTCAGTTCTCATCACCTTAATATTCTTATCTGCCTGGATTTCTACAAGATATTTAAACTCTTTGAAATTCTCGAAAATATTTTATTTCTTCCTCAAGAAATATATCCATGTCTTCTTGTAAAAATCATCTATGAAGGACACATAATACAGGGATCCACCAAGTGAAAGAACTATAACCGTGCCAAACACATCACTACACACCAATTCTAGAATCCCATCTGTCTGTGTTACTCAAGATGGGAACCTCACCCGAATTTGTTTTCCATATATGCAATGTTCACAAAAGTCAAATTTTAAACCACATTAAGGAAAACCTTCAACCATACCTTTCTTGTGCATATCTTAAAGTACTTTTTATCCAATGTGTCCCATCCTCGTGTGCCATAGTATGGCTGGGTTGACTTTGTCATGTCTTTTCGATCCTGTTTCTACCGACTCGTCCCAAGTCAAGTCAAGTTGACTAGAGTAGAAGTTGATGTCGATTCTAATTTAGGAGCAACGATGTTGTTGCATCCAGTCAAGTCAACACTCCCTAGAAGCTTGTATAGGGTTTCAATATGAACTCATTTCATTAAGACCATTGCACCTCCGACCATATTGCACAAATCCTTCTGAAATAGAGTGTGCACTCCAACACCACTCATCTTGTTGATAAATATCAGGTTTATTTCGAAACCCAGAATGTGTAGCACACATGGAAGGTTTCTTTTCCTCCCATCCCGTAGGATCATTCAAACGTTTCCTCATCCGACAATTTTGGTTGTAGAGTCATCCCCCAATAATATATCACCTCCATCATATCTTTCATACTCACAGAACCATTCTCTATGTGGTGTCATGTGATAGGATGATCCCGAGTCGATCAACCAAACATCTTGATCCAATTGTGTATTGGTCGATGTCAGGTACACATCATCTCTCTTATTCGGGGTCATCTTTCTCTCAGTCGACTGCTTCTCGTTGGATCATGTACTGACTTCCATCACCCTCAACTCGCAGTCCTTTTTGTAATGCCCAACTTTACCACATTTCCAACATATTCTTGTTGATTGAAATAAATATTTAGATATACCATTCGACTTAGACTTTCTACCAGAGAATTTTCCTTTATCACTTTCAACCAATCAACCTCTCACCACTAAAGAATATTTGGTTGATCCTTCCATGTTCTTTCTTCTCATTTCTTCTGACAATAGAGAAGAAACCACATCTTCTAGCGCTAATGTGGTTGTATTACTTCATATAGCCACAACCAAGCTATCCTAGGAGTCTAGAAAATAACATAAAATGCTAATACACTTCTCCTCCTCAGTGATTTTAATATCCATAGACGATAATTGGCTTAAAATGGTATTAAACACATTTAAATGCTCAATCACCGAACTTCCATCACTCACTCTCAGAAGATACAATTTATTTATGAGAAACAACTTATTTACCAGACGTTTCGACTGGCATAATATTCCCAGCTTGTCCCACAGTTTCTTAGTTGAATCTTCACCTGAGACATTCAACAATATCGGATATGCAAGACAAATTTGAATCGTACTTCTTTCTCTTTTTTTGAGTTTCTCCCATTATTTCTTCGACATGCCTATCAGTTGGGTACCTGGATAGATTGCTTTCCATTATCCTTGATCTACAAGAATATCTTCCATTTTAAGCTTCCAAAGCTCAAAATTCCGGCCATTGAATTTTTCTATCTCTACTCTTGAATCCTGAGATTCTGTTACAAACGACTACTAGTCGGCCTTTATTCGATCTTCAGTAGGTCACCACACACCCACCTATATACCTCTTCAAATTTCTATCAATTCCTTTACCATGTCAAACCTCCTTGACTTTCGACTTTGAAATTTACCCAGTCGACTAACCTTGACCTTCAACTTGTTGTTGATCTAACTCGACTTCGACCATCAATCGATTCACCTAGACTTTCACTGCAAATAATATAATGACCCAGTACATGTTGAGGAAAGTTGTTTTCACATCCATCTTGTGTATTCTCCACCTCATAATTGAAGTAATATAAATAACAACTCCAATATAATCATACCTAGCGATTGGAGAAAAATCATCCTCGTATTCCACTCCCTCTTTCGGGGACAACCCTCTCACCACAAACCTCGCCTTGAACTTACCAATGCTACCATATGCAACATGTTTGATCTTGTAGAGCTACCTATAACTCACAACTAACTTCCCCTTCGGTCTTGGCACTAATTCCCAAACATCATTCCTAATAATAGAGGTGTAATCCTTTATCATGGCATCTTTCCAAACTTGTTGATCTATTTCTTCCTAAAAACTGGAAGGCTCGGCATCAATAATGGTACTCATAAACACCATATAGTTCAGAAAATTCTTAAGAGGCATGTGCTCTTTGATCGCACTCCTAAGAGCCTCACCAACATCCGTCAATGTTTTCAATAGCTACCTGGGTCTCCTGATAGGACTGGAAGGGGATAAATCCTCCTCCCCACCCGAATTATAAACTGTTGATTGGTGCTCGTCCTCCAGAGCTTACTTCTCCTCATCCTCTATCACTATTCATGACTCCTAAGATATCCTATATGCCAAGTTATC
The DNA here is from genome assembly GCA_009831015.1 of Picea engelmannii. Taxonomy (NCBI): domain Eukaryota; kingdom Viridiplantae; phylum Streptophyta; class Pinopsida; order Pinales; family Pinaceae; genus Picea; species Picea engelmannii. Next base: position 77,124 of record ML787530.1, on the reverse strand, counting down.
CTAAAACTTAACATCTCTTCTCACAACTATCTTACTCTACACTGGAATGAAGATCATGTGAGCCTTTGAGGTCTCATTGTACCCCACAAATATACCATTCTATCTAGAAGGCTCCAATTTTGTCCTCTTCTCCACATGCACATGGATGTAGAATGGACAACCAAATATCCTCAAATGACCAATATATGGCTTCACTCCTGAGAATTCCTCCTTTGGAGTCTTGTCCCCCAATATCCTATAAGAACTCCTTTTTTGCACATATATTTTTGTGTTACATGCCTCTTCCCAAGGAAACATATGAATCTCCTAGTCATGTATCATAGCCCTGGAAGAACCGATGATGGACAGTTTCTTTCTCTCTACAACCCCATTTTGTTGAGGGTCGTATGATATTGTCATCTCCCTATTGATCCTTGACTCCTTGGATAAATCCTTGAAGTCATTGGAATTGTACTCTCCTCCATTATCCAACCTCAATACCTTGATCTTCTTATCTATCTAGTTCTCCACCTAATCTCTAAACTTCTGAAGCTAACTGATGACCTCATCCTTAGGATTCATAAATAAGATCTAGATTTTCATGGAAAAATCATCAATACATGTCACATAGTGTGATGATCCTTGTATTAATTTTACTGACATCGTCCCACTCACATATGAATGGATAAGATCTAAGATCCCCTTGGACCTACTCTTATTGCTAGGAAAAAGAGACTTGACATTATTTCCAATTGAACACCCTTTGCACACTCCCTACTGCTTAATACTAAACTATAGAAGACATGTAACAATACCCCTCAGGTTCAGTAATGCTTGGTAGTGTAGGTGTCCCACCTCTTATGCCACAAACCACATAGGCTTTCATTATCATGTACCAAATCTTGATTAGGATTTCCATGGAACCTGTATAAAGTTCCCTCTTTAACCCTAATGATCACTATGTTGTTCAAGCTATATTTATATAGAGATATAAATACTTTCCCTCTATGAAAAGTAACGGAAAAACTCATGTCCTCCATAGCTGAGACTAAGAGAAAATTCTTCTTCAAACCTGGTACGTAAAACACATCATGGGAATCCAATGAACCTCTTGAATCGAGCTGGAATGTAATTTTTCCCTATACATTCACTGCATACTTGGCATCATCACCAAGTTTCATATGAACATATGATTCCCTCTTCATCAGACTGCTAAATAGATCTTGTGCTTCTGTCATATGACAAGATGCATGATTGTCCAAGAACCAAGCACTCCTCATAGTTGTGCCAGTAGACATGAAAGAAACTAATAAGTAATCCTTCTCAAACTTCACTACAAACTCATCAATATGTTTCTTTGCTAATGTTTCTACCCATGTCTTTCCTTTACCCTTCTTCTTCTCTATAAACTGAGATGCATAATGTCCATTCTTATGACATGATAAGCACTTGATTTTACTCAAGTCCTTCTTCTTCCCTTCATGTGATGATCCTCCTTCATTGTTACCCTTCTGGCTAGAATTATTTCCTTTTTCCTTCTTTTCCTTACTGACAAGAACCGAGTTCTCCTCACTACTTCCCTTCTTGCTTCTCTTGGACTCCTCCCAAGTCTCTTATTATATGCAATCATCCCAAAGTATATGCTAATATAGGTGTTTCTCCCAAGCACAGAATCCCTTGAAAAATGATTCCCAATACTTGGGAAGACCATTCAATGCCACATTCATGAGCTCTACATTATCTATTTTCTCCACTATGGATTCAAGATGATCAGTCACCTATGTGATCCTCATGAAATAGCTAGTAACATTATTAGATCTATATATTTGCATTGCTATGAGTCTATTCCTTAAGACCATCTTTGTATTCATTTTAGTTTTATGGAATAAATAGACCAATGCATCAAACATCTCTTTGGTCATATTCTTCTCAGATAGGTGAGAAATTAGATAATCCTTCACCAAATCCAAGAGGACCCTATCTACTTTTATCTCCTTCTTGTTGTGATCTTCTAAATCTACTGGACATGTCAGTGGAACAACTACTTTGTTCATTGACTCCAAAAGGTCATACTCCTTTAACACCAAAGTTATCCTTTCTTTCCAAGAATATAGGAAAATGGATGCTCCATCTAATTTGTCTTCAACTCTCAAATGTGTTGTTGCCATCCCTTAGACATGATAAATTGTCCTAGAAATAACCTGTTGTTGCAAATTTCCCTTGTACTGACCTATATGAACGTGTACATGCCTTTCACCACTAGATCTTTCATATGTACATGCATCTCCTTACTACATCCTATGTATACATGACTATCTCTTTTGTAACCTGCATACGACCCTGTAACCTACAAAACCCTAGTTCTGCCTCAGTGAGGTTGTTTCCTTGAAATATATCCTTAGATTTCTTCTTGTTGGTTATGGATATGCTGTTAAGCCCTAATATTGGCTCATTACCACTTAATTGGGGCATATTAGATTAGTAATGTTATTTTATTTATGTCGGCTTTAGGCCATTAGTGGTGATTTATATTAGTAATAGGAACGGCTTGGAGGGTATTTATAGGATGGATCAAGGTACGTTGGGTTCAAAATTTAGCTCCTGAGGCCTTATACTTTCGAAGATACAGCCTCTACAAGATAGGGTTCTGGAATCATCCTGAAATGAGTCTTTTCAACATTTTCGCTATAAAACATTTTCTATAACGTTTCAGACCCTGAACTCCGGGGGCCATTTACAGAAATTATTTTTTTATCTGTGCAAAAAAGTTCAGCTTCTGGGTCTTCTTAAAATTGTAGATACACCTTGTGTAAGATAGGGTATCTGACTAGTACTATTGGCTAGTCTCAAGAAGGTGTTCCAGGTAAAACAAGCATAACTTCTTGCTGGAGTATCCAAATTGAGTGGGACTGGTTGCATTGGATCGTGGACAGTTTGTAGTACTTTGGGTGCGAGTTTTAGAATTTTATATCAATTATTGTGTGCGGGGCACACTATACAAGTGAGATCTCCGGGAAAGGCCAAAAATCAGCAAGTTGTGGGGAAGTTATCGTAAATTCCACTTGGCACATCCAATTTTGATCAGACCTGTGGAATTGAAGAGAAGACATATCAGAGAAATACATAAGATAAAGTTTCATACCCA
>ML787530.1:0-43052 GCA_009831015.1 Picea engelmannii | reverse complement strand
TAATGGCTTAAAGCCGACATAATTAAAATAACATTACTAATCTAAATTACAACTAATGGCCTAAAGCTGACATAAATAAAATAGCATTACTAATCTAATATGCCCCAATTAAGGGGTAATGAGCCAATATTAGGGCTTAACAGTATTCATGTTTGGACCCACTAACCTTGATGAGGTTTCTTTTCAAGCAACGTATATTGAAGTAGGGAAAGCAGGTGTGTTAAGGGAATCATCGTCTTCAAGGAAAGAGGACAAGAGGAAATGGCATGGAAAGAATTCAAATGCAGTGATGAGGAAGGAAGGGAAGCCCTCTTGCAAGCATTGCAATAAAGAGGGACATGATGAGAACAGATGTTGACAGTTTCATCCCGATAAGAGGCCAAAGTGGTTCAAGGAAAACAAGGGAAGGCAAACAGTGGCAGCGACAACAAGACCCACAGACTTGGGATCGAATTCGGGTGACGAATCTAAGGTCTCATTGGTTGGTGTGATAGGTAAAATTGGTGAATGAATTGATTGTAGAAGTAGCTTGTTTCATATAAGGACCATCATGTGACACACTAAGATAGACACATTAATTGACAGTGGATCTCAAGCTAATCTAATCTCAGAAGAATTGGTTAAGCAATTGGGGTTAAAAACACAAGTACATCATAAGCCTTACACACTTAAATGGATAAGAAATCATCATCAAATGCACATAACAAAGAAGTGCACAATCAAATTTGCAATTTCATCTAAGTATGTGGACGAAGTAACATGTGATGTAGTGTTGTTAAGAGAATGTGGAATGGTCTTAGGTAGTCCATACTTATATGATCGTAAGGCAATCTTCTACAGGGAAATGAATCAATATCAATTAACCAAAGTAGGTTAAGATTATGTGGTTCATGCTCATCATGTTAAAGAAAATAAAACACTTCAAACTATGGAGCAGTTAAAGAAGGCAGTGCAAGCAAGCAACAAACCAATAATTGTTTCAAATGAAGTAATCGATCTTAAGAAAGAACAGGAAATGATTGTTGAATGGAAAATCAATCATTAGTTGCTTCAAGATAAGCTCATGTCATGCAATTATTACAAGTATATCAACTCATTTGCAATCATCTTTTTGATGCTATCATTAGTAATGTTGTCTACATGGATGATATTGGCTTCAGTAAGATGTAACAAGGTTCAAATGGCTAACAATATGTTGTCAGTTGTCGTGATTGTGTTACAGTTGATCTTGATGAGACAGGTGCACAGGACAGAGTTCAGAGACAGAGGACAAGCCGGGTGGCCTATGCCGAGCTTGTTTACTGGTCAGTAACCTTTTGGGGACCAAAATGTCCTTTAGTGGGGAGCTGTGATCCAGAATCGGATCCAGGAGCCTGACAAGGCTAAAAAAGGATAAACAATGAAAGTTCTCAGAATCAGACGAAACCAATTCCATTGCGACCAACCCATCGCACTTATTCCGACCATATATTCACTTTCTCAAAAGGGCATCGTATGCGAGAGTTATTGCACTTTGACCATTTTCCCAAATAGGTAAAAAGTCAATAGTCCAAAAAGTCAACGTCGACGTCAGCATAACATGGCAGTGTGACATGTGGCATATGCATAGTGTACTACCGTACAATTGACATGGACCAACCAGAGGGTGACACATGTCACCACTGGAAGGGTGACATGTGGCACGCTCGTATAGGTGCCACATGGCCCTACCGTACGATGACACGTGGCAAGTACAGATGATGATCAGGAAGACAAGTCGACGGTATAGATCAGACAGGTGGACCAATAGCATGTTGACATGTGGCATCGGAGGACTGCAAATGGTGGGGTGCCACATGGCCCAGACATGGGTTTCCACGTGGCACCCAGGTGTTTGTCAAATTATTGTTGGCAAAATTATATTGGAGCTCATGGGGTTCGAACCCATGACCATTTGGGCCGCAAAGCTTTCACAGTGCTCTAATAACCAATGCGCCTCACATGTTCCTTATTAAACCATTGCCACAAACTTTTATTTAACTTTGATTGGTATGTATTTTGGCGTGGGTAAGGGGCTGGGGCCTAGCCCCAGCCCCCTGTCACAAGTTCTACCATAGCACCACAACAAAGGACTTACGACGCGCAGTGGTAACCGTTGTAACAATACACAGTTTCAGGGATAAGCCACATGACCTGGAGTTTGTTTTTTGGGCACGGGAGTGGTGGCTACGACTTAGCCCTTGGATCTGAGATTATTGCCACATGACCGGGTATTTCGGTGGAGAGGCCAGCGCGCAGCCCCTAGGGGCTGGCGCTTGGCCATATTTAGTTTCCACATGACCAAACTAAGGGGGTGCGCGCCAGTCAAGGGGGCTAAGCCATATAATTAAACAAAAGTGGGTTTTTTTACCATAGTTTTATGTATTTTTATTCAATTTTTATTCCCGTTAATGGAGATTTTGGCCATTATTGGGAGATATTGGACTCTTTTTGAGCCTAGATTTTGGGAGGAAGTTGGGGATGGATAACCAACTTAATATCTATAGAAGCCAGGCCTATTTGAGGCCATGGAGGACAGTCAAAGAAGAGTTATGATAAAGGGAAGCCAAGCCAAAGTCATTTTTATGCAGGGAAGCTGTTGAGAAGCAGACGCTTGCGGGCCATTTATGGGAGCTCCGGTCATCCGTTTTGCGTGTCGTTTCTTCTGCTGGGTTCTAGAGATCTGGAATAACATGACCAGATCAGTCTTGTAGCCTAATGAAACTACTGCAATGTACTTTTTGAGCTTTGAACAGAAATAAAGAAGCCTCCCCCACTGAGACAAAGGCCCGGAGACGTAGGCAATTTTGTGTTGAACTCCATTATCACTTCTCTTTTTATGGTTTGTTGTTCTTATTGCTTCAGTTCAGATCCGTATTTTTTATTATGGATGTGATATATTCTCTTATCTTCATCCTCTTTCATTATCTTATTAAATGTTTAATAATCACTTGTAATTAAAAAACTCAACCACAATCATTAAAGGATCTTTTCGGATCAAGTGGTATCAGATCTAGTTGACGTTTGGATTTGAGTTTTGCATGTTAACCAGGGAAACGTGACAACGTGGTGAAGGCAAGCTTGTTGCAGAGAATACATTAATTGGATTGAGAAAGAGAGGTTCTCATAGTGAGAAGATGGCATCGAAAGAAGGGCTTTCTCAGGATGAGAAAGAGTTCTGGAAAACTTTATTTTCTATGTTGGAGATAGTGAAAGTTTTGTACGAGGATTACTTGGAACGAAAGAGACCAGTTTTGGGTGAATATTCAAAGGGAAAAAGTGAAGAAGGAGAGGATCATCCTCATATTCCTCCTTCACCTCCATCATCACCTCCTTCTTCTCGTTCTTCTTCAAGTTCAAGTTCTAAATCCAATGCAAAGAAACATGTTCATAAACATAAGAATGAAATTCCATTGTTAAAACTTGATGTTAAATTCGAATTACCCATATATGACGGTGAAGTAAATGCAGAGAAACTTGTCAATTTGGTCAGGAAGTTGGAGGTTTACTGTAGTGTGCAACAGATCAAGGATGAGGCCACACAAATCAAGTTGGCATATTTGAGACTTGCAGGCACAACTCTCATCTGGTGGCAAAGCAAGTTGCAAAACAAAACGCAATAAGTGGGTAATGTATTTCCATCATGGAAAAGTTTCATTTCTGCACTTAGGAAACAATTATGTCCTTTGGGTTATAAAGAAAAAGCATTAATTGAATGGCAATCTTTAAAACTAAGAAAAGGACAAACAGTGCAAGAGTATACTGATGGCTTTTCAAAAACTGGCATTGATGTTAGATATCCCTTTACATACACAGGAAACTCTTATGAAGTATATAGGAGGTTTACCTGCACATATTAGAAACACTATATTCATGTTTGGACCCACTAACCTTGATGAGGTTTCTGTTCAAGCAACATATATTGAAGCATGGAAAGCAAGTGTGTCAGGGGAATCATCATCTTCAAGGAAAGAGGACAAGAGGAAATGGCATGGCAAGAATTCAAGTACAATGACGAGGAAGGAAGGGAAGCCCTCTTGCAAGCATTCCAAGAAAGAGGGACATGATGAGGACATATGTTGGCAGTTGCATCCCAAGAAGAGGCCAAAGTGGTTCAAGGAAAAGAAGGGAAGGCAAATAGTGGAAATGACAACAAGACCCACAGACTTGGGATCAGATTTGGGTGACGAATCTAAGGTCTCATTGGTTGGTATGATAGGTAAAATTGGTGAAGGCATTGATTGTAGAAGTAACTTGTTTCATATAAGGACCATCATGCGGCACACTAAGATAGACACATTAATCAATAATGGATCTCAAGCTAATCTAATCTCTGAAGAATTGGTTAAGCAATTGGGGTTAAAAACACAAGTACATCATAAGCCTTACACACTTAAATGGATAAGTAATCATCATGAAATGCACATAACAAAGAAGTGCACAATCAAATTTGCAATTTCATCTAAGTATGTGGATGAAGTAACATGTGATGTAGTGTCATTAAGAGAATGTGGAATGGTCTTAGGTAGTCCATACTTATATGATCATAAGGCAATCTTCTACAGGGAAATGAATCAATATCAATTAACCAAAGTAGGTCAAGATTATGTGGTTCATGCTCATCATGTTAAAGAAAATAAAACACTTCAAACTATGGAATAGTTAAAGAAGGAAGTGGAAGCAAACAACAAACCAATAATTGTTTCAAATGAAGTAATTGATCTTAAGCAAGAACAGGAAATGATTGTTGAATGGAAAATCAATCATAAGTTGCTTCAAGATAAGCTCATGTCATGCAAATATTACAAGTATATCAGCTCATTTGCAGTCCTATTTTTGATGCTATCATTAGTAATGTTGTCTACATGGATGATAGTGGCTTCAGTAAGATGTAACAAGGTTCAAATGGATAACAATATGCTGTCAGTTGTCATGATTGTGTTACAGTTGATCTTGCTGAGACAGGTGCATAGGACAGAGTTCAGAGACAGAGGACAAGCCATGTGGCCTATCCCGAGCTTGTTGACTAGTCAGTAACCTTTTGGGGACCAAAAGGCCCTTTAGTGGGGAGGTGTGATCCAGAATCGGATCTAGGAGCCTGATAGGGCTCAAAAAGGATAAAAAATGAAAGTTCTCAAAATTTGATGAATTCAATTCCATTGCAACCGAATCGTCGCAATGATTTCGACCATATATTCACTTTATCAAACATGCGTCGTATGCGAGAGTTATCACACTATGACCGTTTTCCCAAACAGGTAAAAAGTCAATAGGTCAATAGTCCAAAAAGTCAACGTTAACGTCAACATAATGTGTTAGTGTGACACATGTCATAGGCATAGTGGACTACCGTACAATTGACATGGACCAACCAGAGGGTTACACATGTCACCACTGGAAGGGTAACATGTGGCACGCTCGTACAGGGGCCACGTGGCCCTACCGTACGATGACATGTGGCAGGTACAGACAATGATCGGGAAGACAAGTAGCAGGTATAGAAATGACAGGTGGACCAATAACATCTTGACACGTGGCATTAGAGGACTGCAAATGGTGGGGTACCACGTGGCCCAGACATGGGCTGCCATGTGGCACCCAGGTGTTGGTAAAATTATTGTTGGCAAAATTATATTGGAGCTCATGGGGTTCGAACCCATGACCTTTTGGGCCGCAAAGATTTCACAGTGCTCCAATAACCAATGCGCTGCACATGTTCCTTATTAAATCATTGCCACAAACTTTTATTTAACTTTGATTGGTATGTATTTCGGTGTGGGTAAGGCCCCAGCCCCTAGTCGCAAGTTCTACCATAGCACCACAACAAAGGATTTACGGCATGCGGTTGTAACCATTGTAACAATACATGGTTTTGAGGTTAAGCCACATGACCCAGAGTTTGTTTCTTGGGCACGGGAGTGGTGGCTATGAATTATCCCTTGGATCCGAGATTATTGCCACATGACCGGGTATTTCGGAGGAGAGGCCAGCGTGCAACCCCTAGGGGTTGGCGCTTGGCCATATTTAGTTTCCACATGACCAAACTAAGGGGGAACACATCATTCAAGGGGGATAAGCCTTATAATTAAACAAAAGTGGGTTTTTTTACCATAGTTTTATGGATTTTTATTTGATTTTTATGCCTGTTAATGGAGATTTTGGCCATTATTGGGAGATATTGGACTCTTTTTGAGCACAGATTTTGGGAGGAAGTTGGGGATGGATAACCAAATTCAAATCTATAAAAACCAAGCCTATTTGAGGCCATGGAGGACATTCAGAGAAGAGTTATGCTAAAGGGAAGCCAAGCCAAAGCCATTTTTATGCAGGGAAGCTGTTGAGGAGCAGATGCTTTCGAGGCATTTCTGGGAGCTCTGATCATCCGTTTTGCGTGTCGTTTCTTCTGCTGGGTTCTAGAGATCTAGAAGAACATGACCATATCAATCTTTTAGTCTAATGGCACTTCTGCTATGTACATTTTTATCTTTGAACAGAAATAAAGAAGCCTACCTCACTGAGACAAAGGCCCGGAGATGTAGGCAATTTTGTGCCGAACTTTGTTATCACCTCTCTTGTTATGGTTTGTTGTTCTTATTTCTTCAGTTCAGATCTATATTTTGTATTATGGCTGTGATATATTCTCTCATCTTCATCCTCTTTCATTAGCTTATTAAATGGTTAATAATCACATGCAATTAAAAAACTCAACCATAGTCTTTAAAAGATCTTTTCAGATCAAGTGGTATCAGAGCTAATTGACGTTTGGATTTGAGTTTTGCATGTTAACCAGGGAAAATATATAGTGTGGTGAATGCGATCTTGTTGCAGATATTCCATTAATTGGATTGAGAAAGAGAGGTTCTCACAGTGAAAAGATGGCATCGGAAGAAGGGCTTTCTCAGGATGAGAAAGAGTTCCGGAAAACTTTCTTTGCTATGTCGGAGATGGTGAAAGTTTTGTATGAGGATTACTTGGAACAAAAGAGACCAGTTTTGGGTGAATCTTCAAAGGGAAAAAGTGAAGAAGGAGAGGATCATCCTCATATTCCTCCTTCACCTCCATCATCACCTCCTTCTTCTCCTTCTTCTTCAAGTTCAAGTTCTAAATCCAATGCAAAGAAACATGTTCATAAACATAAGAATGAAATGCCATTGTTAAAAATTGATGTTAAATTTGAATTACCCATATATGACGGTGAAGTAAATGTAGAGAAACTTGACAATTGGGTCAGGAAGATGGAGGTTTATTGCAGTGTGCAACAGATCAAGGATGAGGCCACACAAATCAAGTTGGCATCTTTGAGACTTGTAGGAACGACTCTCATCTAGTGGAAAATAAAGTTGCAAAACAGAACACAACAAGTGGGTAATGTATTTCCATCATGGCAAAGTTTCATTTCTGCACTTAGGAAACAATTCTATCCCTTAGGTTATAAAGAAAAAGCATTAATTGAATGGAAATCTTTAAAACTAAGAAAAGGACAAACAATGCAACAATATACTGATGGCTTTTGAAAAATGGCATTGATGTTAGATATCTCTTTACATACACAGGAAGCTCTTATGAAGTATATAGCAGGTTTACCTGCACATCTTAGAAAAATTGTATTCATGTTTGGACCCACTAACCTTGATGAGGTTTCTTTTCAAGCAACATATATTGAAGCAGGGAAAGCAGGTGTGTCAGGGGAATCATCGTCTTCAAGGAAAGAGGACAAGAGGAAATGACATGGCAAGAATTCAAATGCAGTGACGAGGAAGGAAGGGAAGCCCTCTTGCAAACATTGCAAGAAAGAGGGACATGATGAGGATAGATGTTGGCAGTTGCATCCCGAGAAGAGGCCAAAGTGGTTCAAGGAAAAGAAGGGAAGGCAAATAGTGGCGGTGACAACAAGACCCACAGACTTGGGATCAGATTCAGGTGACGAATCTAAGGTATCATTGGTTGGTATGATAGGTAAAATTGGTGAAGGCATTGATTGTAGAAGTAAATTGTTTCATATAAGGACCATAATGCGACACACTAAGATATACACATTAATCGACAGTGGATCTCAAGCTAATCTAATATCATAAGAATTGGTTAAGCAATTGGGGTTAAAAACACAAGTACATCATAAGCCTTACACACTTAAATGGATAAGCAATCATCATCAAATGCACATAACAAAGAAGTGCACAATCAAATTTGCAATTTCATCTAAGTATGTGGATGAAGTAACATGTGATGTAGTTCCGTTAAGAGAATGTGGAATGGTCTTAGGTAGTCCATACTTATATGATCGTAAAGCAATCTTCTACAGGGAAATGAATCAATATCAATTAACCAAAGCAGGTCAATATTATGTGGTTCATGCTCATCATGTTAAAGAAAATAAAACACTTCAAACTATGGAACAATTCAAGAAGGAAGTGAAAGCAAGCAACAAACCAATAATTGTTTCAAATGAAGTAATCGATCTTAAGGAAGAATAGGAAATGATTGTTGAATGGAAAGTCAATCATAAGTTGCTTCAAGATAAGCTCATGTCATGCAAATATTACAAGTATATCGGCTCATTTGTAGTCATCTTTTTTATTCTATCATTAGTAATGTTGTCTACATGGATGATAGTGGCTTCAATAAGATGTAACATGATTCAAATGGCTAACAATATGCTGTCAGTTGTCATGATTGTGTTACAGTTGATCTTGATGAGACAGGAGCACATGACAGAGTTCAGAGACAGAGGACAAGCCGAGTGGCCTATCCCGAGCTTGTTGACTGGTCAGTAACCGTTTGGGGACCAAAAGGTCCTTTTGTGGGGAGGTGTGATCCAGAATTGGATCCAGGAGCCTGATAGGGCTAAAAAAGGCTAAAAAATGAAAGTTCTCATAATCGGACGAAACCAATTCCATTTTGAACGTCTCGTCACATTGATTCCGGCCATATATTCACTTTCTCAAACATTCACTATATGCGAGAGTTATCGCACTCTGACTGTTTTCCCAAACAGGTAAAAAGTCAACAGATCAACAGTCCAAAAAGTCAGCGCTGACATCAGCATAACGTGGAAGCATGACACCTGAAAGAGGCATAGTGGACTACCATACAGTTGACATGGACCAACCAGAGGGTGACACATGTCACCACTGGAAGGGTGACATGTGTCATGCTTGTACAGGTGCCACGTGTCCCTACCGTACGATGACACGTGGCAGGTATGGACGATGATCGGGCAGAGAAGTGGCAGGTATAGATCTGACAGGTGGACCAATATCATGTTGACATGTGGCATAAAAGGAATGCAAATGGTGGGGTGCCATGTGGCCCATACATAGGCTGCCACGTGGCACCCATGTGTTGGTCAAATTATTGTTGGCAAAATTATATTGGAGCTCATGGGGTTCAAACCCATGACCTTTTGGGCTGCAAAGCTTTCACAGTGCTCCAATAACCAATGTGACGCACATGTTCCTTATTAAACCATTGCCACAAAATTTTATTTAACTTTGATTGGTATGTATTTCGGCGTGGGTAAGGGGTTGGGGCCTAGCCCCAGCCCCCGGTCGCAAGTTCTACCATACCACCACAACAAAGGATTTACATCGTGCGCTGGTAACCATTGTAACAATCACGGTTTCATGGTTGAGCCACATGACCCGAAGTTTGTTTCTTGGGCATGGGAGTGGTGGCTACGAATTAGCCCTTGGATCTGAGATTATTGCCACATGACCGGGTATTTCGGAGGAGAGGCCAGCGCGTAGCCCCTAGGGGCTGACGCTTGGCCATATTTAGTTTCCACGTGACCGAACTAAGGGGGTGCGTGCCAGTCAAGGGGGATAAGCCCTGTAATTAAACACAAGTGGGGTTTTTTACCATAGTTTTATGGATTTTTATTTGATTTTTATGCCTGTTAATGGAGATTTTGGCAATTATTGGGAGATATTGGACTCTTTTTGAGCACATATTTTGGGAGGAAGTTGGGGATGGATAACCAACTTCAGATCTATAAAAACTATGCTTTTTTTAGGCCATGGAGGACAGTCAGAGCAAATTTATGTTGAAGGGAAGCCAAGCTAAAGCCATTTTTATGCAAGGAAGTTGTTGAGGAGCAGACGCTTGTGGGCCATTTCTGGGAGATCCGATCATCCATTTTGTGTGTCGTTTCTTCTGCTGGGTTCTAGAGATATGGAAGAACATGACCATATTAGTCTTGTAGCCTAATGGCACTGTTACGATGTACTTTTTGATCTTTGAACATAAATAAAGAAGCCTCCTCCACTGAGACAAAGGCCCGGAGACGTAGGCAATTTTGTGCCAAACTCCATTATCACTTCTCTTGTTATGGTTTTATGTTCTTATTGCTTCAATTCAGATCTGTATTTTGTATTATGGTTGTGATTTATTCTCTCATCTTCATCCTCTTTCATTAGCTTATTAAATGGTTAATAATCACATGCAATTAAAAAACTCAACCATAGTCATTAAAATATCTTTTCAGATCAATATGTGTATAGTCAGAATTCTCTAAGCCATACCTCTCATCAATCCCACACAAATATGAATGTTCCTCACATTCGACCATCACAAGAAGCTCTTCCCTCAAATCCTCAATACTACTAACATCCTCATGTGTTTTGGCTACCATAGATGATTGAGTCTCTTCTATGAATGATGAGGAATGTGCCATACTCAACTCCACACAAAGCTCATAATAATCATCATTTGTGCAATCAACATTCCCATCATAAGAAATGATGTTATCAGTATCATAAGACAGATCTAATGGTGTATCGAAGGTTGATATTTTTTCAACCTCATTCCACACCTCCCTAATATGAGTAGGTGCATGCACTTACAAGAAGTCTAGGGTTCCTTCAAAATTACCTCATGCGATGAGGCATCCACGTCACCGACTACTTCATATTTGATGGTGCAAAAATCCTTTGATATCATGGTTTCATGAAAATCCTCACCAAGCACCTCATAATCCCTCAAATAATCTGACAACCCTTCATTCTTCATCCCAAATGACGAGTGAGGCTCCAACAAATCACGATGCTCTAACAATATTTTTATATTCCTTTGAGTTTCTTGAGAGACTTGCCAAAATTATGCCATGAGTTCCAGCTTTATCTTCATCTTGTTTAACCCCATGAGTGCAAACCTTTCTACCAATTCACCCTCCTGAAATGGAAAAGTATAAGTGTTGGTCAGTTATTTGTAACAATATGAAAATACCCTTTTCATTGATTACCCTACAGGATGGAAGGATGCACTGCTCTTATACCACTATAATATCCCTCATAAATCTACTAATGTGGTTTAGGACCTTTGACAAACACTTCCTACTGCTGTCAGAAACTTTTCCCTGTTGCTATAACAATTTATCTGTATTTCTGGGTGATGAGTTTCGTCAAACACTTAGATTCTAGGTTTTGTTCCACTGTAATGAGTTTTAGTGTTTGTTGTTTGTTTTTCCAATGTGAATTTTAAAGGTTGAGAAAGGTTTTAATGCCCTTTTAGTGTTCATTAAGAATAGAAAAAATCACAACCAAATACTGAAAGAGATATCTTGAACAAATATGATATACCAACAAAGGAATATCTCATAAAAGTTCTCATTTTATTTAGTTAAAACTGAACTGTTAAATCTAGGTAAAAAAGGAAGTAAAAACATCACCCCTCCAAGAAAATATACCAAATACGATCAACAACTAACACCCACAAACTGATATAGCTTTGTTGCAAAGAAAATTGGCATAATTAATGGATAAAATAATCCCTCTAGCACATAAAGTTTTCCTACACAAGAAAAGAGACCCAACTCCAAGAATGCATCCTCCACACTAGAATCACCCCCCTTTCCCAAATAAATACATCCACCATAGATGGAACTTGTCCGACAAGAGTAAATTGGCCCCCAAACTGAGAAAATGCATCCCACAACACCCAAAAATTCAACCACAAGCTAAGTCGTCCTCCTTAAGAAAAATAATCCTCAACCAAAGGAAACCTCTTTTCCCAATGATGAAATCTCAGCCACAATAAAGCACAATGAAAGATTTGTATGATATTTTCTCTATGATCAGCTAAGGTTGATAGTTTCACCACCAAACCTAATCTTCTTCTCTAAGGTTTTTCGTCCCAAGAGACAAAGCTGCAAGAGCTCTCTCAAATTCATTTTTAGAAAATAAGAATGCATAATGAAAGAGGGCTCCATCATTCCTCTTTTTTTTCCTTATTCACCCTTTTGTTGACCCTTTTACCCTTTTATACTTAAGTGACTTTTTAATTTAACTTTAGTAAAATCACTTTATTAATTTATTAACCCTTTTAGTTGAAAAGACGATTTATTTGATTTTAAAGCATTTTTGGGCACTGCAAGTCACTTTTTATCCTCTCAACCATTTTGATCTCTTCATCCTGGTTCCAACGAGCTATTACACTAAGTTAACCCTCTTAGATAAATTATTAAAATGAAAAACTTTGTGCAATCCATTAAATACTGCCCATTAATACTCTCAAATTACAGGAACGGTTGAAATGAAACATAATCGAAATCTAACTGTGCAAGAATGATATTGACGACGAAAGATGATTAGCAGACCTCTCAAAGAATCATACAACTCCTCCAAACCAACAGAGCTCACTCTTAACCTCAAATTACCCCTTTGGATAGGATGACATAAAGCCATAAGGTCATCTACAACTGCTGAGTAAGGAAATCCAAAAATGGGGATATTACAAGATAACAATTTTTTTTACCTTACATACAAATATAAATATTTTTATGTAAATATATAAAATCTACCAAATACATTAAGTATTTATATGTAAATATATAAAATCTACCAAATTGATTAATGAAGAGAAATTCATTACTCAATCATAATGTCATTAAGTGGAAATGATCTCCTACAAGGATTTAATATCACTCAACCCATCCTATTACTTTCATGAAATATTCAAACTTTTCATTACATAGGACTTTAGGCCCTCATGTAGCCATGAATTTGTCATCGTTCTGCTTTTTCCTACCCTTTAGAATACATTGAAGATTTTTGATCAATATTTCCCTAGGTATCTTGTTCCCTTTAGTGCTCTTCAATGCAAAAAAAGGGAGTCCAAACTATTGATCACTTGAGAATAACTTGGAGGCGAAATAGTTGGCTCAAAAATAGCCAATTAGCACAGATAAATAGGTTTTATATTTAATGGTGTTTGATATAGTGATTGTGGACATCCCATCCTTTCTTTTCTACCCCAAAAAACCATCCCATTTCCTGTCATAGTATCCAGACCACATCTTGTTGTATGAGTATTAATCCATTTGTCGACTGAATCCATAGTGGAATAAATGTACATATTATGTCGAATTGACTATTGGTTGAAGAAAAATATCATGCATGCATACATACCTTCACAGATTGTGATAACATAGTGGTTGAAGAGAAAGTTAAAAAATATTATGCAAGAGGAATCAAATGACCCTTCCATGAGGTAGGGCATGATTCTTTATATAAACCCATGGCAATTTGATATATTTAGTACTACACAAGATCAATAAATTGTTGGAGAAGAAACGAGCATGAATTTAGAGAAAGACAAAGAATTTCTATCAAAAAAATAAATTCTAATAGAACAAATTTATACAAGTGGTTTGGAAGTGTCTTGGGAAATATTGTGGTGATACAACACGAGAATATTTTACACTGACTTGCATAATAAATTATTCTATTTTGTACCTAATGTTTTCCATAAATGTCTTATACAGAAAAGGGTTCATTGTATGTTGAAGAAAGGCCATCGATACTACCATCATTGAGCATTGACTTGAAGAAGTGGAAATAACATTGGAAATTCACCATCGCCAAATCAGATAGAAGTTAGGACCAATAATGGCCAGGGGGAGGGATTAAATTCTCATGATATGACTCTATAAATGAAACCCTAGTCAACTTGAACTGAAAAAGAGAGAAACTAGTGAAGAGAGAAAAGAAAGAATGCCCAGGAGTTAGAGAAAGAAAGTATTAACTGAAAAGAAAATAGAGTATACCATAGATAAAGAAAATGAAAGAATAGAGAATAAAATATTATAAATATCTAGTCGACTTGAAAAATATGGAATGTGATAAAATATGTAAGAGGGGATATTAAGTGTGAGAAGCCATAAGGAATAGAAATCCTTGTTAATCTATAATAAATGAAGAAACACTTGAGGCTCGAGTTGATAAATTTCTAATCTTTCCTAAGTGGATTTAGGAGAACCTACAAGGCATGGAAGTGAAAGAACTTTCAATGGTTCCTAAGGTTGTAGAAATATCGGAATGTCAATTTGATTAGATGTTAACCTTTTCTAAATCAAGTTTGGAGAACCAACTAGATCTAGAAGTGGAAGCATCATCAATGGTTCCTAAAGTTTAAAACATTTTGAAAGATGTAAAGGTTAGCATGGGAGGCCAAAAATTTCCAAATAATGTATAATATAAAGATATTGATTATTTTGGGCCAATAGTATGATTATTGTTAGCCTCTACGACAAACTATGAGCATGAATAAAACACTCCATCATAGTTTACACACTGAATATAGAACAACCTCTATATGGGGTTGAATAGATGAAACTAGAAAAATATAAAACATAATATTGATTCAAAAGACACAAAATGAAAACAATTTATTGGAGATTGTCCTAGAAGAAGATGAAAATCATGTAACAAGTCAAAAATCTCATGGATGTGCTCCTTGAAAAATTTAATAAAGGAAGAGATACAAACTTCATCGATTGATGGTTGTGTTGGTTCAGATAGTGAATATCGTAGATCACATAGACATATTTTGATAGAGTATATAGATAGAGAGTGCTATATTGATTTTGAAGAAATTGAACGAAAAGAAGAATGTAATCACAACAATATTCTGTAGATAATAAGAATTGTTGTGCAAAATGAAACATCATTAGTTGAAAAGCATAGTCAATTGACACTTCCAATACCACTGACACAATTTATTGTATAGTCCCCTACAACAAACATAGAGCACATTAACAATGAAATCCTTCCCTTGTGCAGAGGAGATGAAGATTCTAGAAGACAATGTGTTCATACATGATTTGGAGTGCCACCAATGGAAATAATGAAGTCAAGAAAATGGTTCATTTTGTAGGATCATTAGGAAGGAGAGCCTTGACATTGTTCATGAACATTATAGAAAATAAAAATAGAACAAAACATGAAATACATATTTATTTTTATCATTCTTTAAGACCCAATATGCTAATTACTTTGTTGTGCAAATGCTTAAAGAAATTAAACAAATTCCAAATGAATCTATTTGATATTTTGATAAAATATCTAAGGATTTTCTATATCAAATTTCTCATACCATCAACAAACACCTAGTAGTCCAATGGTTAATGCCAAGGCTTTAACAAAGGATTAGAGCTCCACTTATAATTCTGAACATAAAGATGTAGGAAGAAACACTAAATAAGACATAACAAATTAAGACCAATGAGTTTCAACAGAGGATTACAGATCCACTTAGAATGCAGGAGATAAAGATATAGGAAGAAACACTAAATAAGGCATAACAAATTAAGACCAACGAGGACTAGACAATATCATCCAATAATAGGAGGCAAGAAGAAAAGATAGAAATAATGAAAAATATATCAAAGACGTAGCCTTGCAAACTAGAAATTTAGATATTGGGTGCACTAAATGCATTAATGAAGGACATCCATAAGAAGAGTGATCCAGGTGGATATTGGTGGCCACCCACCTATTCCAATTGGCTCCTCGTGTCCATTTTTTGTTTAGCAAGTTATTTTGTACTACTTTGTAATTGTGTGTTCTACACTTATAGGGTTGCCTAAAGCCCCACACATCCTCTAGGTGGATACGAGTGGCTTCTCGCCTAATCCAAATGGATTATTTTTTATGTTTTCATTTCAGCACATCTTGTTGTAATTCTGGGGTTGTTTTGGGGCCCTAAACATTGTTTTTTTGGCTCGCCACAGTCAAACTATAAATGAAGTCATATTTTGATGGCATAATGTGTATTTATCTGAAATACCTTTCCAACAGGATATCACTTGCCTAAAATAGAGTTTGTATGCAAAATTTATGACCCTAGTAAGTTGAGGTACCAAATTACATCAACTTACCCATAGGGCCCACATGACGTTTGACATTTCACCTTTTAGGGTTAGTTTTTTAGATATCTAGGGTTTTGGAATTCATGGGTAATATCAAAAAGGCCTATGGAGCCTCATTGTAATCCATTCTTCTTAGATGGATGCGCGTAGCAGCCACATCTCTTCTCAGAGATAGCTACCACCATTAGAGAAAGTGTCTCAGTTCTACAGTTTTATAGTTTCAACCTATTTCATTGTTTAATAAAATATATTGTTCACTGGATATTTGTGTTATTATCCATAGCTATGTGTTTATTGTATTCATTCTATTAATCCATTCGTTCCACTCTTAAATCTGGATCAGTGGTATCAGAGCATTCTGCTCTTTATTTATTTTTCTTCGTGCATGTCCCCGACAAGATCTGGGTACAAGAAGTTGGGACTCGAACCAATTGATCCATTACAATATTGGTCACGTCGAGCCCAACAACAACCCATAGGGGATGAAAAGAAAGATGATGGAGCAAGAGATATTATTAAAATGTTGCTCGAAGAATCTCTCGTGCGACAAAGGAATGGAATGATGGAGAACTTCGCGCAGATCCTTCGACGACTACCGATAGGAGAAGAATCTTCATCAAGCGGCCATGCAACTCACTTCAAGGTATAGGTAAATTTTGATATTCCATTATTTGAAGGACCGATAGATACTGATGTTATAGATAAATCATTGAATCTTCTCGAAGGATATTTTTTGATCCACAATTTTTCCAATAGGGAAAAGATCACTTTTTCACTCCTCAAGGTCGTTCCCCATGTTAAAGACTGGTGGGATACTTACTTTTAGAAAAGGGATGTGGATGAATCTACAATATTTGTGGTGGACCCTACATGGGATTCCTTCCAGGATGCCATTAAAGAACAATACTACCCTATTGGAAGCTACGAGGACTAGTACACCAGATGGACCACCCTCTGTCAAGAAAGGGACCAGACAATACTAGATTTCACCAATATTTTCCATACCCTACACACCAAATTGGGTATCAAAGACTCTGAGCATCATCTAGTGCTCAAATACCATGATTTTTTGCATAGATACATTAAAAAATAAATGGATTTCCTAGACATTGCCTCGTTGGGAACGACTTATCGATACGCTATCAAGATCGAGGATAAATTTAAGCAGAAACAACGAGAGTTTGGATCTGCAAACCCCTCACAGCTGAAGCAGGGAAAAGGCATCCTCAACCCACACAACAAGGGACCAATTCAATATGGTCACCCTAAGGACAACCAGTCCAATATGAAACATAAGAATGGAAATGAGAAGACGAAAAAGGACACAGGAAAATGGTGTGAGTACCATAAAAGTCCTTGGAACAACACGGAAGAATTCCACTCCAAGAAGTCCCTCGTGGCCGAGCTGAAGGCTTCCGAGTTAGAGGTTAATTATCATTCTGAGTCAAATATTGAAGGAGGGAAGAATATTACCGATGCTAAACCCAGTGCCACTTCCACTACCACCAAATTCTGGCCAAGAAAACTAGAAGAAACAAAGTAAGGGGAACGCCTCTTTCACTCTCAGATGTGGGTCAAGGTGGATCCAATTCATTTCATTTTTGACAACTATAGTCATAAGAACTGATTTTAGAAAAGGTCTTCAAGTGGCTGGACCTTCCAACGACACTGCACCCGCAGCCTTACAACACCACACCCGCAACTCTACACCATCGACTGGCTTCACCACATAAGAGATCTTTGTGTCATCCAACAATGTCGTCTGCCCTATGACATCAAGCCTTTCAAAGATGAGGTATTGTGTGATATTTATCCCCTTGAATTTTGTGATTTTCTTTTAGGAAAACCATATTTTTTGAAGCATCATGTTGTGTATGAGTCTAGACACCACAGTTTTATTATTACTTTGGGTAGACAATTGTACAGGATCCCAGAGGTAGCACCTCCTACTGCTATTTCTTTAATCTCTGCTAAGAAATGTAGTAAGGTCATTTCAAAGACTGGGAAGTTCATCTTCTTTGTGATCCATGCTCACAGTAATCAGAAGGTCACTGCCACATCCGTGGCCTCTACAAAATGCCTCTCTTTGTAGAATAAGCAAGTGGATGGGATCGTGGAAGAATACAGAGACATCTTCACCTCACCTACAGGGGTACCGAAACACTGCCAAGTCAAGCATCCAATTGATCTAACCTCTTGTGCACCTCTACCTAATGGACCAGTTTATCGGTGCTCATTGATGGAGAATGATGAAATCATGTGACAGATCCAAGAGCTTCTTAAAAAGGGGCACATTAGACCCATCTCATCCCATTGCAGAAGCCTGATTGTACTGGTGCAGAAGAAGGACGAGACTTGGTGACTCTGCATTGATTACAAAGCCTTAAACAAAATCACAATCAAGAACCGCTACCCCATCCCCAGGATTGATGACCTTATTGACCAACTCAAGGGGGAAAATTTCTTCAACAATATTGACCTAAAGTTTGGCTACCACCAGGTTCCCATCGAACCAACTGATGTATGGAAGACAACCTTCAAGTCTAAAGAAGGTCTCTATGAATGGATAGTCATGCCCTTTGGCTTAACAAATGCACCAACCAATTTCATGATGTTGATGGATGATGTATTAAGACCTGTCCCCAACTCCTTTTTAGTAGTATATTTGGATGACATCCTCTCTTCAACAGAACGTGGGAGGATAACATGTGGCATATTCAACAGGTTTTGAGCACTCTGCGACAACACAAGCTTTATTCCAACTTGGAAAAATGCTCTTTTGGCATGAACAAGGTCCAATACTTGGGCTACATTATTGATGAGAATGGGGTACATGTTGATCTAGCTAATATCCAAGTCATCTGTGACTAGCCAACCCCGACCACACTGACCAAGCTTCAAAGCTTTTTGGGACTAGCCAACTTCTATCGACAATTCGTGTTGGGATTCTCCCATATCACATGGGCCCTCAGCCAAGTGACCAAGGGTGGTGGTAGGGCCAAGTTAGTGTGTGGGAAGGAGAAACAATGAGAATTTGATGATATGAAGCATCGCTTGTGCTCATCTCTAGTACTCTCCTTGTTCGATCTGCAAAAACCATTTGAGATTGAGACTGATGCATATGACTATGATGTGGGTGCAATTATCACTCAACAAGGGCATGCAATGGCATAACATAGTGAGACACTCTCCGATACTGTCCGGAAATACCCCACCTATGAAAATGAAATGTATTCCATTGTACAATTATGTCATCAATGGAAATGTTACATTCTAGGGAAAGAGACGATCATACACATTGATCATAAGCCTCTGCAGTTCATACAAACACAAGGGAAATTGCAGAATGACCGCCATCAGAAGTGGTCCACCTACTTGCAGCAGTTCCATATCAACATCAAGTATAATACATGTATCTCCAATCATGTCGTTGACTGCCTTAGTCAGCCTCATGTGGCTAGACTCACCACTGTGGTCCATTCCTTTGGACATGAAGCATCTGAGTGGCCCCATATTTATCAGCAAGATATGGAATTCACCACCACATATTAGCTCTTGGGTACATGCGCAACTGTCACTAATTTTCACATTCAGGACAAAATCTTATGCCACCTATTCCATCTTTGTGATCCTACAAGCAAGCATGCAAAGATGATTTGGGAATCCCACTACAGTCGAGTGGCAAGAAATTTTGGCATAGAGAAAATTATGTTCATTCTTTAGAAACATTTTTATTGGTCAAAAATTCTATAGGACATCAGCAAGTATATCAGATATTTCACTTCCTGTGCCATTGCCAAGCTAACCATCAAGAAGCAAGGCTTATACAAACTTCTTCCTATACCCGAGAAGCCTTGAGAATCCATCTCAATGGATTACATGTCTGGTTTTCCATCCACCAAGAAAGGAAATGACTGCTTGTTTGTGGTCGTTGATTGGTTTTAAAAGATGGCCATCCTCACAGCCTGTAAGAAGAATGTCACAACGAAAGATACTGCAAATCTCTTCTTCAAACGAGTGTGGGTCCACTTTGTGATACCAAATACCATCATCTTTGACCGATACAACAGGTTCCTTAACACCTTTTGGTTGAGTCTCTGGTCTCTGTTGTACACCAAGATCAAGAAATCCATTTATTTTCACCCACAAACCGATAGCCAAACAGAGGTCATCAATCAGATGATTTTTCACATCTTGTGCATGTACAATTCTAAGAATCCACATACATGGGATGAGAGTCTCCCATATGTCCAACACAGTTACAACAGGGCTCTCCATAGTTCCACTGACCCTAGCCCATTTCAGGTGGGTCTGGGATTCCAACCCTTGGGACCCATTGATTTTGCACTTCCTCTTGCCACCGCATAGACATACTCTTCCCCTGATCAGTCTGCGACCAAAAAAGCCAAAAGATTCATTGAGATGATTCATCACATCTGCCAATAGGTCTAGGAAATTTTGCAAAAATCCAATGCTAAGTACACACAATGCCATGATCAACACAGGGTACCACACCAGGTTCAGGTTGGCGACAAAGTTTGGTTACATTTGCAGAAGGAGCATCTCACTGGGCCCCATAGGAAGATTTTCCCACTTCGTTATGGGCCTTACACTATCACCAAGGCTGTGGGTAGCAATTCTTTTGAGCTCAACACTCCACCCTTCCTTGGTCTACATCTAGTATTCAATGTGGACCTCTTGCAGCCATATTTTCCACAGTTATAGGACACCTTTGAGATCGTCGAAAAACTCACACCCAAAGAACTCAACCCTAACTGCATGGAACAAGCATCCATTGACTATATAGTGGACACACTGGTCAAGGGAACTCATCAACAACAGATCCATGTTTATTAGGTTTTCAAGGCAGGGAAACTCCTACACCAAGGAAAATGGCTCACCCGGGGCCAAATCTAGCAGAAGTGTCCTCACCTGATGGGGGAACTCAACACAATGGGGACCATTTCTTCCTAAGGGGGGAGGATTGATCCAGGTGGATATTAGTGGTGACCCACCTATTCCAACTGGCTCCTCGTGTCCATTTTTTGTTCAACACATTCTTTTGTACTGATTTTTAATTGTGGTTTCTACACTTATGGGGCTGTTTGAAGCCCCACACATCCTCCAAGTGGATACGGGTGGCCTCTCGCCTAATCCAACTGGATTATTTTTTATGTTTTCATGTTAGCACATCTTGTTGTACTTCTGGGGCCGTTTTGGGGCCACAAATGTTGTTTTTTTTCTCGCCATAGTTAAACTGTAGGCAAAGTCAGAGTTTGATGGGGGAATGTGTAGTTCTCTGAAATACCTTTCCAACGGGCTATCACGCACCTAAAACGAAGGTCACATGCAAATGTTAGTACCCTAGGAAGTTGAGGTACCAAATTACATCAACTTACCCATAGGGCCCACATGACTTTTGACGTTTCACCTTCTAGGGTTAGGTTTTTGGATGTCTAGGGTTTTGGCATTCATGATTAATATAAAAAGGGCCTATGGAGCCTCATTGTAATCCATTCTGCTCAAACAGATGCACATAGTAGCCACATCTCTTCTCAGAGATAGCTATCACCATTTGAGCAAGTGTCTCAGTTCTACAGTTTTATAGTTTCAACCTATTTCATGATTTGATAGACGATATTGTTCACTTGATATTTGTGTTATTCTCCATATCTTTGTGTTTAATGTATTCATTTTGTTAATAATTTCATTCGACTCCTAAATCCGGATCAAAGAGTGTCACTTGAAAACTTCAACTAGTAGAAAAATACCTCAATATGAAAGAAAATGGAAAGATGATACCTATTCTGAAATCTATAAAGCTATGATAAATCATAACACAAGAAGGTGTCAAAAATTAATAAATAAAAAAAAAGGTTGTGTTCCATTTGTGAGATTAACAATCATTAAATAAAACTAATTGTTATCATAATCATAATGCAGGCAATAAAATTAACAATTAGACAACCTGTTACACAAAATCAATAGTTCATAACCAACATGGTCAAGGATGGCAATGTAAGGGGGAGTTGTGGTGGTAGGAGAGGAGGCAAAGGTGGTTGAATTGGAGGAAGATATGGGTAATGCAAATAATATTGCCTTATTTTAATTAAATAAGTCCATTTCAATCCCCATAATGTTGGCAAATATATGGAACAAAAGGATTTGATTTTGTTGTGGACCGTGCCTAAGAAAAATGTGCCTAAAAAAATGTGTTAAATTATAATAAATTGAACATGATGGAAAGGTTATGGGATACGACATGAGAATATGTTATTTTATAGATAAAACTAAAAGTCAAACATGTCAAGAATAATAAAGGTGAATATCCAAATCCAAGAAAACAAAAGAGTATATTAATGATGCAATAAACATATTTAGAGGAATGTTTGAGTAAAAAGAGAATGAAAAAAAATAAAGTTAAACAAAATGAAATTTGTTGTAGATAATAACTAAATATGAATTTGTGTGATTCCCCTTGTTAACTTGGAGATAGAATGATAATATATTCCCCAAGCTATAGTCAATTTTAGGTCACATGTAAATACCTATATAGAAATGGGAATACCTCACTTAGTGAGGTCCAAAAACATTTTTAATGTGGTTGATTAGATTAATCCCATTGGGTTGTTAAAATACACAGAGACAAGAATAAGAATAATAGGAATAACAACAACTATTTACTTTGAAATCATCAAGCACTATGTATGTAGGTTTGGTAGGAAGAACTTGGAAAGAATAATGAAATCCACAATATTCATAGAGAATGATAAAACTAAGTTAAAATGAATGCAAAGAAAATAAATAGTATCTCTCTAAATCACAAGTAAGGAATTCCTTGGTTGAAAGCACTAGAAGAGAGAATATACAGTTCAAATATATATGAGATCTTACAAGGAAATGAAGAATTTATGGAACCTAATGCTAAACGAGAGTCTCATTTGGAACCTCATATGTCTATGGGATATAACTCAAATATTGAACCTTATAGATGGAAAAATAAAATGATGAAGCAAGCACAGAGAATGTTCGAACATTTAATCTATCCCCAAATATAGTGTTATAAATTGCTTTTCAATAATGGTAACACCATTTATATTTTAAGGAAAAATAACATTGAATCTATCCCCAAATATAGTGTTATAAATTGCTTTTCAATAAGGGTAACACCATTTATATTTTAAGGAAAAATATATAGTATCCAAGTATAATCCCCATAAAAGTAGAATTGAATTTCTTCCCACCATTAAGATTCAATGAAAAGAATCCCCTTTTATACACATCGAAGAAGTGTCTAAGAAGGGAAGATACCATGGTAAACTACAAATCTTAGTTAAAACTTTCTTGTAGGTTTCACATTAGTGGAAAACCCATACCCATCAAAATAAAACATGGACAACGACCTCAACTTTATTTATAAAAATATTTAGTGGAAATGAGTTGAAAAAAACAAAACGAATAAGAAGTCTAGACCAGAAGTTTTAGTGGACAACTATACTGCATAATATGAAAGATAATGGAGAAGGATTGGATACCACATGATGAAAGAGTTTTACCACACATTTTTCAAAGTAAATTGGAGGATATTTATTATAAATGGTAAAAGGTGGAGAAGAAAAATGAGTGACATAGGGTTGGAAACAATTGAGATAAAATTTCATAAATGTTAATGCCTAGTCATAAACCCCATATTTAATGGAATAAGTTGTTATTTAATTTCTAGTTGCTATATTTATTAAATGAGTTTCATTAGGTAGTTAGTGTGTAATAAATAAATGAAAGGTCACATTATTAAACAAATTCAATTAAGTAATTGATATAGCCTTATTAATAAAATTTCATTAGGTGGTTAGGGTTTGGAATAGAAATAAATTATTTATAGTAGTAAAAGTTATGCACTCAAGTGTCAAGTGATTAATATTGTATTGGATTTGTTCTCAAGTAGAGGTTTCCTCTTCAAAGAGGAAAGTCAAAATTTATTTCTATCTAGAATATCAATAAAGATATATCCATTGATGTTTCAATACTTTGGTTTTCTTTTACTTTCTTTTCACAATTTCAATCAAAACCCATATTAAATATCATATAGCCAACACCCTCCACACCCACATATCAAAGTCAATAATCACAGAACATGCCAACACTTCCAAACACCTTATCTATTGTGACCAAGAAAAACTCCTTGCATCAGTACCTTCTTACTCCTCCTGTATCATTCGAGAATCTCTTGGAATTGAAAAACATCCCAACAACTTTAATTGGGAAGATGGCTATAGACTCAATCAATCATGAAAACCTACCATTTATCACTTAGTTTGATAAAACTCTTCCTCTCTATTATTTCCCCTCTCATGTATCATTTTTCTCCTCTTTGGAGGCTTTTCCCCCTCCTTTGACATCTCTCAATTTCCTTTCTTCTTTATCCTCCTTCTTTACTTATCCATCTTTTTCTTTATTCTCAAAATTTCTTTTTAGCTCCTCAATTTCCTTCTTAATATGTTCTTTTCTTTATTTCATCACTTTTTTTTTCATTTATTTTATTAATTTTTCTTTCATCATTTATTTTATTAATTTCTCTTTCATTTACATTATTGTATTGTCTTTCAGTTGACACTTCAGTTTGACTAGTTGATTTGAGTTTAGATGCTGCATTGGTTTTGTCACCATGCAACATTGGGATCATCACCAACTCACTATTCTTTGTTCAGTCAGTTAACTGAAGACTAGTTGACTAGTTAACTCAGCTAGGTGGTAGTTCACTCCCGTAACTGCTTGAGAGACTAGACTAGGTGGCAGTTTACTCTTGTAATTGGTGGGGTGTGTCCAGATCAATCTAGACCACCACTATGGCTCATTAGTTACTCATTTATTTTATATATATTGTAAATTATTCACTCTTTGAATGTGGAATACGATTAATGAGAATTTTTTCATTCTTTCTATCTTGCTTCTTCTTTCTCAATTTCTCTCTGCAAATGTGTGTAGTATTTTCTAGCTAGATCTATTCTGTGCAGGTTCAACACATTTACATGGTATCAGAGCTGACATAATTCTAAGAAAAAGCTACACCAAATCATTTTTTGCAGGTACAAAAGATTGTAGACAACAAAAGATGGATTATTCGCCAGAAATACTTCTCATGCCTCACAACTATTTGGAATGGAAGCCAACAATTCTTCTTCATCTTAGATGCAGAGGCTTGTACCAAATAACTATGGCAATGGAAGTAGAGCCTGATTCTATCGATGAGAAAAATGATTTTCTCAATAGACAAGATATGGCCATAGGAAGTATCGACATGTTTGTTTCTCCCGAACTTTTCCATCAAGTATATGAAGAATCACAAGGATTAACTCCAAATGAATTATGGACCATATTGGAGGTTCTATTTGTGAATAAGGAATATTGTGAAGATTTCATGCAAGAGGTCAAACAGATAGAGCCAGAAGAGAAACCATTAGAGGATCAAGCCTCTTATTCTGAAGAGTCTTCTACACAAGTGTCTATAGAAATTAGTATTCCAATAATTGAAGATGATGTATACTCCATTTTAGATTTATTTTCTGAAATTCATGTGGAAGATATATGGCATATCTCATAAGTCACATGCAGACACTTTTGCATGTACCATGCATGCATCTCAGGAGACAAAAAGGGATCCACGCACATCAGATGCCATTTTGATATTTTCTGATCACAATTTGTAGAAACAAATTGGATATTTGAATTCATATTGGGAAGATATCTAATTTCAAAAAAAAAATCGTCAGAAACAGAGTCCAGAAAGTGAAGTTATGATCGTTTTAAAATCAACAAAATTTCAGCGTTTTTTCGGAAATGGCCGTATGGTTTTCAAAATTTCATCCAAAATTTATTTGGATATTATTCATTACAAGAAGATAAAGTGGATATGTGTGGAAATATCAATGATGCATATACTTCATCAGATCTGTGTAGACATCTACATCTTCAACAAAATCTTCAAAGAGCACAAACTTGCACAGTTGCGAGGTCTTCTTGGAGTGAAGGACATGGTTCCTTAGCAAATGCCTTTTTCTCCTTATCATTTTTTATTTTATGCATTGTAATTTGAGGGGTCATTTTGTTCCCATGAGGTTTTCCCTCTGTCCTCGTTTAGTTCAGTGTATGTTTTGTATTTGGGTACCTAACATGGCCTCGTAGCCGTGACCCATTCTTTATTTTCACCATAGTGACGTTCAGGGGGGGTGTTGGAGTTACTTCACACACACCTAGGATTTATTTTTCCTAAATTTATTCCTTGTTTATTAGTCATAATTATTCATTATCCAGTCTCCTATATTTTATGGGAGAATATTCCACCTGGAGAATATTATCTTTCAGTTGACACTTCAGTTTGACTAGTTGAGTTGAGTTTAGATGCTACATTGGTTTTGTCACCATGAAACATTGGGATCATCACCAACTCACTACTCTTTGTTCAGTCAGTTAATTGAAGACTAGTTGACTAGTTAACTCAGCTAGGTGGCAGTTCGCTCTCATAATTGCCTGAGAGACTAGACTAGGTGACAATTTACTATTGTAACTGTTGGTGTGTGTCCAGATCAATCTAGACCACCACTATGGGCCATTAGTTACTCATTTATTCTATATATATTGTAAATTATTCACTCTTTGAGTGTGGAATACGGTTAATGAGAATTCTTCCATTCTTTCTATATTGCTTCTTCTTTCTCGATTTCTCTCTGCAAATGTGTGTAGTATTTTCTAGCTAGATCTATTATGTGTAGGTTCAACACATTTACAAGTATAAGTCTATTTTACAATGTACTAATCATGAAAACAACAATCATGTATATATAAATGTAATACTCCATTAACATACAATCAATTTCACACCACAAGAGGAAAAAAACATGCATCCATATATCCAATTATAAAAGTTTACCAAACTAACATTTAATCAATTTTAGTCCATGGAAGCAAAAAACCATGTATATATAAACACATTGATGAATTTCAAATTAAATCATAAAATATATAAGTATTTTTTCTGTTTGTAAATAATTGATACATTTCCACCCCACGGAAATGTTATCTTTGTATACAATGTAGCATGAAAAAATTTCTATGCATAAAAAATGTAACGAATTTGACATTATTGGAAGTTGATTGAACTATCTATAGATAAGTGGTATTCTACCACCCTAAGTAAATGTCAACTTTGTATACAACACAACATAAATAAATTTCTACATATATAAAGAAATGAAACGAATTTAACATTAGAAGCTTAATGATTAAAGTTGACTGAATTATTTTCAATGTCATCTTCAACTTCTAAGCCCTCCTCATCCTCACTATATAAAAACATAATAAAAGAACATGATTTCGATAAACTAAATAAATATTAACAGCTAAAGATGCAATAAGAAACATATAGGTTAAAAATTTGTCAATACCCTCTAATTCCCTTGAATCACTCTCACCGTATTTGTTCATCATTATTTCTATGCCATGTACTAAACCATCAATTTGCATTTCATAGAACAAATAAGTATAATGGAAACTATAGTATATTTGATTCAATTACACTCTAAATTTGTCTGGAAAATGCATTATAAATCCTACCATGGTTACCATTCTCAAGTTTACTATGTTTGAGAGTCCATTTTGGATCACTTTCTTTTTTGTCATATTCTTAAGGAATATTCTATTTTTTTTCTTAAAATTATATACAACATAAAACATAATATAGAGAGTAATAATTAAAAATTTAAATGTTTTTTTCATAAAATAAATACATGTTTTTCAATATTATATAAAAATCATAAAGGACATAATTACAATTTTATTTGAGAATTTTGTTGTTGCTTTTGTCATTTATTATATATTCATTTTCTTCTATGACCTTCTTCATCTCTTTTTTCATGCCTAGCATCATCATTCGATAGTCCCTCTCCAATATAATTCATACGATTGTAAATCTATTAAAAATAATGAGACAAGTACATAAAATTCATGGAATAATATACACATAATTTTACATGAATATTGAAAACACACACACATAAAATCAACATAGATATGAAGGGATTCCTTATTCACTGAACGGTATCAAAATTAATCAAATTTAACCAAACTTAACCATAGTGAAGCACAATTTGATATAAAGATTCAAATCGATGTGATTTCATCCTCCTTAAATATGATATTAACATCGTTTATGATTTTTAGTATCATGTATTCTCTTCCCACTCCTACCTATATATTTTACATATATGATTTATTACATACTTATTCACATATCTCTATGTAGGAATTCATTCCACATTAATAAATATTGCATAGAAAATAACAATTCAAGTGAACTATTATTGGATCAATGGAAATTATTATTCATGATAATTACCATTATATTATTGTTCACATGTTGGAATTGGTTAAGATTCTTATAATGGATTCATAATTGACCATTAATATATGATTTTTTTTAATCCATTAAGAAGATTTTTTCCCATCGATGATGGAAAATAATGTACACAAGAAATAGAATAAGTGGTTCATCAAAGGAAATACATATAATATTATAATATTTTGTGGCACATACATGGAGTGATGCTATAAAGTTTGAATATAGTGATTCAAGGAGGAGAGCAGATGATATAGATATATGTCCTTCTACATGAAATATTAGGTCAGTGAAGAGATCAAGAAATTCTTAGTAGCTTGGACAAGCTCAACCACTAAGTAGAACAACTTGATTATAAGCATGAAAATTTGATGAATTGATAAATATCATATGTGGGTTAGAGGAATGGACTAATGAACAAGATCATATAGTTAATAGAAAAAATGTTTTTCTTTTTTCAGTAATATAAACTCTAAGAGTGAGACAAACATTTCTTTGAATAACTCAAATATCTATTTTTTTATCACTATTGTCAATTATCCTTTAGAAGTTGAGAAAAATGAGAATTGATTGGAGTCTCATACACCAATTTGGTGTCTCGCTTGGTCGTGACTTTAACAACAACAACAACAACAACAACTTATTATATGAATTATGTATTATATAATATATTTATCATTATTATTATTTATTGATTTTAAAATTTATTATAATTATATTATTTAATTATAATTTTAGTTATTTTGTGACTTTTAAGTTTATTATTATAAATATATAAAAAAAATATTGGTAAATTTAATCAATTATTAATTATTCTAAATAAAACATGATATAAATTCAAATTCTTTGGCACTGCATTTATTGTGTGTGCATGAAAATATCAACCTTTAATTATTATTTTTAATCCTCACCTCTTAATTATACACTAACCTATCTTAGTTGGAAACTATCATAATGAGACACTATAGATTAACCTTCACTAGATAACACCTCTATATTAGTGTAACATGACATATGATTAGTGTGAAGTGACATATAATTTATTATTTTTCTTGGGAGGAACCTTTTATACCCCAAATTTATTGTAATGGGTTTTTAGGATAGGGGCTTGACAAGGTGGAGTCATAATACCAACCATCGTCAATAACATTGGATTGACTTGGAGGTCAATGATCCATGTGTGGGGTTCCTTTTAAGACTAATATGATCTCGTTTCCATTACAAAAATCTTCATTAATTATGCTAAACCCTTCACTCTACCATCGTAACTCTATCTCAAACTAGTGGCTTGTCCATTAGGTTAAGGAGTTATAACAAAAACAAAATGAATGTTTATAAAGTAGATTTAGGGAAATTAAAAAATGAAACCTCAATATACTATATAAAACATTATTCCTTGGCCAACAATTTAGGAGAGGGAAAGGAAGAGAGGAAAATAAAAGGGGGATAGAGTGGGGAATAAAAAGGGGAAAATGCAGATGAAAGTAGAAGAAAGAGGGGAAAATGGAGATGAAAGTAGAAGAAAAAGGGGATGAAATGAGGGAGAGAGGGAAAATATAAATAGGAAATGGAAGAGGGGGAGGAGGGATCTGGACAGAGAGGGGGGGGGGAATTGGATGGGTGATGGAAAAGAGGAATAGGGGGAGAATGGGAATGAGAGATGATGAAAAGAGGAAAATTAATATAGGGAGGGAGGTAGTCAAGAATATGTTGTACTATGTTGTCATTGATGTTAAGGGGTTGATGTCAAGTATTTTCATAGTGATGAGCCTGCATTATTGATGTATTGATTTTTGGATTATGTTTTGATTAATGTAATTGATGTCAAAGGGTTGATTTCAAGTGGTGTCTAATGTTGTTTTGATAGTAAAGGGAGTTTTATCATTGATGTCATGTCATGGTTCATAGGAAATACCAAATGGATGAACTCCAAAGTGTTCCCCTTATGGTGAAATCCCTCATGGGAATATGATTTGCAAAGTACAAATGGTTAAGTGGTTTGGTAGCCCCAACAATGTAGAGTTTTATTGAATAATAATGTTATGAATATCAATGAATTTTCAAGTGATACTATTCTAGATGGATAATGCTCGTCGTTCTGTTTCCGGTGATATGTGGAACATCACATAACTCCTCTCGGTTAGAGAGTTATGGCCATGTGAATTTGGAGAATTCTCATGGGTTATCTAGAAGCCCCTATAAGATCAAAGAAGTCAAATTATTCTAGAATCTCATAGAATAAGTTGACCAATCAAAGTGGTTATTCATGGGTTAAGTGGTTGCAACAAGAAAATAATTAAAAATGAATTAGTTGCAACTAGAATTGGAGAGTTTACTATTTGTGGATAAAGTGGGTGTAAGTGGACAAAGTGTTTAGAAGTGGGTTAGACCCAAAATAAGGAAGTTGGGTAAAGTTAGTTGGAAGGTAACCCCTAGAGGAAGATACTTGGAGAAGTATAAATAAGAGAGAAAGGGTCTCTTATGTGGATGAATCGTTTTTAGAATATTGAAGATCTAGTTTTGGTGAAAGATTCATTATAGGTACTCATCGACACATCAGAAGTTCTGTAAGTCTAAGGTAACAATGAATTTTGAAAATGAAAGTTTCATCAGTTCATAAAATCCTAGTTTTCTAATGCTGTATGCAGGATGCAGTGGGCCGGGTCATGTACATGCACATGATGAAGAAGGTCAGGGAACGTATATTTAAAAAGGCCAAGAAAAGCTTGAGTAGATTATAGTTCCAGGTTCCTAAAGTCTGAAGCAAGTTCCTAGGATATCATTCTATAGGTTTAGATATGCTATAGAAGTTCTTGTATGGTTATATGTTGTCTTGATTCTTAGATTTACTCCTAGTATGGTGAATTCTTGAATCATTCTTTGTATGGTTGTTTTGAGATCTACATATGATATATGTTGGTTGGTTGATTGAGTGAGAAACATTGTCATGTATGGTACAATTCTAATATGGTTCTTATATATCACACCCTTGAGCAACTTGTACTTGGTTGAGGAATATGTATTATGATGTATGCATGGCATAGATTGGTTGCAGTTACAGTTTGGATGCAATGACATGTTACCGGTGGATGTGACAGAGGAAAGAAAGTTTCAAAGGTGTAGAAGAATGGATTCCCTAGTTATCTGAAGGTGTATGCATGATGACAGTAGAGGAGGTCACATACATACGTGTGTTGCAGTATATACAGGTTGCGTACGTATGCATGTTGCATTATAGATAGGTCACATATCTGTTGACAAACTATTTTTCTGTCTACAAGCTGGGTCTTGTACTTGAGGGTTGGATTCCTCTTCTCAGTTGGTGTTGATATCTGCAAGCTGGGTCTTGTATTGAGAGTTGGTGCTCTCTTGGAGTTGGTTCTCTTTTCAGTTGGTGTTGATAAATCCCATTGATTGTAGTCTCCTGTAACAAATAATATAAAAATCTTACACATATATTTGGTGCTCCTTGTGTTCATTATGGTGATGGTTTAATGTTCTTTATTATTCATGAATGTTGTTGATACAAGGAAGTAGCTATGTACAAATGAATAATATATTTGAAGTAGTTTATAACTAAAATTTTAAATAAGTGTAACAATACCCCTACACTGATTCACCCCCCCCCCCTCAGTGTGGTCGATGTGTCCAACAATTGGTATCAGAGCATGAATTCATCATAATCCTTACAAGCTTGAAGGAGATCCATGGACACATAAATGGATGAACATGCATATGAAGTTCCCCTCTTTGATAAGAAATATTACTCGGCATGGAGAATAGAAATGAAAGGGTATTTTAAGGAAAAAAGATTAGTTGTTTGGAACACAGTTATTGGTGGATCAATTCCCTCAAAGAATCAGTCAAAATCGAAATCCAAAAAGGAAGCAAAGAAGAGTAATGTAGTAGCACTCAATACCATCTTCAATGGACTCTCAATTTCTATCAAAGAAATCATAGGACAACATTACTCCGCCAAGGACCTATGGATGAAGCTAGAGAAGGTATAAAAGACAACTCCATCAAGGAAAATTAAGGTAAAGATTCTCCAAAATCCTTTGATTGCAATAATTCTAAGTGTGATGATGTTGAGTGTTCTCCTACAAATTAAGAAGAAGATCTAGAAGTAGTTTATGTAGAATCAACTAACAATTATATTATAGATGAATATAAATATTTTTTTAAGCTTAAAGATAAACTTATGAATGATTTAGAAGAAGTTAGCATGAAAATAGGGTATGGTTCAATTGATTTTGAGTATCTTGAAAAATACACTTAGGAAGCCCTAGAAAAGTACCCAAGGCATACCATGACACTAAAGAAAATGTTCAAAGAAAAAGAAGAAAGTAAAAAGACTCAATTAGAAGAAAAACAAGAAGAGATCAACAGAGTAAATAATGTAGTAATTAGTCAAGAAAAAGAAAATAAGAAGGTATATGATGATCTTAGAAAAATCCTTGAAGTCAATGTCAATATAAAGACCCAAATTGAAGAATCCAAAAGGATAAAGGAACTATTGAAGAATCAAGTAAATGAAAAGGAAGAATCATGCCATAAGTTGGAAACATAAGTTGTTGATCTCAAAAATAAAGTAGATAAGTCAAATACTCATATCAAGTTCATGAATAGTTCAACAATCTTGGATAGTCAAATATCACCAAATTATAAATCAGGTTTTGGATATCACAAGGAAGCTACACAACTTGAAGCTAGCAATTCTAAGAAGCATGAGGTAAGTCCTTCATTCTCAAAAAGAGGAAGAAAATATGCAAGTCAAGAACCTACACAAAGGAATGAAACTTTCATAAGAACATAGAAAGGAAGACACGAAGAAGACATCTTTACACCTCATAGCAAATTCAAAAGACAGACACCTTCAAGGTGGACACCAAAGCAAAGGTATGATTTTTTTTTTCATGGTCACTCCTTCTCATGTAATGAATATGGTCACAAAGATTTGGATTGCAGACATTGTGCAAGGAAATATGTTGGAGGATTCCATAACATCCTAAGATGTTGGAGATGTAATTAAGTGGGACACATTACTGCACATTGTCACACCATGAGATGTTACAATTGTAGTGGGTTTGGCCACAAAGCCCAGGATTGATGGAATTCAAGGAGACAGTCAATGAGGAGTGCTTCATATAATATGGAAAGAATATCACATGAAAATAGGAAGGAAGAAAATGTTTAAAAGATGGAATCTTAGAGCTCAAGATCCAGGAAGTTGAGACATTCCTAGAAGTGGATGAAGAAGACTGAACAACCAGAATAGAATGGAAGTGATGAGGCAAGATCAAGATTTACATTTTATGAGGAATGTATAGGCTCCTATGGTAAAAATCATGTATATACATGGTATTACTGAAGAAAATTCTTGTACATACATGAGATGTATGCGGTGAAGCCGCATACATGTGGTAAAAGCCTAAAAAAGAGGCGTGTACATATGAGTTGCATCATGGTTTGATGGTACAACATAGTATATGCAGGGTATGATATTATATGCTTCAAGTTTTCATGTTTGTATGTGTGTTTGATGAATGTATGGTGATGATATATGGTTTATCTTTGGAGCATATTCTTGAGGTCTATGTTGGATGCATGGTACTAACCCTAGTTTGTGGATTGAGGTATTTTCTATTGAGGTACAATGTTGTTTGTGTTAAGTACTTTCTTAGTGATGTCATGTCACTTTGTTTATGATATATATCATGATGATGTGATGATCAATAGAGGTATATCATTGATCTATTGAGGCACACTTTTGGTACATTTTTAGAGGTACTATTGGTTGCTCAATACTTGTTGTAGTGAATGATTTTTGAGGTAGATCTGTTGTAGTACATGGCTGGTACATATGTGAGATCCATTGATACATATTGTGATGTATTGTTAGATGAGGCATATTTATTATATGAGATACATATTGGGACATGCAGTTGATGAGTTGATGAGGTTGTGATGTTGTACATGATTGATGAGTCATAGCTTGATGCATCATTGGTATATACTTGATACATTATTTGAGGCACTTGCTAGTTGTATCATTGGCACATGGTTTATGGATGATGTGGCATATGTGTATGGATATATTGATTGTGGTACATCTTCTTGAGGTTTAGTGCATGGTTGATGCACCTTCTTGGTACTGGTGGTGATACATGTTTGGTGCATGGTTGATGCACTTGTTGATGATATATGGTACATGATTGATGATTGATGGTTGAGATACATTTATTGGCATATGGATTGTGGCACTTGGTTTATGATAGATGTATATCGTGAGTGATATGACACTTGTTTGAGGCACATGATTAGCATACTTCATGGTTGATGATGTTTTTTATGATCTTGATACACATTTGGCACATGGTTAATACACTTCAATGATGATATCTTATGATGGTGTTGATGTACATGGTTAATGTGCATGGTTGGAACAGGTTATGGAACATGATGTACATGGTTGGAACATGGTATGGAACATGATGTACATGGTTGATGGTTTGTTCATGATTCAATATTCATTGATGACATATCCTTTGTTTCATGGTTGATGCATGAGATAGGATGTATGACTGGAATACAATTGATGTATCGTATGGCACGAGTTTTGGATAGGTCTAAGGATCATCATAGGAAGAGAAGATAATTCTTGAGAAGTTGATCTATGTTTCGGTTGAGCAAAAAAATTTGAAGAAAAAGAAGATTACATTGGTAGCATATTTTTCATCTTGCAAAGAAGATAGGGGGACACATACCCACAGGGGGAGTTATTCTTCTTCGCATGATTGGTTACAAATGTATGATTCTAGGTGGAGAGATGATAGAGATGATTCACAACCATGTTACCAACATTGAATCACAGTGATATCCTTTGTCAAAGGGAGAGATATTATTCATATGATGGAGGAACCCACAGGACAATGCAACCAGGGGGAGCATCCTCAGGGACAATTCATTCAAGGGGAGAAACCTCAAAGAGAGATACCATTTTCCATTGATGTCAAAGAGGGAGATATAGTCACATTGATGTGGTGAGATGGAAATTGATGAGGAGAGATGATAATAGAGGGAGCATGAGCATTGTCATTTCCAAGTGTTTCCATGAGTGATTGGTCTTGACATCAATGTTGGTGTTGCCATCAATGCCAAAGGGGGATATTTTTGTACTATGTTGTCATTGATTTCAAAGGATTGATGTCAAAGGGTTGATATCAAGTATTTTCATAGTGACAAGATTGCATCATTGATGTAGTCATTGTTGGATTATATTATCATTAATGTAATTGATGTCAAAGGGTTGATGTTAAGTGGCGTATAATGATGTGTTGATAGTAAAGGGATTTGTATCATTGATTTCATGTCATGGTTGATAGGAAGTACCAAATGGATGAACTCCAAAGTGGTCCCCTTATGGTGAAAGCCATCATGTGAAGAAACTTTGCAAAGTCCAAATGCTTAAGTGGTTTGGTAGCCCCAATAGGGAAGAGTTTGATTGAGGAATAATGTAATGAAGATCAATGAATTTGCAAGTGAGACTATTCTAGATGGATAGTTCTCATCATGTTGTTTTTGATGATATGTGGAATGTCACATAAATCCTCATGGCTAGAGAGTTATGGCCATGTGAAGTTGGAGAACCCTCATGAGTTATCTAGAAGCCTACAGAAGGTCAAAGAAGTCAAATTATTCTAGAATCTCCTAGAGGAAGTTGACCAATAAAAGTGGTTAGTCATGGGTTAAGTGGTTGCAGTACGAAAACAATTAAAAATGAATTAGTTGCAACTAGAAGTGGAGAGTTTACTATTTCTGGATAAAGTGGTTGTAAGTTGACAAAATGGTTAGAAGTGGGTTAGACCCAAAAGAAGGGAGTTGGATAAAGTTAGTTGGAAGGTAACCCCTAGAGGAAGTTACTTGGATAAGTATAAATAAGGGAGAAAGGGTCTCTTATGTAGATGAATCTTTTTGAGCATATTGAAGATCTATTTTTGGTGAAAGATTCATTGCAGGTAATCATGGACACATCAAAAGTTCCATAAATATGAGGTAGCAAGGAAGTTTGATGGTGAAAGTTTCTGAGGTTCAAAAAACCCTATTTTTCTGAAGTTGTTGTAATAGGAAGATTTTCCTCACCACATGAAACTTTCTCAGAAGGTCTTTTCCATTTCCCTATGCAAAATTGAAATCCCTTTTTGCAATTCCCAGAGATAAAAAACATATTTTTCCACATATACCCACCCTAACAGCTATACAACACACATATACGTAGGTTGCACCATTAAAACCCATGTACATCGGGTTTTGTGCCCAAAATAAAAAAAATGGTGTCGGGTTTCCATGGCACGTCAAGAGATCCATGATCCTTGACCTTATGTATACTGTAAATGTTTTGAATCGACTGCTCAGTTCCATTCGAAGGATATAAATGGGCCATATCCAAGCTGTGGAAGAGAGGAGAAGAATTCAACTTTGAGAGAAAAATTACTCTGGAGAAATTATTCGCTTCATATTGATTCTGCATCCCTTTGTCCTTTTAATTCTGAACACATTGTTCATCCCCCAAGCTCTTCCCTATTTGATGGAGACCCTCATTGTATCTCTTATATGAGCTTGCCTTTGGTGGAGGATTGAAGTGGTGGAGGCCCAAATGGAAGGGACTTAGTTTCTCGGTTCTGAACGTGCCAACATAGAAGTTTGTCATTTATACACTTTTGTTGATTACATTTTAATAGAAATACTCTTTTCTCATCCAATTAATGTTTCACAAATATTTGAATTTTTATTCCATGTGTATATTTGTTATGAATATTGATGGATTATGCTATTATAAGTGTTAAATTTATATATTATCACCACATGCTTTCATATATTAGTTGTTGAGGACAAGTTGCAAGTGTATATATTTGAGTCAAGTGCTGAACGATGGAATTCATCGAACGTCTGGATGAGGTAGTCTCTTTATATTATCATGTTAGCATATTTGTTTATATAACATACTTGGGATTAGAGTTTATTTCTACAGTCATTTATGTCTATTGTGGTTTACCCCATGCCATAGAGTGAATTTCCTCGTAGCATAATTGGTTACCATACCAGGGAAGGAATATTGTTTTCTGGGTTTGGATGATGATGACTCTACATTTGAACGGACACTTTTTTGAGCCATTCAGATTGGAGACTCCCATAAAATATGTATGGTGAACAGAGGGAGTCTACATAGCAATTATACAGATCATATATTCATATTTGAAGTAGCTTACATAGTTCGAGTAGAAATACTCATAGAAATCAGTGATCAGAAGTACAATATGATAGATTGATCAGTTGAAAAAACTACACAGGAAGAAGTCTATGATTGTATTTAGACAAAGATATCTTCAACAAAGGTTGTTCCAGACATGCAGAGTTTGGATTACAAATAGAGAAGACTAGTGGACACATTTGATGTTTGATGATCAATTGCAGTAGTGAAGACTTCATGATAGTACAGATAAATACGATTCAACATTGCGGACAATTGAGTAGCAGAGTCTTGGACAATATGGAAAAATATAGATTCGTAAGATTCTTAGTAGCGGATTAATAATTAGAATCAATTGAAATTAGTTGATCACATAAAGGAAAGTAGTGGAAGGAAGAATAAAATAGGGAAAGATAAATTGTCAGTAGAAGCGATATGATCATAAGGATATTGTTTAATAGTATGGGTCACATGGACATAGATGAATTGATAATAACACTTAGTAGGTTTGGACATATATATGACAGTGGATGAGAGAATGGATCTAGATACTGGTTCATAGATTGGTTCAAAGAGTGGTTCATAGATAAAGGAACATTATCATACTAGATGATAATGACACATGAATATTTGAATGCTTATTGTTGAATTATTTTCATATATGTTATTTGATTACACAAGGAAGAACCAATGGAAAAAAGCTCCAAAAATAAGAAGTTATAGGAATCCCTACATGTCATCGACACAACATCTTGTAGACAAGTACTCAAGGGAGAGAAATAAAAGCAGGAAGACAACTAGAAAGATCATTTAGAGAACTTTTCAAATAGAGAGAGATCACAAAGTCCAGGGGGATCTATGGTCATAAGGGAAGAATGAGAGATATGAATTCAGTGTTGCATCAGAGTGGTACCCTTTGTCAAAGGGGAGGATATTATTCAGATGAAGGGAGAGAGAGTAATTAGGGGTGTATAAACATAGAAAAATATCAAAATCATTTAGACAGGGGGAGAGTCCCTAAAAGGATATACCCTTTTCCATTGATGTCAAAGGGGGAGAGAGATAGAAACATTGATGAGGAGTATGAGCATGAATAATTATCATGACTAAGTGTTTCCATCAATGTTGGTGTTGCTATCAACTCCAAAGGGGGAGATTGTCAGAAAAATAGCTTAGGTTGATGGATAGTTGATTTGGATTGTTGGTTATCATTGATGTCAGCCCTTGGAGAGTGATATTGTAGATTGATTTCAACCCTTGGAGAAGTATGGTAGTGAATTATGGTAGGGAAAAGGTATGGGTAAGGGCCCCAAGTTTGTTTGAGGTATAAATGAATGAAGATAAGTTAATATGCATGTAATAATATTCTATATGGATAGTACACATCATTCCGTTTCCGTTGATATGTGGAACACCACGTGGTTCCTCACGATTAGTAAGATATGTCCTTGTGAAGTTAGAGGACCCCCAAGAGTATTCTAGAAGCCCCTAGAAGGTCAACAAGAAGTCAATTATTCTATAAAGTATTCAAAAAGATTCCTAGTCAATGTGGTTGCAAGGAGAAATTAATTAAATAATAAAGTTGACAAAGTGGTTAAGTGGACAAAGTGGCTAAGTGGACAAAGTTGGCTAAGTGGACAAAGTGGATAAGTGGAAAAAGTGGTTAAGTGGATACTTCTAAAGGAAGCTACTTGGAGAGTATACATAAGAGAGAAAGGGTCTCCCATTAGCATATATTAAGAGTATTTAATATCTACAAGTGAATGAGGTAACCAAAGTAGATCTAAGGAGAATTTCAGAGGGAAGGTGACGTAAAGAATGTCGAAATTCAAGAGAGGATAAAGTATTTTGATGATGATTTCTAAGGAATGTTATTTATAGGTCATCTCACCATTTTCACAATAACATTTTTTCTAGAATGATTCAGATATAAAAATCTGGAGGATGTTGAGATAGTATATCCAAGTAACTGTGATAAATAATTCAGTTTGTGGGTCTTTGTATTTTGGGTATTACACTCTATGGAAGATAAGATTTGTGGTTATTCTTGAAACTAGTCTAAAACAAGTGTTCTAGGTAAAAACGTCATAACTTCTTCATAACAGATACAACTTCAGTGAGACAAAATGAATTGGTTATAGTAGTGTATTTAGTATGTTTTGTAGCATTTTCAGCTCCATAAAGAAAATATTCTCCACGTGGCCTGATCTACAAGGTCGCTCTCTAGAATAAGCAAGAGTTTAGAAAGGTTTTCCATTGTTTCTATAACTCATTTTCTTGGAGGTTCCAAGTAGTTAAACCTGGAGGATTTGTAGATAAGACAATGAAGAATATTGTGTATAATTTTTTAACCTTTATGCATTACAGGTACATATTTATTCTTGTTGTAAGGGTTGTTGACTAATCTAAAAATAGTCATGTAAGACTAAAGTAAAGTTTAATGAAAATGATAGTCTCTTGTTGTTGAAGTTAAGGAAGGTTTGCACGTCTGTGATCACATACAATAGGTCTGTTATAGAGTTACATGTATGTTTTGATGGTTACATTTGGTCATGAAATGTTGCATGCTTGAGGATACATAACAATGAGGTTTGGCACATGGTTTTATGTAAGGGTTTATGGTATTTGGCTTATTGATTTGTGATGTACTGCTAGAGGACTCTTGTTGGTTGTCTTGATGTATGTTTTGGCATATGGTTGAGGTATATGTTGATCTCATGGATGAGATACTTAGTTGATGATTTGGCATATACATGAGGTGTATGGTATGGTGATGTTGGTACATCTTGATGAGGTATAACTTGGCTTGTTATTGATACATGATTTGTACATGCTTGGTACATTGTTAGAGACACTTGTTGGTAATCTTGTTGGACATATTTGTAGTGATCTTGGCACATGGTTTATGGTTGATGTGGAATAGATATATTGGTATTGGTGATGGTTGTGAGGTGTTGTGATGTGCATGGTTGATGCACTTGTGATGGTACACATTGTACTATTTGTTGATGTACATGATTGGTTGAGTGATATTCTTGTGATATTGGGTATGGGATCTATGCTATTAGATATAATATATCTAAGAGAGTATTGGTACAAGTTGTTGGTGTACTTGGTATATGTTGGTACATGTTATTGGTATAGTTTGGTACAGGTTGTGACAGGTTATTGGCACAGATTCATACAGTTTTATAGTGATATATCTCACAATGACAGTGTGGAAGTGATTTATCATGAATTTGAAACTTATATTTTAGGGTAGTTGGACGGGGTAAGGAAAGGGGGTTGTAGCATCCTTCCAGTTGATGCTGGAGAATCAGGGAGTTGGAACTTCCTCCAGGTTGGTGCCTGAGAACTAGGTGGTTGGAGCCGGACAACAAAGGAGTTGGGGCTTCCTTCAGGTTGCAGCCTAAGAATTAGGGGGTTGGAGACTCCTTTTGGTTGGAGCCTCCTTCTGGTTGGAGCTTCCTTCTGGTTGGAGCCAAAGAATTGGGTGGTTGTAGCCACCTTCTGTTTGGAGCCGAAGAACACTGGGGGTAGGAGCCTCCTTCTGGTTGGAGCTAGAGAATTGGAAGTTGGTGTTTTCTTGAATGTAATTATTAAAGACATATAATAAAATCATTATGTGGTTTTCTCCAGCATTGCGTTTCCACGTAAAATACTGGTGTATTGTTCATTGTGTGGATGCGTCTATTATTTTTTATTATGCATTGATGGATGTTAATGTTATATGATGCAATAACATATTAATGATGACATGTTGAACATTATTGAACAATTTAAAGGAATATACATTATGGTTAAAAGGATTGATAAGTGGTATAAATTTCTCATTACTGATTCACCCCCCAATCTTAGTAATCCAACATAGAATTGGTGCAAACAATGATATGAGCATTTTGTTTTAAAGGTGAACTGATAGGTCCCACAAATTCTAAATTGTGTTTCTCGAAAGGATCCACCATGA
The DNA here is from genome assembly GCA_009831015.1 of Picea engelmannii. Classification (NCBI taxonomy): domain Eukaryota; kingdom Viridiplantae; phylum Streptophyta; class Pinopsida; order Pinales; family Pinaceae; genus Picea; species Picea engelmannii. The sequence continues at coordinate 1,282 of ML787530.1, read as the reverse complement.
GTTGATTCTATAGTGGCATATCATTGGAATGAATAGGTTGTCCCATTCTTTGGAAACTATAATATATTATCATGTAATTTTTATCATCTTGAAAAATTGTAGGCCAATAATAACCTAGATGTAACACCTTATGTGCACTCGTTTTAGCAGTAAAGTTACCTCCACAAGTTTCATCATAGAAATATTTTAGGATGTAATAAACCTCATCCTATCCAACACAATGTGAGATTATAAGATAATTCCTTGTGTGAAAGAGGTATCCTTGAACCCAACAATACATTCGACTTTTTATAATAATCTTATGTATTTCCTCTAGTGAGATATGTGAGAAACAATTTCCTATATCCAAATAGTGATAAAAATATGTGAACCATGGTGTGTTAGAATATAATGTGTTTAAATGATCATCATAAAAATTATCTTATATAGGAATATCTTCACCTTCACTGGTAATAGATTTCCATTGATGAAATAAATTTGGTCCCCTTAAAACTAGTGCCATAAGCAAATTTTATTTTAAATCTTCAAAATCATTTTGACAATGGTTAGTCCAAACAAACTATGCATATTTATAGATTATTGTAAACATATGTGACACAAATTTAGTAAATTTTTCAATGAAATGATGGTAATAAACAAAATCTCCTAAAAAGATTCAAACATCATTTTCAATTTTGGTATATAAATATTGGATATTTCTTAGATTTTTTCTAGATCCACTTTGATTCCAGCAGGTGAAATATGATGTCCCAAAATTGTCCCTTCATTTAATAACATGTGATGTTTTTTATGGCCAAGGGATACTTTTTTTTCCTTGTATTTAATAAGTAATTTCTCTATATTATCCAAAGATTACTCAAAGGTGTTACCATAAACTATGAATTAGTCCATATACACTTCTACACAATCATGTATCAAATCTTAAAATATACCAAGTATAATCCAGCGAAATGTGGCAAGTGCATTACAAAGTACAAAGGGAAATATCTAGTTAGAAAAGGTTCCCTAGGGGAAGGTAAAGGTAGGTTTTTATTGATCCTTTATGGATAATTCAATTTGTTTTAATCCATTAAACCCATTGATGAAAGAAAATTACATGTTTCCTCCTAATATATATAAGAATTGATCAATAAAAGGTAGATGAAAAGGGCCTTTGGAAGTATCTTTGTTCAACTCTCTGTAATTTACACAAATTCACCATTTCCTATTTTTCTTAGGAACTATGACAAGGGGTGATACCCATTGACTATCATATATGGGATAGATGAAAGGAATTTTTAAT
>ML787529.1:228961-263168 GCA_009831015.1 Picea engelmannii | reverse complement strand
TGACGGCTGAGATCTTAGCGCCCGGATGAACGGCGCTCGCGTACTCCCATCATTCTCAGTTGCTCTGTGTTTAGCCTACGTGGGCCCTTCTCTCGTCATGTCACCTTCCAGAGCCACCTTTCTCCTGCTACCGTGTATCATCCATCCACCTCCCCTCGTTGGTCCACATGGTCCTCCCTCCTTTTCATCATCCACTCGTCGCTTTCCATGTGTCCCGCTCCTTTCCACATTAGCCTATCGCCAAAGAGCAAGTCCATTATCTCTCATCTTCCCCCCTTTTCTGCCTATTGTCTTCCGCCATGTGCCCTCCTCTGTCGCCCTTCTCACACCTCGCCACTCCTTTCGCATCCTCACAGTTTCGACGCCATCACTCTGTTCTCGTGTCCCACCTTTCGCGCTGGCCTCCACGCCTACTCTTTGAGCCAGTCAGTTATTCCAGGTGGCAGCGTGGGAGGCCCTCCACGTCCCAAAGGTGCCGAGTTGGCCGGGCCATCCTCAATCCCGATGAAGCAGTTATTAAAATGGTTGGTGGTGGTTAGACATCGCCTCCGCCCTAATGGGAAAGCACGGCCATGAATTAAAGGCACGTCGATTCGCCGTTGGAACTGTCAAAGAGTCAGATTGCGTCTGACATAAGTTGCACGACCTTTCAGAGGTTAACTGTCAGAAATCCATGCAGACACAAAGCCTTTAATGCAGTGTCTTGATTTCGCTGTTGTTGTAGTTCTGAGTATATGAAGGCGTTTTCGCCATTTTTGTATGATCGATGGTAGAGCTCAGCTCCCGACTATAAAGTTTCAGCAACCATTCTAGTTCTCTGGGTGGTGCCTCTGTGTTTGAGATTTCTTGTTTTATGACAAACTGTTTCCTTTTTTCCATCTATGTTTTTGTCTTATATCAGAGAGTTCATGATCGAATGATTCGCGTGGATTGTTACAGTGATGTTATGATAAAGGATTTGTTGTGACATTATTGTATTCTCTGGTCTTTTGTGTTTGAATGTAAGAGGATCTAGCATTCGAATGCTTTCTCCTTCAGTCTATTATAAACCTGATGTTTGTGATAGACCTTCGCATTTTTCTCATGCAAGTCTTCCCCCTACTCACCCTTAATACAACTCATTGTTTGAAGTTTATCAAGACCTCACTCGTCATGCATACCTAGCCTAGTTTTAGAGTTGAGACGAGATTGTTCCGAGTGTGCTTCCATTCAATCGCCCCTTTTAAACAATCGTGACATTAAACTGATGGGTGTCAGGCTCTGCTCCTGCAAGCAATCCAGGAGTGACTTCTGACGCTAACAGATGGGTATCAAAGACTCCGAGCGACATTTGGTTCTGAAATACCATGGGGCTCTACACAGATACATCCAGACTGAAATGGATTTTCTGGACATCTCATCACTCAATGTTGCTTATCGATATGTTGTTAAAATCGAGCAGAAATTTAAGCACTAGAACAAACGGTAGTTTGAGTCTGCAAATCCACAACAACCGAAGTATGACAAAGACATCCCTAACAAACAGTCTCCTGAAAACCAGTCAAAGACACAGGAAAAGAAGGGTCACGAGAAGACAAAGAAGGACACCAGAAATGGTGTGAGTTCCACAAAATACCCTGGCACAACACAGATGAATGTCGCTCAAAACAGTCATTGGTGGTCGAGATCAAAGACAAAGAGCCGAACCTTGATTTAGAATCTGATTCTGAAAATAATGGTAAAGGACAGATCATTGACGCAGACCCCACTATTATTTTCGTGACCACAACAATTCAACCAGAAGAACCAACAGATCCTGAAGAGGGGGAACACCTTTTCCATTCACAGATGTGGGTGAAAGGGACCCCTCTACATTTTATTGTTGATAGAGGAAGCCAGAACAAACTCATCTTAGCAGAGGTTGTCAAACAATTGGGATTATCGACAACACCACACTCACAGCCATACAACATCGGGTTGCTTCGCCAAGGATGAGATCTCCATGTCAGCCAACAATGTCGATTTTCATATGGCATCCAACCCTTCAAGGATGAGGTATTATGTGATTTTTCCCCACTGGATGTCTGTGTTGTTCTCTTGGTCCAACCATATATGTGGAAGCGCCATACTGTTTATGAGTCTCGACCCCGCAGTGTCATTGTTTCTCAGGGGGGTCATCTCTATAGAATACCATAGGTAGTTTCAACTAATGTTCCACCTAAAAAGTGTCGCAAGGTAGTATCTCATACTGCAAAATTCAGCTTCTTCAAAATCTGTTCAAAAGGAGAACAGAAGGACACTGCAACCACTACAGCCTCACCCCAAGCACCTTCTATCAAACAGAAGAAAGTCAACAAGGTTGCAGCAAAGCTCAAAGATTCCTTCTGCACATCGTCCTCTCATGTAGCCCAACTTGTTGAACTTCCTCAGCCTCAACAGGTTCGTGACACACTTCCACAAACTGAGCAGCGCGGCATCTCCAGCAAGGCAAGCAGCTCACCAAGATGCAGATTCAGCAAATGCTTTTCCCTCTCCGTCGGGAACTCAACACAATGGATACCATTTCTTCCTAAGGAGGGAGGATTGATCTAGGTTGATATCGGTGGCCACCCACCTTTTTTGACTGGCTCAAAACAGTTTTCTGGCAATTTTGGCAATTTACTATTTTTAGCAGTTTTTAACTTCTGGGGCCTTTTTGAGGGCCCAAATGAAGGTTTTTCAAGATTGAGGTTCTTAATAATATTCAAAGTCATGACTCATCCCCCAAAATTAATCTCCTTAACAATACCTTTCTAACGAGCTATCACACGCCTAAAACGAAGATCGTATGCAAAAGTTACGACCCCGGGAAGTTGATGTACTCACTTACCCAAACGGGGCCACATGACTTTTGGCGCTTCATCTCCTAGGGTTAGGTTTTTGGATGTCTAGGGTTTTTGGCATTCCTATTTATTGTAAAAAAATCCTTCAGAGCCTCATTGTAATCATCTTCTTGCGAATGCGATTAGTCGTCACATCTCTTCTCAGAGATAAGCTGCCACCATTCTAGCAAGTCTTTCGCTCTATATTTTTACAATTTCTGTACATTGATTTCATTAATATAAATCATGTATTACTATATATCTGTGTTTATGGTTGCATATTTGATACATTTATGTTATCTTATTCAATATCTGTGATATCTTTGTGCATTTCTTTATTATATCTCCGCTCACATTTCGTGCCGAAAATAATCAGGATCAGTGGTATCAGAGCAGGCTGCTCTTGATCGTTTTTTCAATGCATGTCCCCGACGAGGTCCGAGTATAGAAAGTTGGGTCTAGAGCTTGTCTCTCTTGAAGATAAACACTCTCGCACACCCAAGAAACCCTCAATGGCAGAAGAAAATAAAAACGATGGAGCAGACGATCCTATCAATTTGTTGCTTGAGCAAGCTCTCACGTGACAAAGGGACGAAATGATGGAGAATTTTTCCCATATCCTTCAACGCCTGCTGATAAAAACATGTGCATATTCATCAAGCGGCCACTTTGGAGGCACCTCTCCTCTCAAGGTACAAGTTAATTTTGATATTCTTGTATTTGAAGGACAGATAGATGCAAAAGCCATAGAAAAATGGTTAACACTACTAGAAGGTTATTTCTCTGTTCAAAATTTTTCTGACAAAGAAAATATCACCTTCACACTCCTTAAAGCTCTCCCTCATGTCAAACATTGGTGGGAAACTTACTGGGAGCAAATTTCCACAGAGGATTCTGGAATATACGGGGTCGATCCCACTTGGGATTGTTTTGTGGATGCAGTAAAGGAACAGTATTACCTTGTTGGCAACTATGAGGACCAGTACATGAGATGGACCACACTGCACCAAGAGAGGGACCAAGAATTTTCAGAGTTCACCAATACCTTCCATACCTTGCACACCAAGTTGGGTATCAAAGACTTCGAGCGACATTTGGTTCTGAAATATCGTGGGGCTCTACACAGATACATCCAGACTGAAATGGATTTTCTAGACATCTCATCACTCGGTGTTGCTTATCAATATGTTGTTAAAATCAAGCAAAAATTTAAGCACCAGAACAAACAGGAGTTTGGGTCTGCAAATCCACAACAACTGAAGTATGACAAAGACGGCCCTAACAAACAGTCTCCTAAAAACCAGTCCAAGACACAGGAAAAGAAGGGTCACGGGAAGACCAAGAAGAACACCGTAAAATGGTGCGAGTTCCACAAAATCCTCTGGCACAACACCGATGAATGTTGCTCAAAACATTCATTGGTGGTCGAGATCAAAGACAAAGAGCCAAACCCTTATTCAAAATCTGATTCTGAAAATAATGGTAAAGAATAGATCATTGACGCGGACCCCACTACTATTGTCGCGACCGCAGCAATTCAACCAGAAGAACCAACAGATCCTGAAGAGGGGGAGCGCCTTTTCCATTCACAAATGTGGGTGAAGGGGACCCCACTGCATTTTATTTTTTATAGTTGTTACACATTATGTTGGTCACTCCGGTGATATCTCTACAAGTAATGTATTTAGGCTCCCACAAGGACTTTTTGCCTGAGAAAAGTGATTGTTGTCTTCTTCCAAAAAACACATTTTTAAGATGAGTTTGTAGGTTGCCTATGTTATAGGGTCCGAAAATCCTTCATTCTCATAGGCAACCCACATTTAGGGTGAAAATTGTTCGCAGTCTGCTTTATAGGTAGGATGTGAACTTGTTTCAAAGCTTGGAAAAGAAAAGAGGTCACGAAGGTTCTAGAAAGGAATCTTCTAGAAAATGAGTTGGCATTTGCATGGTTGGCATCCTACTGACTTCTCAGATTTAGTGGGATCATCCTCATCCATTTAACCATCTCTCCTTCTCCTATATATTGAAAGGTTTCTTATGGAAAAGGTTAAGAAAGATTGAATGAAGAATTGGTGAAAGAATTGTGTGGAGAAATCTGCTTGGATAGAATCTTGAAGACTCTATTTGGTCTATCAAGTTATACTGGATCTTCTTCATGCAAACGTAGAGCAAGTGTGTGTTTTGGAACCAAGGATCACTGAAAGGAAGCTTGTTTTGGAACCAAAGGTAGTTCCAATTTCTTTTCCACCTAAAAATTGTCGCAAGGTAGTATCTCATACTGCAAAATTCAGCGTCTTCACAATATGTTCAAAAGGAGAACAGAAGGACACTGCAACCACTACAGCCTCACCCCAAGTACCTTCTATCAAATAGAAGCAAGTCGACAAGGTTCCAGAAAACCACAAAGATTCCTTCTGCACATCGTCCTCTCATGTAGCCTGACTTGTTGAATGGTCTCAGCCTCAACAGGTTCATGACAAACTTCCACAAACTGAGCAACGTGGCATCTCTAGCAAGGCAAGCAGCTCACCAAGATGCAGATTCAACAAATGTTTTTCCCTCTCCCCCGGGAACTCAACACAATGGATACCATTGCTTCCTAAGGAGGGAGGATTGATCTAGGTGCATATTGGTGGCCACCCACCTTTTTTGACTGGATCAAAACAGTTTTCTGACAATTTTTCCAACTTACTACTTTTAGCAGTTTTTAACTTCTAGAGCCATTTTGAGAGCCCAAATGAAGGTTTTTTGAGATATAGGTTCTCAATGATATAAAAAGGCATGATTCAGCATCCAAAATTAATCTTCTCGACAAGACCTTTCCAATGAGCTATCACACACCTAAAATGGAGATCGTATGCAAAAGTTACGACCCTAGAAAGTTGATGTACTCACTTAACCAAACGGGGCCCACGTGACTTTTGGAGCTTCATATCCTAAGGTTAGGTTTTTGGATGTTTGGGGTTTTTGGATGTCTATTGTTTTTGGCATTCATGTTTATTGTAAAAAAGACTTCAGAGCCTCATTGTAATCATCTTCTTGTGAATGCGAGTATCTGTCACATCTCTTCTCAGAGATAAGCTGTCACCATTCTAGCGAGTCTTTCACTCTGTATTTTTACAGTCTCTGTACATTTCTTTCATTAATAGAAATCGTGTATTACCATATATATGTGTTTATGGTTGCATCTCTGATACATTTATGTTATCTTATTGAATATCTGTGATATCTCTGTGCATTTCTTTATTATATCTCTGCTCACATTTCGTGTCGAAAATAATCAGGATCAGTGGTATCAGAGAAAACTGCTCTTGATCGTTTTTTCAATGCATGTCCCCGACGAGGTCCGAGTATAGAAAGTTGGGTCTCAATCTTTTCTCTCTTGAAGAAAATCTCTCTCTCACACCCAAGAAACCCTCAATGGCGGAAGAAAATAAAAACGACGCAGCATACAATCCTATCAATTTGTTACTTGAGCAAGCTCTCACGCAACAAAGGGACGAAATGATGGAGAATTTTTCCCACATCCTTCAACACATGTTGATAACAGCAAGCGCATCTTCATCAAGTGGCCACTTTGGAGGCACCTCTCCTTTCATGGTACAACTTAATTTTGATATTCTTGTATTTGAAGGACAAATAGATGCAGAAGCCCTAGAAAAATGGTTAACTCTGCTAGAAGGTTATTTCTCTGTTCACAATTTTTTCGACAAAGAAAAGATCACCTTCACACTCCTTAAAGCTCCCCCTCATGTCAAACATTGGTGGGAAACTTACTGGGAGAAAAGTTCCACAGAGGAGTCTGGAATATATGGGGTCGATCCCACTTGGGATTTTTTGTGGATGCGGTAAAGGAACAGTATTACCCTGTTGGCAACTATGAGGACCTATACATGAGATGGACCACACTGCGGCAAGAGAGGGCCAAGAAGTTCTGGAGTTCACCAATACCTTCCATACCTTGCACACCAAGCTGGGTATCAAAGACTCTGAGGGACATTTGGTTCTGAAATACTGTGGGGCTCTACACAAATACATCCAGACTGAAATGGATTTTCTAGACATCTCATCACTCGGTGCTTCTTATTGATATGTTGTTAAAATTGAGCAGAAATTTAATCACCATAAAAAACGGGATTTCAGGTCTGTAAATCCGCAACAACCAAAGTTTGACAAAGATGGCCCTAACAAACAATCTCCCGAAAACTAGTCTAAGACACAGGAAAATAAGGGTCACGGGAAGACAAAGAAGGACATCGAAAAATGGTGCGAGTTCCAAAAAATCCCCTGGCACAACAATGATGAATGTCGCTCAAAACAGTCATTGGTGGCCCAAATCAAAGACAAAGAATCAAACCTTGATTTGGAATTTGATTCTGAAAATAATGGTAAAGGACAGATCATTGACGCGGACCCCACTGCTATTGTCGTGACCGCAACAATTCAACCAGAAAGAACCAACAGATCCTGAAGAGGGGGAGCATCTTTTCCATTCACAGATGTGGGTGAAGGGGACCCCGCTGCATTTTATTGTTGATAGCAGAAGCTAGAAGAAAATCATCCCAGCAGAGGTCATCAAACAGTTGGGATTGTCGACAACACCACACCCGCAGCCATACAATATCGGGTGGCTTCACCAAGGACGAGATCTCCATGTTAGCCAACAATGTCGATTTTCATACGGCATCCAACCCTTCAAGGATGAGGTATTATGTGATGTTGCCCCACTGCATGTCTGTGATGTTATCTCGGGCCAACCATATATGTGGAAGCACCATGTTGTTTATGAGTCTCAACCCCGCAGAGTCATTGTTTCTATGGGGGGTCATCTCTATAGAATACCAGAGGTAGTTCCAACTATTGTTCCACCTAAAAAGTGTCGCAAGGTAGTATCTCATACTGTAAAATTTGGCTTCTTCACAATTTGTTCAAAAGGAGAGCAGAAGAACACTGCAACCACTACAGCCTCATCCCAAGCACCTTCTATCAAACAGAAGCAAGTCAAAAAGGTTGCAGCAAAGTGCAAATATTCCATCTGCACATCGTCCTCTCATGTAGCCCAACTTGTTGAATGGCCTCAACCTCAAAAGTTTCGTGACAAACTTCCACAAACTGAGCAGCGCGACGTCTCCAGCAAGGCAAGCATCTCACCAAGATGCAGATTCAGCAAACGCTTTTCCCTCTCCCCCAGGAACTCAACACAATGGAGACCATTGCTTCCTAAGGAGAGAGGATTGATCCAGGTGGATATCGGTGGCCACCCACCTTTTTCGACTGGCTCAAAATAGTTTTCTGGCAATTTTGGCAATTTACTATTTGTAGAGTTTTTAACTTTCAGGTCCATTTTGAGGGCCCAAATGAAGGTTTTTTGATATCGAGGTTCTCAATTATAATTGAAGGCATTATTGAACCCCCAAAATAAATTTCCTCGACAATACCTTTCCAACAAGCTATCACATGCCTAAAATAGAGATCGTATGCAAAAGTTACGACCCCGAGAAGTTGATGTACTCACTTACCCAAACGGGGCCCACATGACTTTTGGCGCTTCATCTCCTAGGGTTAGGTTTTTGGATTTCTAGGGTTTTGGGCATTCCTGTTTATTGTAAAAAGGCCTTCAAAGCCTCATTGTAATCATCTTCTTGTGAATGCGAGTAGCCGTCACATCTCTTCTCGGAGATAAGTTGCCACCATTCTAGCAAGTCTTTCACTCTGTATTTTTACAGTCTTTGTACATTTCTTTCATTAATAGAAATCATGTATTACTGTATATCTGTGCTTATAGTTGCATCTCTGATACATTTATGTTATCTTATTGAATATCTGTGATATCTCTGTGCATTTCTTTATTATATCTCTGCTCGCATTGTGTGCCGAAAATAATCAGGATCAGTGGTATTAGAGAAAGCTTCTCTTGATTGTTTTTTCAATGCATGTCCCCGACGAGGTCCGAGTATAGCAAGTTGGGTCTCGAGCTTGTCTCTCTTAAAGATGCACACCATAGAAGCCCTCAATGGAAGAAGAAAAGAAAAATGACAGAGCAGACGATCCTATCAATTTGTTGCTTGAGCAAGCTCTCATGCGACAAAGGGACGAAATGATGGAGAATTTTTCCCACATCCTTCAACGTCTGTTGATAACAGTAGGCGCATCTTCATCAAGCATCCACTTTCGAGGCACCTCTCCTTACAAGATACAAGCTAATTTTGATATTCTTGTATTTGAAGGACAGATAGATGCAGAAGCCCTAGAAAAATGGTTAACTCTGCTAGAAGGTTATTTCTCTGCTCACAATTTTTCTGACAAAGAAAAGATCACCTTCGCACTCCTTAAAGCTCTCCCTCATGTCAAACATTGGTGGGAAACTTACTGGGAGAAAAATTCCATAGAGGATTTTGGAATATACGGGGCCGATCCCACTTGGGATTTTTTTGTGGATGTGTTAAAGAAAAAGTATTACCCTGTTGGAAACTATGAGGACCGGTACATGAGATAGACCACACTGTGGCAAGAGAGGGGACAAGCAGTTCCAAAGTTCACCAATACCTTCCATACCTTGCGCACCAAGCTGGGTATCAAAGACTCCAAGTGACATTTGGTTCTGAAATACCGTGGAGCTATACACAGATACATCCATACTGAAATGGATTTTCTGGACATCTCATCACTCGGTGTTGCTTATCAATATGTTGTTAAAATCGAGTAGAAATTTAAGCACCAGAACAAACGGGAGTTTAGGTCTGCAAATCCGCAACAACTGAAGTATGACAAAGACGGCCCTAACAAACAGTCTCCCGAAAACCGGTCCAAGACACAGGAAAATAAGGGTCACTGGAAGACAAAGAAGGACACAGAAAAATGGTGCGAGTTCCACAAAATCCCCTAGCACAACACCGATGAATGTCGCTCAAAATAGTCATTGGTGGCCGAGTTCAAATAAAAAGAGTCGAACCCTAATTCAAAATATGATTCTGAAAATAATGGTAAAGGACAAATCATTAACGCAGACCCCATTGTTATTGTCGCGACCGCAGCAATTCAAAAAGAAGAACCAACAGATCCTGAAAAGGAATAGCACATTTTCCATTCATAGATGTGGGTGAAGGGGACCCTGTTGCATTTTATTGTTGATAGTGGAAGCCAGAAGAACCTCATCTCAACAGAGGTCGTCAAACAGTTGGGATTTTCGACAACACCACACCTGCATCCATACAACATTGGGTGGCTTCGTCAAGGATGAGATCTCCATGCCAGCCAACAATGTCAATTGGAATGCAACATCCAACCCTTCAAGGATGAGGTATTATGTGATGTTTCCCCACTGGATGTCTGTGATGTTCTCTTGGGCCAACCATATATGTGGAAGCACCATGTTGTTTATGAGTCTTGACCTCGCAGTGTCATTGTTTCTCAGGGGGGTCATCTCTATAGAATACCCGAGGTAGTTCCAACTACTATTCCACCTAAAAAGTGTCACAAGGTAGTATCACATACTTCAAAATTCATCTTCTTCACAATCTGTTCAAAAAGAGAACAGAATGACACCGCAACCACTACAGCCTCGCCCCAAGCACCTTCTATCAAACAAAAGCAAGTCAAAAAGGTTGCAGCAAAGCACAAAGATTCCTTCTGCACATTGTCCTCTCATGTATCCCAACTTGTTGAACAGCCTCAACCTCAACAAGTTTGTGACAAACTTCCACAAACTGAGCAGTGCGGCATCTCCAGCAAGGCAAGCAGCTCACCAAGATGCAGATTCAGAAAATGATTTTCCCTCTCCCCTGGGAACTCAACGCAATGGAGACCATTGCTTCCTAAGGAGGGAGGATTGATCCAGGTGGATATCAGTGGAAACCCACCTTTTCTGACTGGCTCAAAACAGTTTTCTGGCAATTTTGGCAATTTACTATTTTTAGCAGTTTTTAACTTTCGGGGCCATTTTGAAGGCCCAAATGAAGGTTTTTTGAGATCAAGATTATCAATTATATTCAAAGGTATGATTGAGCCCCCAAAATGAATCTCCTTGACAACATCTTTCCAATGAGCTATCACACGCCTAAAACGGAGATCGTATGCAAAAGTTACGACCTCGGGAAGTTGATGTACTCACTTACCCAAACGGAGCCCACGTGACTTTTGGCGCTTCATCTCCTAGTGTTAGGTTTTTGGATGTCTAGAGTTTTTTTCATTCCTGTTTATTGTAAAAATTCCTTTAGAGCCTCATTGTAATCATCTTCTTGTGAATGCGAGTAGCCGTCACATCTCTTCTCAGAGATAGGTTGCCACCATTCTAGCGAGTCTTTCACTCTGTATTTTTACAGTCTCTGTACAATTCTTTGATTAATAGAAATCATGTATTACTGTATATCTATTTTATGGTTGCATCTCTGATACATTTATGTTATCTTATTGAATATCTGCGATATCTCTGTGAATTTATTTATTATATCTCCGCTCGTATTTTGTGCCGAAAATAATCAGAATCAGTGGTATCAGAGCAGGCTGCTCTTGATCATTTTTTCAATGCATGTCCCCGACGAGGTCCAATGTGACATCCCCCAAAAATAAAATATATTTTATTTTTGTGCGCTGGAAATTTATTTCCGTTTTTGGCAAATTCGAATCTCGAAAAATGTTGCCATTTATGGCAATTCTGAATTTCGAATTTAGTAATTATATTTAATTATTGTGATTGTTGGGCAAAGATCTGTTTGGACTCAACTAACTATTTGACTATGACACTTGTATAACAACAAAATATTTGTATTAATTGTAGGAGGACAAATGGAACAGCCATGTTAAAATCAGTTGACCATGACTCCATGAGTGGGGAACATGTTGGAACTACCTCTGGGATGATTATTACAAGTGGCAAATCAGAGATTTGGCCATTGGCARCCCCTGRAAATYAKGGATTTAGAAAGCTGTGAAAATCCCCAATGGAGGGAAAAAGACCTGTGCAAAATTGATAAATARCATATGCGAGGAGGCAGGACGCTGCCAAGTATGCTRGGGAAAAGATTTTTTATCTCTCTTGTTGTTATGAACACGAAGGAATTGAGTGTGAGGCAAGAGGAGGAGCCTACTGAAAYRGATTTTYCTTGTTGTTATGAGCACTGCAGAGTAAGTGTGAGGCAAGAGGATAACTGTTGGAATTGAAGGACATTGTTGAGGAGGAGTTCCAAGTTATCCCTCATGGACTCATGGTCAGGCTAGCAGGTGAAGTGGGCAAGTGATTTGGYTGCCCTGTTCTACGGTTGGGAGGAACATGGTTGTTCCCTTTGTCGTCCCAYGGATTTGATTCAGATATGTTGATCTACCCTCTCTCTTATGAWTAGTTATGTTTCATCTGATGTCATRTATCTATTAAATCCGAACTGGAATAATTTCCATTCTCTGTTTTGAATGATTTGATATCTGATGCATTATATTTGATTAAATCGGAACTGTAAYGATGTCCAATTTCTATTCGAATGTTTTTTTTATCCGATGTCATATTAAATCCGAACTGGAATAATTTCCTTTCTTCGCCTGAATGATTTTCCTGATACATTGTATTTGATTAAAACGGAACTGTAACGATTCCCATTTTTTGTTCGTTGTGGGGAATATATGTGAAGAAAATCCGTATATATATATAGTTGTAATACGTCTATTGGAATGTTCACATCTATCTACTGAAGTATAGTTATTTGTTGTGGAAGATGAAGTCATTTCGTAGTTATAATCTGTTTGTCATCGTGAAGTATGTAATAAACATCCAAACTCTAGAAAATTGTTCCTCCTATGTGTAAAATGCTAGATGGACGCACTTGTAATTTATACTTCTATGAGTAAGTAAGGAAAGGAGGAGATTAAAGTCAATAGGGCATGTCCTCTCTGTAGTTAAAACCCCTGGAAACCAAACTCATATCCCTCGGATCATCAATTATAATTTCCAAACTCTGATGGAATGATATTCTTATTCATGTATTTACATAGATGCATAGATCTAGTATTGTTGACATTTAACACATTGTTTAAAGAGGCTCTAAGTGAATATAATAGGAGTTACCTTTTACATAAAAAAATTCCCTATTGTACCCCTTTTATAGATTATATGCGTATAAAACTCAGAAGTTAGACTTTCGGGATTCTGATAGGTAAACGGATATTGAATCCTTATACACCTATTGTCTCATAAAATGGAAGTAAGAACACCAGCAAAGGACAAAGATCATGGAATTTTAAAAAATAATAATGTGAAAATTACTGTAGAGGTAGAGTACTCTCTTCCTTTGTGTTTTGACTAATTTATCACTTTAGATTTTCAACAGAAAGATAATGCAATCTGCTAATCCAACTTTCCCTTTTCACGTTTTTGAGGTTGTTACATGTGAGGTGTGGGACACTGGAACTCACAAAGTTCCAAGCCCCGATACCCCGAAGCGCCAATCCAACCCTTTCCACTCTTTCGCATTTCGTAGGTTGAACATGTTGAGACTTGGTCGCTTGTACTCATGAAATCCCGAACTCTGAAATCCCGAAGTGCTAGTCACTTTTTGCAATTTTGGGAGTTCTTGTGTGTTGATGTTTGGCTTCTGTACTCGCGAAATCCCGAACTCCGAAATCCTGAAGTGCTAATCACTTTTCGCAATTTCAAGAGTTGTTGTGTGTTGATGTTTGGCTTCTGTACTCGCGAAATCCCGAACTCCGAAAATCCTGAAGTGCTGGTCACTTTTCGCAATTTCGAGAGTTGTTTGTATGTTGATGTTTGGATATGGTAGTCGTGAAATCATGAACCCCAAAACCCCGAAGTGTGGGGTCCACATTCTTCCGGCCTTTTCGCAATTTTTGGCAAAACAGCGTGGCCCCTTTGTTTTTTTGTGTGTCCGGCATTGGGAAATCTCTGAAACCCGATTGTTTGTTGTTTTTCCACAAACTGTAGGAGCACAGTAGGAAACGTTGGAGAATCTTCCTCCCGATTAGAGGTATGGAAGTAACAGACCTATTTACAAGTCTCTTGTATCACCAACGTATGGTAATATGTCTATGTAGGGATTTGGCCATAAGATCCCAAAGTCGCTTGTATGGTTAAGTCCGTGATGGTGTTATAGGCATCAACAAATAAGAGAATAATGGTAAAATTACAGGACCTTAAATAAACATTGAAGTGAGGAGTATACACTTATTGTATCATCGAGTAGGAAGTTTAAGTTGCATAGTAAAGACAGTCAACGACAGTAAGGTCTCTAACAAACTTTCAGACTCAAGTTTTATGACAGAAGACTTAATTGCTTGAATCTCAAAACTATGCAAGGATAATTGTACAAACAAATTAATTTTTTTACAGTTTTTGAGGTCCATTACATCCGAGTATAGAAAGTTGGGTCTCGAGCTTGTCTCTCTTGAAGACAATTGCTCTCGCACACCCAAGAAACACTCAATGGCGAAAGAAAACAAAAACAACAAAGCAAACGATCCTATCAATTTGTTTCTTGAGCAAGCTCTCACGCGACAAAGGGATGAAATGATGGAGAATTTTTCCCACATCCTTCAACACCTGTCGATAACAGCAGGTGCATCTTCATCAAGCAGCCACTTTGGAGGCACCTCACCTTTCAAGGTACAAATTAATTTTGATATTCCTGTATTTGAAGGACAGATAGATGCAGAAGCCCTAGAAAAATGGTTAACTTTGCTAGAAGGTTATTTCTCTGTTCACAATTTTTCCGACAAAGAAAAGATCACCTCCGCACTCCTTAAATCTCTCCCTCATTTCAAACATTGGTGGGAAGCTTACTGGGAGAAAATTTCCATAGAGGAGTCTGGAATATACGGGGTCGATCCCACTTGGGGTTTTTTTGTGGATATCGTAAAGGAACAGCATTACCCTGTGGGCAACTATGAGGACCAGTACATGAGATGGACCACACAGTGGAAAGAGAGGGGCCAATCCATTCTGGAGTTCACCAATACCTTCCATACCTTGCACACCAAGCTGGGTATCAAAGACTCTGAGAGACATTTGGTTCAGAAATACCGTGGGGCTCTACACAGATACATCCAGACTTAAATGGATTTTCTGGACATCTCATCACTCAGTGTTGCTTATCGATATGTTGTTAAAATTGAGTAGAAATTTAAGCACAAGAACAAATGGGAGTTTGGGTCTGCAAACCTGCAACAACCAAAGTATGACAAAGACAGCCCTAACAAAATATCTCCTAAAAACCAGACCAAGTCACAGGAAAAGAAGGGCCACGGGAAGACAAAGAAGGACACCTGAAAATGGTGCGAGTTCCACAAAATCCCCTGGCACAACACTGATGAATGTCACTCAAAATAGTCATTGGTGGCCGAGATCAACGACAAAGAGTTGAACCCTGATTCAGAATCTGATTCTGAAAATAATGGTAAAGGACAGATCATTGACGCGGACCCCACTGTTATTGTCGCGACCGCAGCAATTCAACTAGAAGAACCAACAGATCCTAAAGAGGGGGAGCACATTTTCCATTCACAGATCTGGGTGAAGGGGACCCCGATGCATTTTATTGTTCATAGCGGAATCCAGAAGAACCTCATCTCAGAAGAGGTCGTCAAACAGTTGGGATTGTCGACAACACCACACCCACAGCCATACAACATCGGGTGGCTTCGTCAAGGACGAGATGTCTGTATCAACCAACAATGTTGATTGCCATACAGCATCCAACCCTTCAAGGATGAGGTGTTATGTGATGTTTCCCCACTGGATGTATGTGATGTACTCTTCGACCAACCATATATGTGGAAGCGCTATGTTTATGAGTCTTGACCCCGCAGTGTCATTGTTTCTCTGAAGGGGTCATCTCTATAGAATACCAGAGGTAGTTCCAATTACTGTTCCACCTAAAAAGTGTTGTAAGGTAGTATCTCATACTACAAAATTTAGCTTCTTCACAATATGTTCAAAAGGAGAACAGAAGGACACTGCAACCACTACAGCCTCGCCCCAAGCACCTTCTATCAAACAGAAGCAAGTCGACAAGGTTGCAGAAAAGCGCAAAGATTATTTCTGCACATCATCCTCTCATGTAGCCTGACTTGTTTAACGGCCTCATCCTTAATAGGTTCGTGACAAACTTCCACAAACTGAGCAGCGCGGCATCTCAAGCAAGGCAAGCAGCTCACCAAGATGCAGATTCAGCAAGCGCTTTTCCCTCTCCCCCGGGAACTCAACACAATGCAGACCATTATTTCCTAAGGAGGGAGGATTGATTCAGGTGGATATCGATGGCCACCCACCTTTTCCAACTAGCTAAAAATAGTTTTCTGGCAATTTTGGCTATATACTATTTTTAGCAGTTTTTAACTTCCGGGGCCATTTTGCGGGCCCAAATGAAGGTTTTTCAAGATTGAGATTCTAAATTATAGTTGAAGGCATTATTTATCCCCAAAAATTAATCTCCTCGACAATACCTTTCCAACGAGCTATCACATGCCTAAAACGGAGATCGTATGCAAAAGTTACGACCACGGGAAGTTGATGTACTCACTTACCCAAACGGGGCCCACATGACTTTTGGCGCTTCATCTCCTAGGGTTAGGTTTTTGGATGTCTAGGGTTTTTGGAATTCCTATTTATTGTAAAAATTCCTTCAGAGCCTCAT
Source organism: Picea engelmannii (assembly GCA_009831015.1). Lineage (NCBI taxonomy): Eukaryota > Viridiplantae > Streptophyta > Pinopsida > Pinales > Pinaceae > Picea > Picea engelmannii. The sequence goes on along the minus strand of ML787529.1, from coordinate 246,694 downwards.
TTTAGTCATCTTCTTGTGAATGTGAGTAGCCATCACATCTCTTCTTAGAGATAAGCTGCCACCATTCTAGCGAGTCTTTCACTCTGTATTTTTACAGTCTCTGTACATTTATTTCATTAATAGAAATCGTGTATTGTTGTATATCTATGTTTATGGTTACATCTCTGATACATTTATTTTATCTTATTGAATATCTGTGATATCTCTCTGCATTTCTTTATTATATCTCTGCTCGCATTTCGTGCCGAAAATAATCAGCATCAGTGGTATCAGAGGAGGCTGCTCTTGATCATTTTTTCAGTGCATGTCTCCGATGAGGTCTGAGTATAGAAAGTTGGGTCTCGAGCTTGTCTCTCTTGAAGACAATCTCTCTTTCACACCCAAGAAACCCTCAATGGTAGAAGAAAAGAAAAACGGCGGAACAGACGATCCTATCAATTTGTTGCTTGAGCAAGCTCTCACGCTATAAAGGGACGAAATGATGGAGAATTTTTCCCACATCCTTCAACGCCTGTCGATAAAAACAGACACATATTCATCAAGCGGCCACTTTGGAGGCACCTCTCCTTTCAAGGTACAAGTTAATTTTGATATTCTTGTATTTGAAGGACAGATAGATGCAGAAGCCCTAGAAAAATGATTAACTCTGCTAGAAGGTAATTTCTCTGTTCACAATTTTTCCGACAAAGAAAAGATCACCTTCGCACTCCTTAAAGCTCTCCCTCATGTCAAACATTGGTGGGAAACTTATTGTTAGCAAAGTTCCACAGAGGAGTCTGGAATATACGAGGTCGATCCCACTTGGGATTTTTTTGTGGATGCGGTAAAGGAACAGTATTACCCTGTTGGCAACTATGAGGACCAATTCATGAGATGGACCACACTACAGCAAGAGAGGGGCCAATCAGTTCCGGATTTCACCAATACCTTCCATACCTTGCACACCAAGTTGGGTATCAAAGAATCCAAGCGACATTTGGTTCTGAAATAAAGTGGGGCTCTACACAGATACATCTAGACTGAAATGGATTTTCTGGACATCTCATCACTCGATGTTTCTTATCGATATGTTGTTAAAATCGAGCAGAAATTTAAGCACCAGAACAAATGGGAGTTAGGGTATGCAAATCCGCAACAACCAAAGTATGACAAAGATGGCCCTAACAAAGAGTCTCCCGAAAACCAATCCAAGACACAGGAAAAGAAGGGTCAGAGGAAGACAAAGAATGACACCGAAAAATGGTGCAAGTTCCACAAAATCACCTGGCACAACAGCGATGAATGTCGCTCAAAACAATCATTGTTGGCTGAGATCAAAGACAAAGAGCCGAACCCTGATTCTGAATCTGATTCTGAAAATAATGGTAAAGGACAGATCATTAACATGGATCCCACTACTATTGGCACGACCACAGAAATACAACCAAAAGAACCAACAGTCCTGAAGAGGGGGAGCACCTTTTCCATTCACAGATGTGGGTGAAGGGGACCCTGCTGCATTTTATTGTTGATAGAAGAAGCCAGAAGAACCTCATCTCAGCAGAGGTCGTCAAACAGTTGGGATTGTCGACAACACCACACCCACAGCTATAAAACATAGGGTGGCTTTGCCAAAGATGAGATCTTATGAGTGAGATTGTTGTGGTTGGGATTTATGGTTTTGATCGAAAAAGCCACAGTTTTGTCAATAGACTGTCGACGTTTCGGATCTAGATTAGGATCCATCTTCAGGACAATGAGCCTGGGTCGATAGTCTATTGACAACACTGTGGCTTTTCCGATCAAAACCACAAGGACGAGATCTCCGTGTCAGCCAAAAATTTCGGTTGTCATATGGCATCCAACCCTTCAAGGATGAGGTATTATGTGATGTTGCCCCATTGGATGTCTGGGATGTTCTCTTGGGCCAACCATATATGTGGAAGCGCCATATTGTTTATGAGTCTCGACCCCGCAGTGTCATTGTTTCTCTGGGGGGTCATCTCTATAGAATACCAGAGGTAGTTCCAATTACTTTTCCACCTAAAAAGTGTCGCAAGGTAGTATCTCATACTGCAAAATTCAGCTTCTTCACAATCTGTTCAAAAGGAGAAAAGAAGGACACTGCAACCACTACAGCCTCGCACCAAGCACCTTCTATCAAACAGAATCAAGTCGACAAGGTTGGAGCAAAGCCCAACGATTCCTTCTGCACATCATCCTCTCATGTAGGCCGACTTGTTGAACGGCCTCAACCTCAACAGGTTCATGACAAACTTCCACAAACTGAGCAGCGCGGCGTCTCCAGGAAGGCAAGAAGCTCACCAAAATGCAGATTCAGCAAACGTTTTTCCCTCTCCCCTGGGAAATCAATGCAATAGAAACCATTGCTTCCTGAGGGAGGATTTATCCAAGTGGATATCAGTGGCCACCCACCGTTTCCGACTGGCTCAAAACAGTTTTCTGGCAATTTTGGCAATTTACTATTTTTAGCAGTTTTTAACTTCTGGGGCAATTTTGAGGGCCCAAATTAAGGTTTTTCGATATAGATGTTCTCAATGATAGTTGAAGGCATGACTGAGCCCTCAAAATGAATCTCCTCAACAATACCTTTCTGAAGAGCTATCACACGCCTAAAACGGAGATCGTATGCAAAAGTTACGACGCCGGGAAGTTGATGTACTCACTTACCCAAACGGGGCCCACATGACTTTTGGCGCTTCATCTCCTAGGGTTAGGTTTTTTGATGTATAGGGTTTTTTTCATTCTTGTTTATTGTAAAAAGGCCTTCAGAACCTTATTGTAATCATCTTCTTGCGAATGCGAGTAGCCGTCACATCTTCTCAGAGATAAGCCGCCACCATTCTAGCAAGTCTTTCCCTCTGTATTTTTACAGTCTCTATACATTTATTTCATTAATAGAAATCATGTATTACTATATATCTGTGTTTATGGATGCATATCTGATACATTTATGTTATCTTATTGAATATCTATGATATCTCTGTGCATTTCTTTATTATATCTTCGCTCGCATTTCGTGCCGAAAATAATCAGGATCAATGGTATCAGAGCAGGATGCTCTTGATCTACTTTTCAGTGCATGTCCTCGATGAGGTCTGAGTATAGCAAGTTGGGTCTCGAGCTTATCTCTCTTGAAGACAATCGCTCTTGCACACCCATGAAACCCGCAATGGTGGAAGAAAAGAAAAACAACGGAGCAGACAATCCTATCAATTTGTTGCTTGAGCAAGCTCTCACGTGACAAAGGGAAGAAATTATGGAGAATTTTTCCCACATCCTTCAATGCCTACCGATAATAGCAGGCGCAGCTTCATCAAGTGGCCACTTTGGAGGCACATTGCCTTTCAAGGTACAAGTTAATTTTGATATTCCTGTATTTGAAGGACAGATAGATGCAGAAGCCCTAGAAAAATGGTTAACTCTGTTAGAAGGTTATTTCTCTGTTCACAACTTTTCCGACAAAGAAAAGATCACCTTCACACTCCTTAAATCTCTCCCTCATGTTAAACATTGGTGGGAAACTTACTGGGAGAAAATTCCCATAGAGGAGTCTGGAATATACGGGGTCGATCCCACCTTGGATTTTTTTGTGGATGTGGTAAAGGAGCAATATTACTCTGTTGGCAAGTATGAGGACCAGTACATGAGATGGACCACACTGCGGCAAGAGAGGGGCCAAGCACTTCTAGAGTTCACCAATACGTTACATACCTTGCACACCAAGCTGGGTATCAAAGACTCCCAGTGACATTTGGTTCTGAAATACTGTGGGGCTCTACACAGACACATCCAGACTTAAATGGATTTTCTGGACATCTCATCGCTCGGTGCTGCTTATCAATACGTTGTTAAAATCAAGCACAAATTTAAGAACCAAAACAAATGGGAGTTTGGGTCTGCAAATCCGCAACAACCGAAGCATGACAAATATGGCCCTAACAAACAGTCTCCCGAAAACCAGTCCAACACATACGAAAAGAAGGGTCACGGGAAGACAAAGAAGGACACCGGAAAATGGTGCGAGTTCCACAAAATCTCCTGGCACAGCACCGATGAGTGTCGCTCAAAACAGTCATTGGTGGCTTATATCAAAGACAAAGAGTCTAACCCTGATTTAGAATCTGATTCTGAAAATAATGGTAAAGGATAGATCATAGACACGGACCCCACTGTTATTGTCGCGACCGCAGCAATTGTACCAGAAGAACCAACAGATCCTTAAGATGGGCAGCACCTTTTTCATTCACAGATGTGGGTGAAGGGGACCTCGCTGCATTTTATTGTTGATAACGGAAGCCAAAATAACCTCATCTCAGCAAAGGTCGTCAAACAGTTGGGATTGTTGACAACACCACACCTGTAGCCATACAACATCGGGTTACTTCACCAAGCACGAGATCTCCATGTCAGCCAACAATGTCGATTGTCATACGGCATCCAACCCTTCAAGGATGAGGTATTATTTGATTTTTCCCCACTGGATGTCTGTGATGTTCTCTTGAGCCAACCATATATGTGGAAGCACCATGTTGTTTATGAGTCTCGACCCCGCARTGTCATTGTTTCTCTGGGGGGTCATCTCTATAGAATACCAGAGGTAGTTCCAACTATTGTTCCACCTAAAAATTKTTGCAAGGKAGTATCTCATACTGCAAAATTCAGCTTCTTCACAATTTKTTCAAAAGGAAAAYAGAAGGACACTGYAACCACTACAGCCTCGCCCCAAGCACCTTCTATCAAATAGAAGCAAGTCGAAAAGGTTGCAGCAAAGYGCAAAGATTCCTTATGCACATCATCCTCTCATGTAGCCCAACTTKTTGAATGGCCTCAACCTCAAGTTCGTGACAAACTTCCAAAAACTGAGCAGCRCGGCGTCTCYAGCAAGGCAAGCAGCTCACCAAGATGTAGATTCAGCAAACGCTTTTCCCTGTCCCCCGGGAACTCAAYGCAATGGAGACCATTTCTTCCTAAGGAGGGATGATTTATCTAGGTGAATATCGGTGGCCACCCACCTTTTCYGACTGACTCAAAAYAKTTTTCTAACAATTTTGGCAATTTACTATTTTTAGCAGTTTTTAACTTTCGGGGCCATTTTGAGGGCCCAAATGAAGGTTTTTCGATATCGAGGTTCTCAATGATAATTGATGGAATKATTGAGCCCCCAAAATAAATCTCCTCGACAATACCTTTCCAACGATCTATCACATGCCTAAAACGGAGATCGTATGCAAAAGTTACGACACCGGGAAGTTGATGTACTCACTTACCCAAACGGGGCCCACGAGTCTTTTGGTGMTTCATCTCCTAGGGTTAGGTTTTTGGATCTCTAGGGTTTTGGGCATTCCCTAGRGTTTTTGGGGATCTCTAGGGTTTTTGGATCTCTYGTCTTTCACTCTGTATTTGTACAGTCTCTGTACATTTCTTTCATTAATAGAAATCATGTAATACTGTATATMTGTGTTTATGGTTACATCTCTGATACATTTATGTTATCTTATTGAATATCTGYGATATCTATGTGCATTTCTTTATTATATCTCCACTCGCATTTCRTGCCGAAAATAATCAGGATCAATGGTATAAGAGCAGGCTTCTCTTGATCGTTTTTTCAGTGCATGTCCCCTACGAGGTCCAAGTATAGCAAGTTGGGTATCAAWCTTTCTCTCTTGAAGACAATCGCTCTTCCACACCCAAGAAACCCTCAATGGTGGAATAAATGAAAAGYGACGGAGCARATGATCCTATCAATTTGTTGCTTGAGCAAGCTCTCACCCGACAAAGGGACGAAATGATGGAGAATTTTTCCCACATTCTTCAACGCCTGCYGATAACAGCAGGCGCATCTTCATCAAGCGGCCACTTTGGAGGCACCTCACCTTTCAAGGTACAAGTTAATTTTGATATTCCTGTATTTGAAGGACGGATAGATGCAGAAGCCCTAGAAAAAYGGTTAACTCTRCTAGAAGGTTATTTCTCTGTTCACAATTTTTCYGACAAAGAAAAGTTCACTTTCACACTCCTTAAATATCTCCCTCATGTCAAACATTRGTGGGAGACTTACTGGGAGCAAAGTCCCACAGAGGATTCTGGAATATACRGGGTCGATCCCACTTGGGATTTTTTTGTGGATGCAATAAAGGAACAGTATTACCMTGTTGGCAACTATGTGAACCAGTACATGAGATGGACCACTCTACGAAAAGAGAGGGGCCAAGCAGTTCTGGAGTTCACCAATACCTTCCATACCTTGCACACCAAGTTGGGTGTCAAAGACTTTGAGCGACATTTGGTTCTGAAATACTATGGGGCTCTACACAGATACATCCAGGCTGAAATGGATTTTCTGGACATCTCATCACTTGGTGTTTCTTATCGATATGTTGTTAAAATCGAGCAGAAATTTAAGCACCAGAGAAAACGGGAGTTCGAGTCTACAAATCCGCAACAATAGAAGTATGACAAAGACGGCCCTAACAAACAGTCTCCCTAAAACCAGTCCAAGACACAGGAAAAGAAGGGTCATGGGAAGACAAAGAAGGACACCAGAAAATGGTGCGAGTTCCACAAAATCCCCTGGTACAACACCGATGAATGTCGCTCAGAATAGTCATTGGTGGCTGAGATCAAAGACAAAGAGCCGAACCCTGATTCAAAATATGATTCTGAAAAAAATGGTAAAGGATAGATCATTGATTCGGACCCCAATATTATTGTCGCAACCGTAGCAATTCAACCAGAAGAACCAACAAACCCTGAAGAGGGGGAGCGCCTTTTCCATTCACAGATGCGGGTGAAGGGGACCCTGCTGCATTTTATTGTTGATAGCGAAACCCAGAAGAACCTCATCTCTTCAGAGGTCGTCAAACAGTTGGGATTGTCGACAACACCACACCCACATCCATACAACATCAGGTGGCTTCGCCAAGGACGAGATCTTCATGTCAGCCAACAATGTCAATTGTCATACGTCATCCAACCCTTCAAGGATGAGGTATTATGTGATGTTTCCCCACTGGATGTATGTGATGTTCTCTTCGGCCAACCATATATGTGGAAGTGCCATGTTGTTTATGAGTCTCGACCCTGCATTGTCATTGTTTCTTGGGGGGTAAACTCTATAGAATACCAGAGGTAGTTCCAAATACTGTTCCACCTAAAAAGCGTCAGAAGCTAGTATCTCATACTGCAAAATTCAGCTTCTTCACAATCTGTTCAAAAGGAGAACAGAAGAACACTGCAACCACTACAGCCTCACCCTAAGAACCTTCTATCAAACAAAAGAAAGTCGACAAGGTTGCAGCAAAGCCCAAAGATTCCTTCTGCACATCGTCCTCTCATGTAGCTCGACTTGTTGAATGGCCTCAACCTCAACAAGTTCGTGATAAACTTCCACAAACTGAGCAGCGCGGCGTCTCCAGCAAGGCAAGCAGCTCACCAAAATGCAGATTCAACAAACATTTTTCCCTCTCCCCTGAGAATTCAACGCAATGGACATCATTGCTTCCTAAGGAGGGAGGATTGATCCAGATGGATATCAGTGGCCACCCACCTTTTCCGACTGGCTCAAAACAGTTTTCTGACAATTTTGGTAATTTACTATTTTTAGCATTTTTTAACTTTCGAGGCCATTTTGAGGGCCCAAATGTAAGTTTTTCGAGATTGAGGTTCTCAATGATAGCCAAAGGCATGATTAAGCCCCCAAAATGAATCTCCTCAACAATACCTTTCCAACGAGTTATCACATGCCTAAAACGGAAATCGTATGCAAAAGTTACTACTCCGAGAAGTTTATGTACTCACTTACCCAAATGAGTCCCACATGACTTTTGGCGCTTCATCTCCCAGGGTTAGGTTTTTTGATGTCTAGGGTTTTTGGAATTCCTGTTTATTGCAAAAAGGCCTTCAGAGCCTCATTGTAATCATCTTCTTGCGAATGCGAGTAGCCGTCACATCTCTTCTTAGAGATAAGCTATCACCATTCTAGCGAGTCTTTCACTCTGTATTTTTACAGTCTTTGTACATTTATTTCATTAATAGAAATCATTTATTACTATATATATATGTGTTTATGGTTGCATATCTGATACATTTATGTTATCTTATTGAATATCTGCGATATTTCTGTGCATTTCTTTATTATATCTGCGCTCTCATTTCGTGCCGAAAATAATCAGGATCAGTGGTATCAGAGCAGGCTGCTCTTGATCGTTTTTTCAATGCATGTCCTCGACGAGGTCCGAGTATAGCAAGTTGGGTCTTGGGCTTGTCTCTCTAGAATACAATCGCTCTTGCACACCCAAGAAACCCTCAATGGCAGAAGAAAAGAAAAACGAGAGAGCAGACGATCCTATCAATTTGTTGCTTGAGCAAGCTCTCACCCGACAAAGGGACGAAATGATGGAGAATTTTGCCCACATCCTTCAATGCCTGCCAATAACAGCAAGTGCATCTTCATCAAGCGACCACTTTGTAGGAACCTCGCCTTTCAAGGTACAAGTTAATTTTTATATTCCTGTATTTGAAGGATAGATAGATGCAGAAGCCCTAGAAAAATGGTTAACTCTGCTAGAAGATTATTTCTTTGTTAATAATTTTTTCGACAAAGAAAAGATCACCTTCGCACTCCTTAAAGCTCTCCCTTATGTAAAACATTGGTGGGAAACTTACTAGGAGCAAAGTCCCATAGAGGAGTCTGGAATATACTAGGTCGATCCCACTTGGGATTTTTTTATGGATGCGGTAAAGGAACAGTATTACCCTATTGGCAACTATGAGGACTAGTACATGAGATGGACCACACTGCGATAAGAGAGGGGCCAAGCAGTTATGGAGTTCACCAATAACTTACATACCTTGCGCACCAAGTTGGGTATCAAAGACTCTGAGGGACATTTAGTTCTAAAATACCATGGGGCTCTACACAAATACATCCAAACTAAAATGGATTTTCTGGACATCTCATCACTCGGTGCTTCTTATCGATATGTTGTTAAAATCGAGCAGAAATTTAAGCACCAGAGCAAACAGGAGTTCAGGTCTGCAAATCCACAACAACCGAAGTATCAAAAAGATGGCCCTAACAAATAGTCTCCCGAAAACCAGTCCAAGACACAAGAAATGAATGAGCATGGGAAGACAAAGAAGGACACCGGAAAATGGTGCGAGTTCCACAAAATCCCCTGGCACAACACCGATGAATGTCGCTCAAAATAGTCATTGGTGGCCGAGATCAAATACAAAGAGTTGAACCCTGATTCAGGATTTGATTCTGAAAATAATGGTAAAGGATAGATCATTGACGCAGACCCCACTGCCATTGTCACAACCGCAGCAATTCAACCAGAAGAACCAACAGATCCTGAATATGGGGAGTGCATTTTCCATTCACAGATGTGGGTGAAGGGGACCCCACTACTTTTTTTTGTTGATAGTGGAAGCCAGAAGAACCTCATCTCAATAGAGGTCATCAAACAGTTGGGATTGTCGACAACACCACACCCACAGCCATACAACATCGGCTGGCTTTGCCAAGGATGAGATCTTTGTGTCAGCCAACAATGTCGATTGTCATATGGCATCCAACCCTTCAAGGATGAGTTATTATGTGATGTTTCCCCGCTGGATGTCTCTTATGTTCTCTTCGTCCAACCATATATGTGGAAGCGCCATGTTGTTTATGAGTGTCGACCCCGCACTGTCATTGTTTCTCTGAGGGGTCATCTCTATAGAATACCAGATGTAGTTCCAACTACTATTCCACCTAAAAAGTGTCGCAAGGTAGTATCTCATACTGCAAAATTCAGCTTCTTCACAATCTGTTCAAAAGGAGAACAGAAGGACACTGCAACCACTACAGCCTCGCCCCAAGCACCTTCTATTAAACAAAAGAAAGTCGACAAGGTTGCAGCAAAGCCCAAACATTCCTTCTGCACATCGTCCTCTCATGTATCCCGACTTTTTGAATGGCCTCAGCCTCAACAGGTTCGTGACAAACTTCCACAAACTGAATAGCGCGACGTCTCTAGCAAGGCAAGCAGCTCACCAAGATGCAGATTCAGCAAACACTTTTCCCTCTCCTTCGGGAACTCAATGCAATGGAGACCATTGCTTCCTAAGGAGGGAGGATTGATCTAGGTGGATACTGGTGGCCACCCACCTTTTCCGACTAGCTCAAAACAGCTTTCTAGCAATTTTGGCAATTTACTATTTTTAGCAGTTTTTAACTTCTAGGGCCATTTTGAGGGCCCAAATTAAGTTTTTTCGATATCGAGGTTCTAAATTATAGTCAAAGGCATGAATTATCCCCCAAAATGAATCTCCTTGATGATACCTTTCCAACGAGCTATCACACGCCTAAAACAGAGATCGTATGCAAAAGTTACGACCCTGGGAAGTTGATGTACTCACTTACCCAAACGGGGCCCACATGACTTTTGGCGCTTCATCTTCTAGGGTTAGGTTTTTGGATGTCTAGGGTTTTTGGCATTCCTGTTTATTGTAAAAATGTCTTAAGAGTCTCATTGTAATCATCTTCTTGCGAATGTGAGTATCCGTCACATCTCTTCTCAGAGATAAGCTGCCACCATTTTAGCAAGTCTTTCACTCTGTATTTGTACAGTCTCTGTACATTTCTTTCATTTATAGAAATTGTGTATTACTGTATATCTATGTTTATAGTTGCATCTCTTATACATTTATCTTATCTTAATGAATATCTTTGATATCTTTGTGCATTTTTTTATTATATCTCTGCTAGCATTTCGTGCCGAAAATAATCAGGATCAGTGGTATCAGAGCAGGATGCTCTTGATCATTTTTTCAATGCATGTCCCCGACGAGGTCCGAGTATAGCAAGTTGGGTCTCGAGCTTGTCTCTATTGAAAAAGATCGCTCTTGCACACCCAAGAAACCCTCAATGGTGGAAGAAAAGAAAAACGACAGAGCAGACGATCCTATCAATTTGTTGCTTGAGCAAGCTCTCACGTGACAAAGGGACGAAATGATGGAGAATTTTTCCCACATCCTTCAACGCCTGTCGATAACAGCAGGTGCATCTTCATCAAGCGTCAAATTTGGAGGCACCTCGCCTTTCAAGGTACAAGTTAATTTTGATATTCCTGTATTTGAAGGACAGATAGATGCAGAATCCCTAGAAAAATGGTTAACTCTGCTAGAAGGTTATTTCTCTATTCACAATTTTTTAGACAAAGAAAAGATCACCTTCGCACTCCTTAAAGCTCTCCCTCGTGTCAAACATTGGTGGGAAACTTACTGGGAGCAAAGTCCCACAGAGGAGTCTGGAATATACGGGATCGATCCCACTTGGGATTTTTTTATGGATGCGGTAAAGGAACAGTATTACCCCATTAGAAACTATGAGGACCAGTACATGAGATGGACCACACTGTAGCAAGAAAGGGCCAAGCACTTCCGGAGTTCACCAATACCTTACATACCTTGCACACCAAGCTGGGTATCAAAGACTCTGAGCGACATTTGGTTTTGAAATACCGTGGGGCTCTACACAGACACATCCAGACTGAAATGGATTTTCTGGACATCTCATCACTCGGTGTTGCTTATCGATATGTTGTTAAAATCGAACAGAAATTTAAGCACCAGAACAAAAAAGAGTTCGGGTCTACAAATCCGCAACAACCAAAGTATGACAAAGATGGCCCTAACAAACAGTCTCCCGAAAACCAGTCCAAGACACACGAAAAGAAGGGTCACGAGAAGACAAAGAAGGACACCGAAAAATGATGTGAGTTTCGAAAAATCCCCTGGCACAACACCGATGAATGTCACTCAAAATAGTCATTAGTCGCTAAGATCAAAGACAAAGAGCTGAACTCTGATTCTGAATATGATTCTGAAAATAATGGTAAAGGACAGATCATTGACGTGGACCCCACTGCTACTGTCACAACTGCAGCAATTCAACAAGAAGAACCAACAGATCCTGAAGAGGGGGAACGCCTTTTCCATTCACAGATGTGGGTGAAGGGGACCCCGCTGCATTTTATTGTTGATAGAAAAATCCAGAAGAACCTCATCTCAGGAGAGGTCGTCAAACAGTTGGGATTGTCGACAACACCACACCCACATCCATACAACATCGGGTGGATTCGCCAAGGAAGAGATCTCCATGTCAACCAACAATGTCGATTGTCATACGATATCCAACCCTTCAAGGATGAGGTATTATGTGATGTTGCCCCACTGGATGTCTGTGATGTTCTCCTGGGCCAACCATATATGTGGAAGTGCCATGTTGTTTATGAGTCTCAACCTCGCAGTGTCATTGTTTCTCTGGGGGGTCATCTCTATAGAATACCAGAGGTAGTTCCAACTATTGTTCCACCTAAAAAGTGTTGCAAGGTAGTATCTCATACTGCAAAATTCAGCTTCTTAACAATCTGTTCAAAAGGAGAATAGAAGGACACTGCAACCACTACAGCCTCTCCCCAAGCACCTTCTATCAAACAGAAGCAAGTCGACAAGGTTGCAGCAAAGCGCAAATATTCCTTCTGCACATCGTCCTCTCATGTAGCCCGACTTATTGAATTGCCTCAGCCTCAATAGGTTCGTGACAAACTTCCACAAACTGAGCAGCGCGACGTCTCTATCAAGGCAAGCAGCTCACCAAGATGCAGATTCAGAAAAACGCTTTTCCCTCTCCCCCGAGAACTCACCGCAATGGATACCATTTCTTCCTAAGGAGGGAGGATTGATCCAGGTGGATATTGGTGGCCACCCACCTTTTCCGACTGGCTCAAAACTGTTTTCTGGCAATTTTGGCAATTTACTATTTTTAGCAGTTTTTAACTTTCGGGGCAATTTTGAGGGCCCAAATGAAGGTTTTTGGAGATATATGTTCTAAATAATAGACAAATGAATTATTTATCCCCCAAAATTAATCTCCTCGACAATACCTTTCCAACGAGCTATCACACGCCTAAAATGGAGATCGTATGCAAAAGTTACGACCCTCGGAAGTTGATGTACTCACTTACCCAAACGGGGCCCACGTGACTTTTGGCGCTTCATATCCTAGGGTTAGGTTTTTGGATGTCTATGGTTTTGGGCATTCCTGTTTATTGTAAAAAGGCCTTCAAAGCCTCACTTTAATCATCTTCTTGCGAATGCGAGTAGCCATCACATCTCTTCTCAGAGATAAGATGCCACCATTCTAGCGAGTCTTTCACTCTGTATTTTTACAGTCTCTGTACATTTATTTCATTAATATAAATCATGTATTACTATATATTTTTGTTTATGGTTGCATCTCTGATACATTTATGTTATCTTATTGAATATCTGCAATATCTCTGCACATTTCTTTATTATATCTCCGCTCGCATTTCTTGCCGAAAATAATCAGGATCAGTGGTATCAAAGCAGGCTGCTCTTGATCATTTTTTCAGTGCATGTCCCCGACGAGGTTCGAGTATAGAAATTTGGGTCTTGAGATTGTCTCTCTTGAAGACAATTGCTCTCACACACCCAAGAAACCCTCAATGGTGGAAGAAAATAAAAATGACGGAACAGACGATCCTCTCAATTTCTTGCTTGAGCTCTCACGCGACAAAGGGACGAAATGATGGAGAATTTTTCCCACATCCTTCAATGCCTGCAGATAAAAGCAAGTGCATCTTCATCAAGCGGCCACTTTGGAGGCACCTTTCCTTTCAAGGTACAAGTTAATTTTGATATTCCTTTATTTGAAGGACACTACAACCACTACAGACTCGCCCCAAGCACCTTATATCAAACAAAAGCAAGTCAACAAGGTTGCAGCAAAGCACAAATATTCCTTCTACACATCATCCTCTCATGTAGCCCGACTTGTTGAATGGCCTCAGCCTCAACAAGTTCGTGACAAACTTCCACAAACTGAGCAGCGCGATGTCTCTAGCAAGGCAAGCAGCTCACCAAGATGCAAATTCATCAAACCCTTTTCCCTCTCCCACGGGAACTCAACGCAATGGAGACCATTTCTTCCTAAGGAAGGAGGATTGATCCAGGTAGATATCGGTGGCCACCCACCTTTTCCGACTGGCTCAAAACAATTTTATGGCAATTTTGGCAATTTACTATTTTTAGCAGTTTTTAACATCCAGGGCCATTTTAAGGGACCAAATGAAGATTTTTCGAGATCAAGGTTCTCAATGATATCCAAAGGAATTATTGAGCCCCCAAAATGAATCTCCTTGACAATACCTTTCCAACGAGCTATCACATGCCTAAAACGGAGATCGTATGAAAAAGTTACGACCTCGGGAAGTTGATGTACTCACTTACCCAAACAGGGCCCACATGACTTTTGGCACTTCATCTCTTAGGGTTAGGTTTTTGGATGTCTAGGGTTTTTGGCATTCCTGTTTATTGTAAAAAGGCCTTCAGAGCCTCATTGTAATCATCTTCTTGTGAATGAGAGTAGCCTTCACATCTCTTCTTAGAGATAAGCTATCACCATTCTAGCGAGTCTTTCACTCTGTATTTTTACAGTATCTGTACATTTCTTTCATTAATAGAAATCGTGTATTACTATATATTTGTGTTTATGGTTGCATCTCTGATACATTTATGTTATCTTATTGAATATCTGTGATATCTCTGTGCATTTCTTTATTATATCTCTGCTCTCATTTTGTGCCGAAAATAATTAGGATCAGTGGTATCAGCGCAGGCTGCCCTTGATCATTTTTTCAGTGCATGTCCCTGATGAGGTCTGAGTATAGCAAGTTGGGTCTCACGCTTGTCTCTCTTGAAGACAATCACTCTCACACACACAACAAATCCTCAATGAAAGAAGAAAAGAAAAACAATGGAGCAGACGATCCTATCAATTTGTTGCTTAAGCAAGCTCTCACGCGACAAAGGGATGAAATGATGGAGAATTTTGCCCACATCCTTCAATGCCTGTCGATAACTGCAGGCGCATCTTCATCAAGCGGCCACTTTGGAGGCACCTTGCCTTTCAAGGTACAAGTTAATTTTGATATTCTTGTATTTGAAGGATAGATAGATGCAGAAGCCCTAGAAAAATGGTTAACTCTGCTAGAAGGCTATTTCTTTGTTCACAATTTTTTCGACAAAGAAAAGATAACCTTCGAACTCCTTAAATCTCTCCCTCGTGTCAAACATTGGTGGGAAACTTACTGGGATAAAAGTCCCACAGAGGAGTTTGGAATATATGGGGTCGATCCCACTTGGGATTTTTTTGTGGATGCCATAAAGGAACAATATTACCCTGTTGGCAACTATGAGGACCAGTACATGAGATGGACCACATTGCAGCAAGAGAGGGGCCAAGCAGTTCCAGAGTTCACCAATACCTTCCATACCTTGCACACCAAGTTGGGTATCAAAGACTCCGAGCGACATTTGGTTCTGAAATACCATGGGGCTCTACATAGATACATCCAGACTAAAATGGATTTTCTGGACATCTCATCACTCGGTGTTGCTTATCGATATGTTGTTAAAATCGAGCAGAAATTTAAGCACCAGAACAAGTGGGAGTTCGGGTCTGCAAATCCACAACAATCGAAGTATAACAAAGATGGCCCTAACAAACAGTCTCCCGAAAACTAGTCCAAGACACAAGAAAAGAAGGGTCACGAGAAGGCAAAGAAGGACACCGGAAAATGGTGCGAGTTCCACAAAATCCCTTGGCACAACATCGATGAATGTCTCTCAAAATAGTCATTGGTGGCCGAGATCAAAACAAAGAGTCAAACCCTGATTCTGAATCTGATTCTGAAAATAATGGTAAAGGACAGATCATTGATGTGGACCCCACTGCTATTGTCACGACCGCAACAATTCAACCAGAAGAACCAATAGATCCTGAAGAGGGGGAGAATCTTTTCCATTCACGGATGTGGGTGAAGGAGACCCCGCTGCATTTTATTGTTGATAGCAAAAGCCAGAAGAACCTCATCTTAGCAGAGGTTTTCAAACAGTTGGGATTGTCGACAACACCACACCCGCAGCCATACAACATCGGGTGGCTTTGCCAAGGACGAGATATCCATGTCAGCCAACAATGTCGATTTTCATACGGCATCCAACACATCAAGGATGAGGTATTATGTGATGTTTCCCCACTGGATGTCTGTGATGTTCTCTTGGGCCAACCATATATGTGGAAGTGCCATGTTGTTTATGAGTCTCGACCCCGCAATGTCATTATTTCTCTAGGGGGTCATCTCTATAGAATACCAGAGGTAGTTCCAACTATTGTTCCACCTAAAAAGTGTCACAAGGTAGTATCTCATACTGTAAAATTCAGCTTCTTCAAAATTTGTTCAAAAGGAGAACAGAAGGACATTGCAACCACTACAGCCTCACCCCAAGCACCTTATATCAAGAAGAATCATGTTGACAAGGTTGCAGCAAAGCACAAATATTTCTTCTACACATCGTCCTCTCATGTAGCCCGACTTGTTGAATTTCCTCAGCCTCAATAGGTTCATGACAAACTTCCACAAACTGATCAGCGCGGCATCTCCAGCAAGGCAAGCAGCTCACCAAGATGCAGATTCATCAAACGCTTTTCCCTCACCCCCGGGAACTCAACTCAATGGATAACATTGCTTCCTAAGGAGAGAGAGAATTGAGCCAGGTGGATATCGATGGCCACCCACCTTTTTCGACTGGCTCAAAACATTTTTCTAGCAATTTTGGCAATTTACTATTTTTAGCAGTTTTTAACTTCCAAGGCCATTTTGAGGGCCCAAATGAAGGATTTTAGAGATCGAGGTTCTCAAAAATAGCTAAAGGCATGATCGATCCCCCCAAATGAATCTCCTTGAAAATACCTTTCCAACGAGCTATCACACGCCTAAAACGAAGATCGTATGCAAAAGTTATGACCCCGGGAAGTTGATGTACTCACTTACCCAAACGGGGCCCACATGACTTTTGGCGCTTCATCTCCTAGGGTTAGGTTTTTGGCATTCTTGTTTATTGTAAAAATGCCTTCAGAGTCTCATTGTAATCATCTTCTTATGAATGCGAGTAGCCATCACATCTCTTCTCAGAGATAACCTGCCACCATTCTAGCGAGTCTTTCATTTTGTATTTTTACAGTCTTTGTACATTTCTTTCATTAATAGAAATCGTGTATTATTGTATATCTGTGTTTATGGTTGCATCTTTGATACATTTATGTTATCTTATTGAATATCTGCGATATCTCTATGCATTTCTTTATTATATCTCCGCTCGCATTTCGTGCCGAAAATAATCAGGATCATAGCTGCAACAAATTATTTCACCAAATGGATAGAACCTATCCCCACTAGGAGTATTTCTCACAAAGTGATCATTGGTTTCCTTGAAGATAATTTATTATCCTTTTTAGTTTGCTTGAGGGACATATGTTTGTATGGTTGTAGTCTTAAAAACACCCAATCCCCTACTTCAAAACTTCTTTCACTACGATGTTGATTTGCTTGTTGTTTCATGTGATTCTGTGCCATGGTCAGGTTGTCCTTTAAGATTTGGAGAACTTGTTGTTGATGCTCGATTTGATCTTCCACTGCTTGAACCTTAGATTTTTCTTTTAGATAAGAAATGATGGAAGGAGGGTGGTATCCATAGAGTGCCATAAAGGGTGTCATTTTTGTTGCAGTATGAAAGGAAGTGTTATACCACCATTCTGCCAAGGGTAACCATTTGAACCATTGTGTTTTTTTATCAGAGACAAAGCAACGAAGG
>ML787529.1:186138-197309 GCA_009831015.1 Picea engelmannii | reverse complement strand
TCAAACACCTGAGAGCAATACTTCTGATCAAAGGAGGGGATGACTGCCCCACCCTGAACAAAAAGTAGCATGTCAAGCACGGTACTGTCACTAAAACAACACGCGTGCGAATGCGTGCTGAGCTGAAATAGGACGCGTGTACACGCGGGCTGACCTTGTACAGGTCGTGTGTATGTATAACTCCTAAGACAAAGATAAAAAAAAACAGGCAGTCCAACCCAGGAAGAGGCCTCTGGTATTGACAACCAGAGTCCCTTGAAGGCTTGGATGTTTTTTCTAATATAAAAGATAAAATAATTGCAAGGAATAATAAGACACAAAAAAGACAAACTGATACAGGACCGTGAACCAGCAAGACTCAAACAGGATTCCAGAAAACCCCCTAAGAATGTATAATTCTGATAGGGAAGAGGAGTACTGCCTCTTAAAGTTCTTTGAACTCCTACACGCTACTGAAACCTCTACAGCTAGCGTTCACACACGAGCTATAAGAGGTTAGGGCGCGGGTACACGCGTGTTGGCCTTCTGCAGGCCGTGTGTACCTCTGTGTGTCCCGATAATTACCGTCAAGCAACAGTCAAGGAAAAACTGGTATAAAGAACCAGACTCCCTGCTAGCTCAGACCTAACAAAAAACAGACAGACAAAGAAAGACAGAAAATATAATCTTTTAAACTACCCACAAACTCGACTAAATCCGGAAACCCTAAAGAGTATCTTCCCCAGTAAGGTCGCCAAATCTGCTGTTGGGAAAAATACCCTACGAACTAGCAAACTAGGGTCAGACTTGCATGCAGATTTTGACCGTAAAGAAATTACTTTTTAACCTACCACCCAAAACTTAAACCCCTCTTTCACGACACATGCATGGAAAGGAACTACTAACCTTGTTACTGATGTTTGGTGTAGATCCTTCGTTGCGCTTTGACCGCTTGCTTGCGCTRCTCCTTCCAAAGATAACCTGCAATCAAGACAAACAACTATGCATGCATGCTACTTTTCTACTTGAGGGTTAGAAATTAAGCATAAATTAAACAAAACATGGATAACTCATGCATTGGGAAGGGAAAAGTATTCTTTTATTATTTGAAAAATGAATCAACTTACAATCAAAGTCGAGACCGACCACCGCTCCTTGATCCTGATCCCGGGCTCCTCCTCTTCTGTCCTCCAACTGCTTTGTGTTAATTCTCCTTTGGATTGAGGAAAGGCTAAAGGGTTGGGACAATGGATTCGACAAATGGGCAGAGTTTCTTCGTTATATTTTTCCTCCTCCAAATGGTACCCCTACCCCTTCTTTTATAGGCTAGAAGGAGCTAGGGTTTTGGACGAACCCTCGACCATGCATGGCCGGGAGTTTCAGTTAACTGACCCATAGCTTTTTGTTCCATCGACAACTTTCCTATTTTTGTGTTTTGTTAGGTACACGCGGGCTGTAGTGGGCTTGCCAGCGTGCACACGTGTGCAATAATGGGTTAGGGCGCGTGGGCCTTAACACAAGAGGATTTTCAAAGAGGTTGTTCAACAGATGTTTTGGCAATGAAGGGATATGAGTTGGCCTGATGTTAGGTAAGCATGTGTGGTGCAATTTAGGGTTATAACACTTGGCCTAACAAACACATAAGCCACCAGCTTATAAAAACTTGTCTCACCGGCCCATAAAACATAATTACAATTCCTTTCAGAACATAATTTATGACAGGGCTCGGCCTTGGGGACACTACAATTAGCTTAGAGAATCCTAGTACTTCACTAAGATTGATCTCAATAGTGGATACCATCAAGTTCCAATCCACCACAAAGACATTTGGAATACATTTTTCAAGGCAAGGGAAGGATTGTTTGAATGGTTAGTGATGCTATTTGGTCTCATCAATGCCCCAATGAAATGTATGAGACTAATGAATGATGTGTTCAAACCCTTCCTGAACCAATTTGTTGGATGAAATTCTATCTTTCAGTAAGTCGTGGGATGAACACCTTCAACATGTTCATCAAGTATTTCAAAAACCTCATAGACATGAGTTGTAGGTAAATTTTTCCCAGTGTTAATTAGCCACAACCTCCATTTTCTACCTTGGTTTTATCATTGAAATGTAAGGAGTCTAAGTGGATCCTGAAAAAGTGGAGATCATGCAGAATTGGTATGTACCCAAAAACCCTATAGTGTTGTGTAGTTCCTAGTTATGGTGAATTTCTATAGATGTTTTGTCCCTCAATTAGTTGATGAGAGGAGGACATAAGAAGCAGGTATTCTCTTGGCCAAAGCACATCAATAAGCATTTGATACAATGAAGTAGATATTTGTACTACACCTATTTTTCCACTTCCAATTATGTCTCAACCCTTCGAGATGGAAGTTGATGCATCAAATTATGTCATGGGAGTTATCCTCATTCAACATGGGCATCCAACTGCCTTCTGATCCAAGATAGACAATGATGTAATATGAATTTTCTCTACATATGGCAGATAGTTGTACTCAATTGTATAAGTAGTTCGACAATGGTGACATTACATTCTCGAGAAAGAGAATGTGATACACTCATATCACAAACCTCTTTAGTTCCTCCAAACATAGAACAAATTGGAGAAAGTTTGCCACACAAAGCGTATGATTTTCTTACAATAGTTCCATTTAGTTATCAAACGTAAGAAAGGAAAGGGAAACAAAATAATTTATTATTTGAGAAAATCCCATATCTCTCTTACAGTGGTTCTTGACACCAACGATTGTAATGCAGAAGGATGTACATATATGTACAACAATGAAACATAGTTTGCAATAATCTACACTCCTCTTCAACGTAGATGTAACACCAACTCCACATGAGATAATGCAGACTTAATTGATTTCCACTTGTAGCATGGTGTTGTTTTTCACTTTGATAAATTGTGTGTACCTTCAGGTGAACCTAGATACCTTTTGCTTTGAAAATCTCACTTTTCTAAGTCAGTTGGACACTCTAAAGTGATGAAGACAATAGCCACATTGTAACAACATTTCCATTAGCCTCGCATGAAGAAAGATGTTAAATGCTAGCTCAAATCTTGTGTTTCTTGTTTCATTGACAAACCAACCAATTGTTATATGGGTATGTATGGATAATTTCTTGCTCCTTCCAAAACTTGGGAATCTATGAATTTAGGTTTTCTTTCTAGTTTACCCATGATGAAACACCATCATGGCTATGTTTTAAGTATTGTTGATCGTTTCTATGAGATGACTATCACGATCCCTTGCAAGAAAATCATTATCGCTCTTGATACATCATGCCTATACTTCACCCATGTTTGGTCTAACTTTGGTTTACCTTCATCCATAATGTTTGATTGTGATACTAGATTTCTTAGCCATTTATGGAATTCCTTATAGTCTATGTTAGACACCAAACTTAAGTGTTATACTGCTTCCCACCCTTTGATTGATGGCCAAACAAAGGTACTCAAAATAACCCTAGTTCATTTGTTGCACATGTATGATCATGGATAGCCTTGCAATAGGATGATAACATAGTTGTCATCCAACATGCCTATAAGAAATCCTAACACAGTTCCATTGAACACAATCCATTTAAGCCTTGTTTTGGTTTTTAACCTTTTGATCATATTATTGTCTCGTTCCTACCACCTTCAACATCCTTTGCTACTTAGATTTTCAAGGAACATGATATAGTAGCCACTTTCATCTAATTCATGAACAAGTGTAATCTATCTCATATCTCCAACTACAAAAGTATAAAGAGAGACATGATGCACATAATGTCCTATATTTTGTCTAAGAAGGTGATCGAGTTTGATTACAGTTGTAGAAAGAAAGGCTTAAGGGTCCTCATCAAAAGATCAAACCTCTTCAATAAGGTACCTACTCCATTGTTAAAGAAGCTAGTGATAATGGTTTCCAACTCAAGTTGCCACTTTATTTCTAAACGCATCTAATCTTCAATTGTTCGTGCTAAGCAATATGCACATTAGGATAAGTGCTACACTCTTGAGCAATAAGGAGCTCAATTTTCTCATTTGCACCTTGAAGCAATGGGGTCCATTGCTTTTCAAAAGGGTACACATGATTATAATTCTTTGAGTGCCCTCCAAAATATTTAGGACTACAGGTGCCCCCTATAGGGTTTATGGGAGAATTTGTGCCCCATACAGGGCCTTTGGGACCACACACACCCCATATAGGGGCTTTGAGACCATGTGCACCCAAAATCACTTTCCATGCATGCACCATTGTGCCTAGAGCTTGCACATCACCTAGAGTCGCACCAACACATCAATCTAAGAAACTATTTCACCTTCCACACAACTGAATCATTTTAGTTTTCACAATGTAATTGACCTCATCCATTATATGAACCTATAGAATAGAGATTGAAAGGGTGTTGGAAAATTTAGACTTAGTGTGCTAAATTTTCTCTTGCTCAAGATATGCCTTGAAATGACTGTATTGTATTCTTTCCCTTATAATTAACAAACAATTTTTGTTCTAGTTCTATTAATTGCATCTATGTGTGTATTTATTTTCGCATTTGTCCACACCACTTATAGGTTATTATCTCTTTTGATATTTCATCCTCTAATTCGCCCTATGAATCAAATCATTAGAAGAGAAAGTTTGAGCATAAGAACACAAAAATAACCTTTCCTTGAGAAATAATAGGTTGAAGGGAACTCCCTAGTGGATTCACAAAAAAATGTAGATGGTTTTGAGCAAGGATAAATTGATCATACTTGACCTATAAGGAAACAATGGGATGACTACCCTTTCCAAACAGGAGGAAAATGGGCCAATCAATTACAATGCATGTTCTTTCTCATTAATCACAACCATATCCCATGGAGGGACATAAGACCAACAACATGGATGAGAGAGATACTATGTGGTGGACCCCACTTTCCACATGGCATCTCACAATTGAAATTAAGTGTTATGACACAATGGTGATGTAGAATAATCATGTGTTTTCACATGTATAAAGGTTAAGCTATCATGGTAACCATAATTGCAAATTCATCTTAACCTATTCACCTTGTGTGCTTCACGAGGTTCTAATACTTAGAAAGTTTTTTCATTTTCATTTAGTTCTCAGAGCCTCTGATTCTCACACCTCATTTTGGTGAGAATCTTGTAGTATGGTTCAAGATCTTGTCATGTGGTTGCATATAATTCTTCTCAACTCTATTACACCCATATCTATGGGTCTTTGGATCTCAAGATATTAGACATTCCTATGGAATTTCAAGCATCCCCAAGACTTCAAGGGTGAAAATGAATCTTGCCCATACTTTACACTTTCTCAAAAGGTCGGTGGATGTATACATGTGGTGCCTAGGTGGTTCTTACTCATACTTTGGTGGTGTATGCATCGAAATATTTGATCCTCAAATGCTTGGGACTCCATCCTTGCATTGATCATGTAAGAGACATTCGAGATGAGATTATGATGATGTCATCTCAAATAATTGAGACATTAGTGGAAACCCTGTCCATACTTGGGACTCCAAAGTACCTAAGGTGACATTATGATGACATCATCTTGGGCTTAGATCCTTGGGAAATTGAGAAAAAATAAAATGTTAAGACATGTGCTTGAGAACCCTATGAGTGGGACCCATCTACCCTTAGGAATATTCCCTCAAGTCCTTGTGATTTCAATTTTTTTTCTTTATAGAGTCCAAATCATTAGAGAAGTGCAAAATGTACCATTCGTCTAGATAGAACTTTAGAACTTGCAAAAATTTGAGAAAGGGACTCTGACTTGCACTATTGAGCTTAAGATGTCAAGCAAGATTTGAGTGTAGAATAAACTAGAGGACTTTATGCACACTCTCAAGGGAACAAAGCACTACACCCATTTGAACTTGATACTGACCAAATTCGAAAGACAATTACTTAGAGAATGATATAAATAAACATAAGGAAGGGAAAAAACATGTAATTCTATAATCCCAGTGACTAAAGGCTTGTGAAGGCAAGCCTTGGATAACAAAGACACTTTAAGGGTAAGAGGAATAAATAGTAAGACAATATATTTCCTCCCACTGAATATTTAAAGGATACCCTCAAATTTTGTGGGTAACATAACCCTAGGGGAGGAATGATGGACTCTAAAGATACCCCCTGGGATAACATGCTAACTCACTACTAAAACAATTATAGTTGAGTTAGGAAGACTATAATTGGTAGGTGTGGACTTGTCATTTAGTTTTGTAGATGAATTGAGAAAATAAACAAGGGGAGGAAGGGGTGATAACATAAGTTAATTGCGGTTTTTACTTAACTTAATGCACTATGGTTGCAGGTTAAGTATTTAATGTGCTTTATCTCTACATAAACTAAGTAAGAACCAGACCAAAGCAAGCAAATGAAAGTAATGAAAACTAGTTTATCTCCTCTTTCACTCCTTTTTCCTACTTATACTACAAAGATGGAAATGTAAGAGTAAAGTATAAATAACATCTAACATGTTCATTAAGCATTCTTGATCTTTTTACCTCTTTCATCCTTTGTCCCGATGATGATCACAAACCGTAGATTTGAAATATGGACCATGATTTTTTTAACACAGTGAATTTGGAAGCCAATAAAACAATCTAATACATTGTGGAAACTTAAAACAACATACAACTTTTCCTTTTTGTCCGAAGAACACAACGAGATAAATCAACAAACAATTATGGTTCATTTCCCAATTTCCTTTCATAAGCATAGAAGGGAGAAGGAGAAGAGTTGTAGTTTAGCTCCCGAGGTGGGTGAAAACCCTTCATTGTATTATATCTACTCTAACAATTCTACTTAGACATGAAAAGGAAAGAAAATTTTGGGCAACTCAAAATCAAAGGGGCTAGGTCTCCTTGTATGCTTGGAAATTACCATCAAAGGGGCTAGGTCTCCTTGTATGCTTGGAAATTACTATCTTCCTACAAAAGACAATCAAGGGTTTCTCGATCTCCATACACACACACACATATATGGAAAAGGCAAACCAAAGTAATAATATTTGAAATAAAAGGATGAGATATCTTGTGCCCTCAGTAAAGGGTTACACCTCTTACCTCATATATTGTAGATAAAATCTTCTTTGAGGTGGGATTTTGGAAGGGAGGATTGGTTGAAGTAAGAAGGTAGAGATCCACAACCACCATGAGATGTAACCACCAAAGCCAAAGAAAAAGAGGGTAGATCCAAATCATAGCCAAAGAAGCAATAATATACATATAGTAGCAACTTTTCAAGAGAGGAGGGTCGAGATGGAAATCTAAGCTTACTTCAAGAGTACGTGCAAAGAAAATAAAAAACACTAGAATGCCATAAAGCATGGACAAGAGCTAAAATTACAATATAAAGATGAGTCATACAAATTGTGAGGAGGAGTTACCTATTTATACCCAATTAGTCACAAGGAGCTAAAAAACCATTAACACACAAATCAAGGGTAGTTAGTTACCTCCTTTTTGTCGATATGTGAATTTATACCCCCCCAACTATGAGACGCGGGGAGCAAATTGCAGGTGTGTTGAGAATAAAGGCCCTTCTCATTTGTAAGTTTGTGAGAGGGAGGAAAAACCATGAAACATAAGCCACAAAACAATGTGTCAATGCCATGATTTACAAGGCGCTATCTAAGCAATAGATAGGGGAAGATGTTCACTAGTTTTGACCAATCAAAGAACACACCCACTAAAGATTGGGGGGGGGGGTGGCACACATGATTCAAGGAGGGGATATCTAACCACTGAAAGCATTATTTGGGGTTGAAATGAATGTAGGGTCACACTAGAAGTAATCAAATTAGTTGGATATTGGGTATAAATGGAGGGAAAATGTGGCCAAAAGAGATCAAGCATGAAACAAAAGGAAAATGCCAAAGGTAAAGTCAACATAACGCTTTGGTCCTACCTCATTGGATATTAAATTGATAAAATAATGAATGTATAGAGCATGAGGTATATTATCGATATATTTTAGATAGCTCTGAAATATGGTTTGTGATTGTCATTTCTTGTGTGGGTCCAATACTAATCAACAAGGCATCAAGGGTAAGTCGAGGACCCAAACCAAATCTATTTGGCCCACAAAGACACAATCAAAGGGAAGACTTCAACGCTTGTGATCTCACCATAGAGGTGTTTATGAATCCTTCGTATTGTCCTAGGGTACTCCGTGTAGAAGTTGCAAAGTAAAATTTACATAGACTTTAATAGGGCAAAACCTTGCCCTCTCTTATAGGCAAATTAATGGGCTTTTATTGTTCACTATGTCTTTGATTATCTTTATTCATTCCTTTTTAATACGAAAGTGTTGAGAGTGCCCCATATAACCAAACTTATTACAAGTGAATTGTAAATGGCTAAATTGTGATGATACACAAATTATAAGTGATTGGAGAAAATTGTCAAAACCATAATAATAATGAACCCATTATGAGAGAATGCAGTTTTTGTCATAATTATTTTATAATTTCTCATATAAAGAGTGTTTTAGAATTGAAACTCTCCCAATTTTTTGAGTGGACACTCCACCCATCATTAAAAGATTACCATAAACTTTGAATAATATAAAAGAGTAACACCAACAACATTAAAATGAAATAGGTTTTAAAGAATAATAGTTACTAAAATTTAAATAAAAAAATTGAATGAAATAATAATATCATATTATTTAAAATGAAATGATTAAATCAAAATAATAAATAAATAAATATGAATTAAAATTAAAATAAAATTATTTTTTTGAAAATGGAAAAACAAATTAATTAGAAATATTTTTTTAATTTGAAAAGATAAAAACTAAATTAAATTAAATATAATATAATATAAAATTAAAAAAATAAATAAAAAGATAACCAAAATCAAAGAATATGATAGAAAGGAAGTATACACATGGGAGAGAGTGCACACAATCTTAATTAAGCTACTAAAAGTAGAGGGCGAGGAGAGAACAAATTGCACAAGAGTTTGTTAATATCTTGTTAAGTTGAAATATTAATTAAAATCGAAATCTTAGACTGTATTATTATTATTTTCTTTTTCGTATATTTTACCTTAATATATTCCGCCATGCCTTCATGCTATAGGAAAACTCCCCAAAATAATTTGTGAAAAACTGGGATTCAGAGCAGATGTACCATATTTCTACACATCAAATCTTCTTGCCGGGGCTATTGTAGGCTTCTTGTTATTGCAGCGATGGCCGAAGAAGTGGAGGAGGAAATGATGGCATTGGAAGCCATTTTCTATGACAGTTTCTCGAAGATAGATGACCGTCGTTTCAGGCTTAGAATTGATCCAAATCCGGGTAATGAGGATAGCAGTGATCCAGAAGGACCTACTCCTCTGTTCTTAGAGATCTTATTGCCAGATGGGTATCCTCAGGTTATCCCACAGTTTGACGTAAACAACCTCAACAACATGAATTATTCCGAGGCTGCTAAGCAAGCAATCCTTGAGGGTCTCCATTCTCAGGCGGGTTCTGTGATTCATCCTTCTGTTTGCATTAACGTTTTTAACTTTTAAAAAAAATGGGTGTTGTTCTATAGATTTTATTTCATTTTCTGATTGCTGATTAAAAATACCCACAAAATTCATGTACATGTATGTTATATAATCAGTCTGTGTTTGTGCATTGGAAGTACTTGAGGATATATTGTCAGAGTTTAACTCTGTTGACACACAAGTAAATATATACCCACCCACACACACGTAGGCATACAGGTCTGCTTATACACACAAAAACATGTTTATCTAATTCTAAGCTAGAAGTAGTGCATTTTGATGGCCCCCAAGAAGCCTACAATATAATTAAGTATCTAAAAGTGATGGGTTTGGCATCACTTTCCTAATAACTCGCCTGTATAATGAAATCTCTGAATCTGCTTGTCCATATTTCTTCCATAAGTTTCTAAAATTCAGGACGAATGGGCTCTTTTTCTATAACAATTATGAGACAGAGATGGTTTATGAGGTATTACCTACATCAAAAGCTTAACCAATCTGGAAGATGGCTTTGGGGTGCAAGTCATTGGGTTGATGTGATAACATCCTTCTCACTTTGGTACTAACATTATTAGAAGTTTCAGTATCATGCACTGTGGGCCCTTTTTGGCTTGTGGTTATTATCTATGTGATGTTCATAATTGCATGTTATCTTACTATAGTGGCATATTGCTATGGTGGGATTTTGTTTTACATTAATTACTGTCCTTCCTCTTCCTCCTCCATAGCTGGTGGAAGATCTTTTGAGGGCCCTTCTACCTATGAAGGTTTATCCTTCCAATTTTAATCCTCATGCTTGGGATTCACATGATTTAGCTTTCAATGATGCCTTAGGTTAGTCTCCTGTGCATGTTTCTCCCCTGCCCTCTTCTCGTCACTTTTTCAACTATAGAATCATCCAACATGTTATTTTTGAGTTGAGTACTAACTAAGTGGCAGATGGTCAAGCGCTACAGTCCAAGTTCTTCTAACATGGAGTGGATATTTTGGTGGGTTCCATTGTCGATCTTTTCAAGGATGTAGTCTGCTCTAGCTTCCTTCCAACTTGGTCCCAGCGTATTATAGACTGTGTTCACAAGCTAGGTGATATTTTAGACCTGAATAACTATCAAACCATTATCATTGGGCTTATCTTTGCCAAACTTTATTCTTTGTCCACCAAGTACACCTTTTTGACCCATTGGAAAAGAGAAAGCTCAAGGCTAAAGGGCAAGCCTGGTTTTATAAGGATTATCAGACAATGGATGGTATTTTTAGGCCATGAACCATTATTGAGGAGGTCAAGTATAGGTCGTCAAAAGTTTGTTTCTGTTTTGTTGATATTAGGAAAACCTTAGACTTTATTTCAAGACACTTTCTATTTGAACAACTCCCTATTGTTGGAGTTTCCAAGGTTTTGGCGGTTGATATCATGAGATTTGTTAGATTTAGGGTAAAATAGCAGAACAGTAGTCTCTTTTTAATTTCAATGATTAAAAACAACTAGATCTGTTATTCAATCAGAGATAAAACACATAGAAAGTAGATCCATGAAGGACAGCAACAGCTAAGAGAAAAACTCTGATCAGATATGAATATAAACTCAGATGAACAGATCTGAATATAACAATAGATCACTAACCACAGATTTCAGATCTAACAATTCTGTCCAAGCATTTCACAATATATATATAT
>ML787529.1:83406-125523 GCA_009831015.1 Picea engelmannii | reverse complement strand
CTTCTAACTTGTTTTTTGACTTCATAGAGTAAGTCATGATTGCTTTGACTTGGTCAACCTTTGACTTTGACCAAAAACTCAAACTTGACGTCTTAGCTTTCTGAGAGTACCAGGAGGTGCGCTAGGTTAAGGTGCACTAGGCTATCCAAAAATTAGGTTAATCTCTTCAATTAAGGTGCCTCAACAAGAGGGTTAGGGTTTCGTTGCTGCAGCAAAAACTTTGACTGCAATTGCAATTGTTATTGTGCAAATCCTCCCAATCTATCTTCCAGCGGTTAGACTGTCCGAAGATAGCGTGGGCCCATAACCTATTAGAAAAAATAGGTGTGCTCGTTTCACCATAGACAATATAACAATATTGTCACCCAACCATAGGCCGAAGCCACCCCCAAGCACCTTAACCTTGACAAAGAATAATTCCGTAAGCAAACCCTAGGCCTAATAGCCAATCAGTGTAGCGTACCTCTCTCCAGAGCTAACGCACAAGGCAGAAAGTCCAAACCATAACCAAGAGAAAGTCGAAGCCTAAATCGAAAATACAAGTTGCAGTAGTTGTAGCTGCAACTACTCTTCAGACTTGCGCACTTATTAAATTTCTGTATTGCGCACTCTTAAATTTCTGCAGTTGCGAGCTGTGTATATCAAATGAGCTCTGGTGTCCCGTATTTATACTCCTCCTCCTTAGCTGTTTGGGCCGACTTCTCATTCTGGAGGCTAAAAACTCAATATTAAATATTTCCTTTAGCCGACTTGTCTTCTAGGGTTATGTCCAATGTGTTGATTATTTGGGTTGGTTGTCATTAATGTCAACCCTTGAAGAAAGTCCGGTAGAGAATTCTGGTAGCACAAAGGTTTGGGTAATGGACCCAAGTTTATTTGATGTATAATGGTATGCGTTTTAATATATTTGAAGGTAAGACTATTCTGGATGGATAGTACATGTCATGCCATTTCCGGTGGTATGTGGAACGTCACATAACTCCTCACGGTTAGTGAGTTATGGCCTTGTGAAGTTGGATAACCCTCACGAGTCATCTAGAAGCCCCAAAAGGTCAAAGTAGTCAAAGTGGTTGCAAAGAAGAAATTATTTAAATAATAAAGTGAAGTGATGAGTGTACTATAAGTCAAAGTGGATACAAAAGAAATTATTTAAATAATAAAGTTAATGGAGAAATTAGTAAGTGGACAAGTGGTTAGAAGTGGGTTAGCCCTAAAATAAGGAAAGTGGTTTAAGATGGTTAGAAGGTAAAAAATAAAGTGAAGCGATGAGTGTACTATAAGTCAAAGTGGATACAAAATAAATTATTTAAATAATAAAGTTAATGGAGAAATTACTAAGTGGACAAGTGGTTAGACTTCGTACCACACGTGCGATCCGTTCTTCTCAGCTGCAGTCTTCTCTCTCCTCCACACGTGCGACCCGTTCTTCTCAGCTGCAATCTTCTCTCTCTGCGATCTCTCTCCCTGCCAAGAATAGAAAAATAGATGACCAGAAACTCTAGGCCAGATTACCTAGGTGCAAAAATCTCCTTGCTGAAATTTCCATCCTCCTAGCACAAGTGTTTACTCACTTATGCTAACTCCAAAATGTCACAATGAGATGTCACAATCTCCTCCTCTCTTTTTATAGGAGTCTAATGAGTGAGTTTAGGAACCCCTCCTAAACTCAACAATTAATTAGAATATTTTGTTCCTCTTTGTGGAGAAAACAGTCAAATCATCCTGGTAAATCTCAATGTTCTTGTCAATCAAGTCCTTGAATGCAAAATCCATGGCCCTTTGGAATGTGGATCCAACATTCAACAACCCCAAAGACATTCTTAAATACTCAAAGGTTCCGCATGGTGTGGTAAAAGATGTCTTGTGTTGATCTTCATCTTTGGCTAAAATCTGGGTATATCTTGAAAAACCATCTAATATGGACAACATACTCGAACCAGTAACCCTTTGCAACAAATTTTCCATATTAGGTAACGAATATTTATCCTTAAGAGATAGTTGATTCAGGTTCCTAAAGTCAACACACAATCTTATTTTTCCATTTTTCTTTCTCACTACCACCAGGTTCGCCAACCAAGATGATTGTCTAGTTGGTGTAAACTTCACTGTAAGGGGGGATGCTAGTAATAGCGTAAACTTCACTTTTGGCCATGAACAACCTTATATTGTAATCATTATTATGTTTGTAGGTTTGGCTAAGTTGACCCTCTACATGTGGGGCACATAACCCCTATCTGGGAAAGCGCCCTGTCTTTGAGTTGGGTATTTATACACTTACACTCATTTGTAATTCTAATATTGACGTGATTCATTCTAATCTTCTAATAATGTGATTTACGTAAGGGTCCCTATCAAGTATTGTGCCCTTCTTTTTCTTGGGTTGTTTTCTCTCTCTATCGCTTGTGAAATTCAACATATCCAGGTCCAACAACAACAACAATATCAAACATCCCTTGTATAATGGATTATATGTGGCAATGCTGAAAGGTATGTCACCTCACAAGAAATGCTTACCCACAATCCTATCTGCTTTTGCCTTTTCCTCTTTTTAATAAAAGAATGAATGAAAGGTTGTGGCCATGGTTTCTTATTGGAACAAAGAGTGATGATGTGGCACTAGGAGCAGGAACATGGCCTGTAGAAGTATTGAGCAATGCCACTTCCCATTCCCCCCAAAGGAAATATACATAGCAGGTTTCCTTACCACTCCACCTATTGCAAATTCAATCAACAAAGTTTGTTTTCCTTCCTTTTTCTTCTTAACTTCAAGAGCAGCATTGGTTTGTGCCTGAACCTCTGTGGTGACATTTGGACAAGACTCAATATCTTTGCCAGGGAGTCTTGCCAAGGGGCATTTTAGATAGGTAAATCCCTCTGGATAAACCTTTGGGCAAAGTTTGCATTAGATTCTACCACGTTTCCCTAGGCTCCCCCATATGCCCAAAAAATATCCAAATCTTTTGGACCAAGCGAAAAAAATTGTGGTCTTTTTTTGCAAAACAGATCAGACATGAAAGTTTTTATATGCTAACAATAGACTGATCTATCAATAAATGTTATTCTTGTTGCAGAATTCTGCATAAAAATGAATAAAATCATACCTGGGCTATGCTTGTTCTGTGTAAAAACTATGTAAATTCAAATGGAAATTGTTGCTGAATCCAAGAAAGTATCTTTTCCATGGATAAAACACCACTTTCCCCCTCTATTGGCACACTGAATCGAAGTTCTCCCTGGAAACAAAAAAAAGATGTGAAAATGGGAAAAAATAGCCCCAAAATCTGATTATAAAGCGAGTTTAGTGCCCCTAACAGCTGAGTTTTTGGAAAAAAGGAAAAATCGCCAGGCTCAATTTTTTTCATAAAAGAGTTTTCAGAGTTAAGAAAAAATCGAATTTTTTTTCATGGGGTGAACTTGTGTCAGCTTGGACTCACCTATTAATCAATGAGTCCGGCAATTTCATACAAAAATATACATACATGCCGTGAACTGTCAATTGATTTGTCTCTCAGAAAGGTGGATCATATTTGGTGTTAGAGCCTGGTTTAATACTGGACAATCTTAGAGTGCTGCAAACAAACTAATTATATGCACATGAGGTCTCTGTTCTACTGTTGGATAAAAATCCATGAAGCTAGAGTCACTTGGTGATAGGAGAAAGAAAGTCAACATTGAACCAGAAAGCATGGCTGAGCATGGAGAAGGGACTCCAGAGGAAGTGGAAACCTTAGGCCGTGTCTAGTAGTGGCAACACATTTTATGGGGTTGTAAATATTTGTAGAAGATAAACTCAATCTGCTATCTCAGTTGATGCAGCAATTGCCAGCAATAATCTAGCCAACAACTTGACTGACACTATACTAGACACCTCTTCTGTGGCAACCAAGGTTATCGTGAACATTGGACCTGCCATGAACTCTACCCCTATCACCCTACAAGCGATACCAATTGTACCAGTTCTTAGTAATCCATTTAAAGTGAAATCCAAGGCAGAAGTCAAGCCATCGAATAGGGACCTTGACACTGAAAAGTTGGATAATTGGTTGAGGCAATTATACACTTTCTTCGATATGTAGGGATACATTGTCACAATGATATAATGACAGTTTCTAATAGAATTAATATATGAAATGCACAATTGAGATTGTAATTTAAGATTAATTCATTCTTGATTTGGTGTGCATGGGCTAGACTTGTAAGTATAGAAGTCAAAATCAATATTCTTTAATTATTCCTGGTTCATTAATTTGAGTGATTTTTGTTCTAATTGGTGAATCCTTTTAAGTCTATTGAGAATTCACAAACTTAGTTTTATGATTCCTGCAACTTTGCTATTATGTTCGTGGTGCTAATCTATTGTACATATGTTAATTTGCATAATGCAGCTAAGTCAAGTACCACAGCATGGACCACCTTCAGGTTGAAACATCTAAAATTATCATCTTCAACATGGATAAGCATTTGACCTGGTGTTAAGGTTCCTGACATTTCAGCATCATTCTTATGATGCCTCAGCTAATGATTGATTATCAATATTTCATAACTTACAGGAATGTTGATTGTTGATGGTAGACATATCAAAATGAAGCAAGTGCTCCGAGCTTATATTCTTGTATGTGTGCAAATTGTCTTAATTTTTAAGTAGCATGGATAGGTAGCTTCGTCTTTGATGGTATATCAGATTTTCTTCATTTCTGCAAGCTTCTCAGATGAGTGTGCTATGATTAATTGGATTTAATGCTGCGCCTAAGCATGTTTAACCATCTTTTCAGGCAACTCATTCTAGTTTCACTTTTATGACCCCGTATATATTGTGTCCTGAGTGCTCCTTTGAGCATAAAGAGCGAACACTTTCAGTGACTCAATCAATGATTCCCTTAGGTGAGGCACACAGTACAGAAACCTAGCAAGTGATTCTTTGGACACTACAAATGTCTACCTTGCTTGGTCATGCATATTAATTTTGGTTTGTCTCTCCTTTAGAGGATTTGAACTTGACTGCTCTCTGGACATGCAAATTGTTTCATAATTGTTTTTTATTGCCAAAAAAATAGTCAGGTCGAATGGATAAAACAAGGACTTGTTCAAAGATTATACACTAACGGAAGGGTATGATCTTACCTTAAATTTAACAATAATATGCATCTTTTATGAATATCATGTGGAGAACAAGAGTTTTATATGGTTGTAAGTTGGAAACAGGACTTATGTGAATTTAGATACAATTGCAAGCACATTTAAACATTTGCATGGTTGTTCCTGGTCATGAAAATCAGTACTATAGAAAGGGTTTAGCACTTTCATTTAATCTGATTGCTTTTGTTTTGGCAGAAGGAAATTGAAACGCTCCCTGATTGACACTAGAATAATGCACTATCAAACACAATAGTCCTTTTGGCTGAGCTACTGTATCCAAGTGTTATCTGTCCTGCACATGGATGTTTCCCTTGCTTTCCCTGACCCCAAGGAGAGAGGATGCTACGAGGATGTCCCTAATTCACTAGGGATGTCCTCAGGGACGTGGGAGATGTCCTCCATGTCCTTAGGGTGTCCACATTCCAAATAGGGGACACCTAGGAGACATCATCTTATGAACCTATAGATATATACACCAATTTACGTAGTGATATTCCAATACATCCAATAAATTAGGTAACATGAGTGATATTTAGAAGTAAAAAACGATTCAATAGATAATCTAATAAATAGCCTTACACTAGAAGGGCACCCATATAGCCATGAGAGGATAATGCAGTGGGTGAACATGGGGTAGTGTTACAATCCCCACTAGGGTTTGATTCCTAGAAAAAAGTGGTTGACGTACCCTTGCAAGGGAGCCACTGATAAGTGGTTGAGTTGTCATGGCCATTAACTCTGTTCGAGTGGTCACATGCCAAAACAATGTAAACAATGTTTGACATCTTGATAGGCGGTGGATACTTGACACTTAATAGAGTCAAAGGAAGCTTCCTAAGACTAAAAAATGACACGCATCTCATACAATGCTAAAGCAATATTTCTTGATGATGATCTTAGGGGTTATCCCCTCTTATTTATCGAAACTAGGCCTATTCTAACTATAATATTAAAAAAATGTCGACTAGTAAATATTAACGCCTCCCTTTCAAAAATATTTTTCCTTGAAGCTTAAGCTAGATTTGGTTGTGGTACAAACTTTTCATTTGTCCAGTGAGTATCTTTTGATGGTAGCTTCTTCCACTTAACCAAATGGGTTTGGAACAAAGATGTTTGATGCAAACATCGAGAATTGCTTTTAGCTCAAGTTGCAACTGTCCTCCATCTAATCTAGGTCATTGAGTTTTCATAATAACAAATTCTCTAATCACTTTATTTAGGAAAGAAACATGGAACATGTTATGAATCTTGGAGGTATTGGGTAACTTGAGCATATAGGTCACATCCACAATCCTATCTAGCTCTTGATAAGGCTCATGGAACCTTGGTGCTAGCTTGTCCTTACCTTTGTTTTCAAGGAATGTTGGGTGGTATGGTTGTAGGTGTAGGTACATCTCGTGATTTAGTTGGAACTCATGTTCACTTCTTCCTTTGGCAACTTGTTGCTTCAATTTGTTCTGTGTTGTATTCATGATTTCCACGAGGATTTCAAAGACCTCTTGTGCTTGTATATTGTTTGTACTTGCTTGCACCTCGGAGCGCCTTGGTAGATAGCTCTGATGCTAGGGGATTCATACCTATATGGGGTTTGGAATGGGGTCATCTTATTGCTTGTGGGATAGGTAGTATTGCACCATCATTTATCTAAGGGAAGCTATTTGTACCATTGCCCTTCCTTGTCATGACAAAACAATGTAAGTATCCTTCCAAATATTTATTGATAACCTTCGTTTTCCCATCTATTTGGGAGTGGTAGATTGATCTCATGACTAATTTTGTACATAACTTGTGATGAAGATCCTTCCATAAATTACTAGTGAATCTAGGGTCATGATCATCAATGGTCACTTTGTGGATGCCATGCAACTTTTGCACTTCTTTGAAGAAGATCT
The DNA here is from genome assembly GCA_009831015.1 of Picea engelmannii. Classification (NCBI taxonomy): domain Eukaryota; kingdom Viridiplantae; phylum Streptophyta; class Pinopsida; order Pinales; family Pinaceae; genus Picea; species Picea engelmannii. The sequence goes on along the minus strand of ML787529.1, from coordinate 118,495 downwards.
CTACAATTTGTCAAGTTGTATGTCTATTTAATGTCACAAAATTGTGCATACTTGGTTATCTTGTTGACCACCACCAATATAATATCCTTTCGACTTCTAATTTAGGAAGAGAAAAAATGAAATCCATATAGATCTCCTCCCACCTTTGTTGGGGAATGGGTAGTGGATGTAATAGTCTTGGGTCCAATCGTTTCTTCTTTTACTTTGTTGACACACTTACACTCTACCAAAAACTTCTTAATGTCTTTCTTTATCCCTTCTAAATATAAGGGTTGCTACAAGCAATGATAGTTTTTGAGGAAATGGAAGTGTCTTGTTGAAGGGTAGCTATAAACAATGTTCATTTTGAAGGAAGTCAAAGTGTCTCGTTGAGGGGACAAAATGTGCTTAATTAAGGATCTTCCCCATTTTTTAATTGGGACCTAAGTAGATCCAATCTTTGTACCACAATGTGTCAGTGTTCTAAGGCCAAGTGTCTTGGTTCTCCGTATCCATTATGTAGGTTTAGTATGCATTGTTGGATTATAGGGTTTTGTTGGCATTCTTCTCTATCCTTAGTCATACAGGAAGGGACTACCATGTACATGTCTTTTTTCACTTGTCATAGCGACTTCAATTTTTAGAGGCTTTCCTTGCTTTCCCATCCCATTATAATTATCTTTCATTAAAATTTGTTAAGGCAATGTTGGCATGCCCCTTGAAAAACTTTTTGTAATATCTAGTTAATACAAAATCCTTGAAGTTAGGTGAACTTTTTAGGTTCAGGCTAGTCTAAGATAACTTGGATATTCTTGGGGTCTACTTTCACTCTTTCCCTTGAGATGATATGTCTCAAGTATTTGACTTCATATTTTTTTAGTCGCATTTGGTCCTCTTTGCACACAGTTAAGTATCCTCCAAAACCTGCATAGTTGTAACGCCCGATTTTGACTTCGGCAACTAAGTTGCATTATGACCTGTTTTGTATTTATTTGCTTATTATTTGTTGAACTTGGTTAGAATGATAGAACTATATTATATGGACATGGACCCACCTATATGCAAAAGTTATATATAAGTTTATTGTTTATGTTATTAATGATGGCTGTTGTGTGATTTACTTCCAACATGTAAATTTAAATGGAAGATTGTGGTACATGGATTCTAGTGATATCAAAGAATCAATAGGTATCATGCACACGATAAATAAACTTGCTTCTTTACATTGTTTGTCGGTGAGTAACACGACAATCACATATAGATAGTTATATGGTTATGCATGATCTTGTGTTTTGGTAAACTAACCTACAAGTTAAATGGGCTAAGTGATGGCCAGATAATTGTGATATTAAAGTCACAAATGTCGTGGACATTGAAAGAGGAATGGTATGTTATGAATCATTATTGCGTTATTTAAATATTGGTTCAACACATTGCTATGATATGTGAGAAGTGCAGTTTTTACAGGAAGCACAATTGCCTAAATTGATCATTCGATGATGTAGGTCTAACAACCACAACGACAACTCAGTATGGTCTTAACATGGTGTTGACCCTAGTTCTATCAGGAGGGGTGGAGATCTGACCCACTGTTTATCCTAAAAAGCCTGAAGTTACGAGAGGGCCATGTTAGACCACATTTCCTTAGGTGTGTGATGACGATTATTGGTTTCCTACTAGGGAAGCTTGGTCGATATAGTTGACACTTCCTCTTATAGGTTCTAGTTGGGGTTAGGTCAATATAGTTGATGTTCTAGCATATACCAATAGAGGAAATGATAGGATGTGGAAGATGGAAGTAGGTTAGGGAGGAAGGGTGATTCAAAGTAGTTAATATCATTGTTGATAATTAGAAATGCTAACTTAGTTCCTTCTGTGATTTAAATGCGTGTTTAATTTATTTGTGATGATTTTAGTGTAATGTTTAATTCATATTGAATTATTGTGACGTAGTGAGATTGTTGGATGTTGTGTTTAATAGATTAATTGTCTTGCATGCTTGGATAACAACATACATGAACTATGCATTAGAGGTGATGATTGTTATCATTACTACATGCACAAGCTCAGTATGCACCAACTATACATACATACTTTGCGTGCGTACACTAGTATCTTTTTTTTTGTGATTGCAGAATCAACTACTAGTCAAGCTTGTACTCGCATGACACGAGGTCGAGTTATTTGACTCCTACCACTATAACCTCCATGCATGCCCACACAACCCCTTCACACAACACACAAGGTAAGTCTAGGGTTTCAACCAATGACTTCACATTACAGAGTGCCTTAACAAGACACTCCATCACCGACTATTCTATGCCCTGGGGGCGCGTACACTAGTATCATTTTGAAATGTTTTAGCTATTATAATAATTGTATTAATGATTGGTGAGGGGGGAGATGGCGAGGGTTTTCACAAGAGTTTTCCTTAGTAGATTTCCGTTTTTTTGACCCGGGTTAATCCCAAAAAACTCATCTATGAGTGCATTCATGTGGGTCGGGTGGGATGGATAGCTATTTTCCACTTGTTGACTACTCGCATGACACCATCTCGGAAGAAACGATCTTCACACCTCCAATGATTAAGCCCGTTGATGATGTCCTCTTGGTGATTAATGGATTGCAGGCTTTAGGGGTCAGATTGGGAACCACGGGGCTCGAGATCTATCCAGAGGCTGTCCAATCTAACAAACCCTCCATCACTTCGCATGCTCCAGATCCTTCATTTGTAAATGTGTCGGTCCTCTCCCATGGATTCAGTGCTCTTGCAGATCCTCGAAGAGTGTTAGCTTTTGGGATAGCTTGGACACGTACTTCCACATTGGCAAGTGCCTAACATGTGAAGGTGTCTGAGCGACACTCTTTAGATAGTAACTTTGTAAAGTGTTTTTATAAAGTACCTTTTATATTTAATGACTTAAAGTTGAGTGACTTAAGTAATCTCAACGAGAGATTAAGTCATGATCATTGATTTCATAGGGGCAAGCTTTAATATTGATCGTTGAAGATCTAGGGTTAGGGTTTTAGTCATTAAAGGAATTATAAAAGGAGATCTAAGGAGAGTGAGAGGCATATAATGAGTGCATATGAGCAAGAGAGAGTCTTTCTCATGTACTTGTGTCTGAGTGGGTAGGGCCGAGGAAGTGTGCAAAGGGGAAGCTAGGGAGATAACAACCAGGTGGGCTATAGGCTATCATCTGCAACATTGTAATCCAATAATGGACCATTATCCCAGGACGTGAGCCCAAGGCTTTTAGCAATAAAATCAAACTCAGAACTAGTTTTTCCACAAGGGTTTTTCTAGGGGCGTTTACCCAGAATCTCTTGTGCAATGTGTGTTATGGTTTCTGTTTTTTATGCTTCCACTTATTTTCGTTGAGTAACTTAGTTGTGCTTTTTATTCAATAAATTTGTTTTATTCGAAATAATCTATTGGTGTTGGGTTTATAGAAATTCAACATGGTATTGGAGCAAAGACCATGTTGAATTCAACTGCATGGGTTGGAGGATTCCGATTGAGTGTAAACAGGTAGTCACTAGTGGAGTTCGTGTGCTAGAGTGATCAAGAGAAGATCCCCGGGTTGAGACAACCAACAAAGGTGGACGACAAACGTGAGCTGGTGAGAGAGTAGGGTTGCACCACTGTGAAGATCATGGGCGTAAGGTTTACTAACAACCGACACTATAGGGCGGACATGCGAGGTCGTTGAAATCTGCAACATGTGGAGGGGCCGATCGAGTTACCGTTACAATAAATAAATAATGTAATATAAAGACATTAAAATAATAAATAAAGTAAAATAAAACATTAATGTAATAAAAGGTCACGACTCTTTATAAAAACCATAAAGGGCATATATATAGGTAGGCCCTATCTTTGTAATATCATCACTTTTACAATCAATTATTATTATATATCTTATTATGGATTTAGAGTGAAGCTGTTCATTAAGAAACCCTCATGTCTTTCACATTGGTCGCTCCCCCGTGTCACATTCATTTCCCACACTCCCCACATTCCCCCCTCACTGCAGCCCTCCCGTCCCCCACACTCCCCACGTTTTCTCCCTCACCTCGCAGCCCTCCGTCCCCCACAATCCCCACGTTTTTTCCCTAACCCCGCAACCCCCTGTCCCCCACACTCCCCACACCTTCTCTCTCACTCGCAGCCCCTTTCCAATCCCTGTAACTCTCCCCCACAGTCCGTGTCCCCACAATCTACACCCCCACAGACATCCCCCACTCCCTCGCGGCCTCTCCCCACTTCCCCGCGACCTGTCCCCACCCCCTCCCCACTCTCCCACACCCTCCACTCTTCCGCAACTATGCACACATCCTTCCACGCACTCCCCGTAGCCTGCCCCACATCGCCGACGCAACACTCCCATACTCTAAAGTCCCACCCCCATAAATCATATCCTAAAAAGTTGTACCCCCTCCATTACACCCATTAATTTTATAATATAATATAATTAATATTCCTTAAATTACATACAATTATTTAATTAAAATAATTAAAAGGGGATCTTCCAAGCAAGGTCAAAATTGCAGAAAAATACTCACCCCTAAACACTAGAAGGATGTCGGAATTAAAAACTCAAGTGGAAAAAATAGACCAGGATTGTAAAAGCATTAAAAAATCACTCGAAAAGTCAATACAAAAAACTCACGATGAGTTACAAGAAGAAATAAAGCTCAACAATGAGNCCCTAAACACTAGAAGGATGTCGGAATTAAAAACTCAAGTGGAAAAAATAGACCAGGATTGTAAAAGCATTAAAAAATCACTCGAAAAGTCAATACAAAAAACTCACGATGAGTTACAAGAAGAAATAAAGCTCAACAATGAGGCATTAAAAAAAGATCTAACGCTTAACCTTAAAGAAAAAATTATTGCGGAAGTTGGGATTGAGCGATGACGAGGCATAACCAATTTAAAACAAGATCTTAAAGATGATATTTTTCAAGAGCTTAGGATGAACTTACAACAAAGCTTGGGTAACTTGAAAAGAGAAATAACAGACGATTTGAAGAAAAACCTAACCATTATAATGCAAAATCATGAAGAACAACATAATGAGCTCTTAAACCTTTTCAAAAATCAGAGTCACCACCAACCCACCCATCAACAACCCAGTGATTCAAGCACATCTAATCTACCACCACTCTTCCATGATTCAATACCAAACCCCCAACCTATATCACAATACCAACCCTTAATGTTATGCCCACCCAAAGCTAAAATAGAACTCCCAAAATACAACGGAGGTGATAATCAATGTGTAGCCTGGTTTAACAAAACTGAAGAATAATTCCACATATATAACGTGACAACGAACGAAGAGAAGGTCAAATACACATCTATGTAGCTCGAAGGCACCGCATACAATTGGTATCTATGGTGGAAAGGAAGAATTCAGTGATATAATTCAAATTCTTTCAAAAATGATTTTTTTTAAAGATTCCAGGGCATCTCGGAAAAATATTTTTTTTCAATACTCACCAGATCACAACAAAAGGTAGCATAGATGAATTTACACATCAATGGGAAGCTCTCGCCACCCAAGTATTTGGACTATCTTATGATCAATTACTCCAGTCTTACATAGGTGGTCTCAAACCACATATCCAAGACGAGTTAAGATTACACGAGGTTACTACGGTAGAAATAGAAATTCGCAAGGCAAAAGCCGCAAAAGAAAAACTAGAAGGCCAATCAAGATTGAGAAAGGTTTACTCAATGAGTGTAACTCAGACCACAGGAAATGACAAATACATACCACCTAATCTACGTGAAGATAGAAGAAGAAGTTTAGAGTCCCAAAGGATAAAAGAAGGAAAATGTAAATGATGTGGAGAGAAATGGGACCCAGACATATGTGCCAGATTGAAGATAACTCAAAAAATTTGTACACTAGTGAAGCAGAAAAATACGACGAATCTGACTCAACAGAATCAATAAATGAAGAAATGACAAATTTCCAAAATGACACTTCAGAGCTCATAGAAGACAACACACCAAGAATATTGCTCACGACCATCACAAGCATTACCCAACCACAAACTCTTAAATTAAAATGACACATAAAAAATGATAATGTCACCATACTAATTGCCACTGGAAGTACCCACAATTTCCTCGATATCAAGATTGCAAGGAAACTCAAATTATTTGTATATCTAGTCCCAAACATGAAAGTAATGGTTGCAGATGGAAAAAAAATTGGAAATGTCGGAAAATGCCATAAGGTGAAACTCCAAATCCAAGATTTCAATTTCGAATCAGAACTCTACACCGTCCCTCTGGGAGGATTAGATGTGGTTTTAGGAGTCCAATGGATACAAACCTTGGGCACATACTCAGTCAATCACCAGGAACATTTCATCCAATTCAAGTGGCAAGGGAAAAGTTATAAATTATATGGTTTTCAACCTCCACAAACACAGGTTGTGTCGTCACAACAAATGGAAAAAATGATCCGAAAAGGAACAAGCACATACTTCATCCAATGCCACAACATAGAAATACAAGAATTAGAACATGATGACTCTAGAACATTAGACGTCCAAGATCTAATTCAAAAACACAAGAAGGTATTTCAAGACCTTCCCATGGAGTCATCGCCTCAAAGAAAAATTGAACATATAATTGAAGTTAAACCAGGATCAAGCCCAGTCAAGGTTAGACAATACATATACCCCCATCACTACAAAACAAAGATAGAAATATTTGTCCAAGACCTATTAAAATGTGGTGTCATCACGAAAAGTAGAAGTCCATATGCAACTCCAGTAGTGCTAGTTCGAAAGAAAGATGGATCTTTCATATTATGCATAGATTACCGAGGGCTAAACAAAATAAAAATTAATAACAAATTTCCCATCCCATTTATTGACAAMATGTTGGATGAACTTCATGGAGCAAGATATTTTTCAAAACTTGATTTAAGATCTGGGTACTATCAGATTAGAGTCAGACTAGAAGATGTAGCCAAGACTGCCTTCCAGACACACGAAGGACACTACGAATTCAAGGGTGATGCCTTTTGGGCTAACTAATGCCCCCGCCACCTTCCAAGCAACAATGAATGAATTATTTCACCCATACTTGCAGAAACATGTCTTAGTTTTCTTCGATGATATCTTAGTGTACAATAAAACATGGGAGGAGCATATGAAGCATTTGGGACAAGTGTTATCTCTTCTAGAAGAAAATCAATTCTATGCCAAAATGACAAAATGTACATTTGACAAGGAGGAAGTAGAGTACCTTGGTCACATCATATCCAAAAAAGGAGTCAAGGTAGACCCCAAGAAAATTAGGGCAATCACATAATGGCCTAAACCCAAAAACATATTTAAGTTAAGAGGATTTCTAGGATTGGAAGGATACTATCGAAGACTCATCAAGAATTATGCTCATTTAACCACCCCCCTAACAAATCTCCTTAAGAAAAACTTTCCAATGGAATTTGGAAGCACAAAAATGCTTTGAAAACTTAAAAAGCATTATGTCCACAACCCCAATATTTGCAACACCTGACTTCTCCAAACCTTTCATCATCGAGTGTGATGCATCGGGTTTTCGAATTGGAGCGGTATTGATGTAAGATTGACACCCAATAGCTTTTGAGAGCAGGGAACTAAATAAAACAAAATGCTTACAATCCACTTACAACAAGGAAATGCTTGCCATCATGCATGCATTAACAAAATGGCACCAATATCTATTGAGAAGTAAGTTCTTGATATGCACAGAGCATAATAGTCTCCAGTACTTGTTACAACAAAAAACATTGTCAACCGAACAACAAAAGTGGATAGAGAAAATTTCCACGTTTGATATGGAAATTCTACATAAAAAAGGAAAAGACAACATCGTAGCTGATACCCTATCACGAAAAGATGAAGAAACACAAGTTTTTGCAATATCAATAGCCATTCCAGAATGGTTGGATGAAATCCGAACCAAGTATGCAAAAAACCCGAAGACTTGCTCTATAATCAACAATTTAAATCAATACCCTAAGTTTGAATGGAGGAACAACATCTTATGATATAAAGGAAGAATCTACTTAAATACCAACTCAAGATTTAAAGCCAAGGTTCTTCAAGAATCTCATGATTGCCCAGTTGCAGGTCATGTTAGATTTTTCAAAACATACTATAATGAACAAAGATCATTTTTTTGGAAAGGAATGAGTGAAGATATTTGAAAATATGTAGCAGAATGTGATCTCTGTCAAAGGAACAAGAATGAAAGTGTGTTGACCCTTGGGTTACTCCACCTGTTACACATTCTCAACACAAAATAGGATGAAATTTCAATGTCGGCCAAGGATATAATTATACTTCGTTACAGTAAGGAGATCCTCAAGGAAGGAGGGGGTCCAGGCTTTTCAAGGCTCTGTCTGCTAGCTAGGGCGTGGCGTTCCAGTAAGGAATTTCAAGGTCTTCTTGGGGTGTGAGGATCCATTCTTTCTTAATCTCCACCTCAGCACGCACGAGTTCTTTCACAAAGAAATATAGGGAGGCCTGGTCAACAATGAAGGGGAATAAAAAGCTTCATAGACGCTTTGGAGTATAGCGCCAGTAAGAGGAAGTGCCAGTAAGAAGACTTATCGCATGCATAGAAGAGGTAAGTGCCATGGAGAAATTGATTAGGAAACGGGTTCCCCTTAGCTTTTCCCTTCCCTTATAGATCACAAATAAAGAAATGCAAATCCTAACCGCAGGAATCAAGCGTTCTGGATATTGATCGAAGCATATCAGGGCCGCTCAAGCTGCATCCAGGTAGATACTCAATATCCCCATACCTCCCTAGTATCAAAGAGAATCCGATTCATACACCGCTCAATCTCGGACCCCACTCATTTGATTCTAGCTTGCGACCTCTTCTCCTCTCTTGTTTAATCACCTCCATTTCATCCAAGTAGACCCCTTATCTCTATCCTGCTTCCGGATGAAACCCTCATACACCTATCTTTCTATTCTATTCTTTGCTTCATTCCTGGTCTCACTGACCTTGGCTTGGTTGGCATTATGAAGAGCCTCCTATAACTATACCCCCCATTTCCATCCTCATATTTACTCTCTCTTCCTTCCTTTTCTATTCTTTTGCTTATTCGACCCTCTTCTTGGCGGGGGATATCACGGTGGACTTTGACCTTGAAGGACTACCCATATCTGACGGAAAAGATAAAATATTAGTAGTAGTAGACAGACTAACCAAGTATGCACACTTTATTGGAGTAAGGAAAACAAATTCAGCAAAACAAACGACTGAAATATTATGTAAACATATTTACAAACTACATGGGTTCCCTAAAGTTATCGTCAACGATAGAGATGCCAAATTTAAAAGGAATTTTTGGAGAGAATTTTTCAAATATATCAGAATCTCTCTTAATATGAGGTCAACTTACCACCCTCAAACAAATGTTCAAACATAAGTTGTCAATAAATGTTTAGAAACCTATCTTTGTTGTTTTATCTCCGACAAACAAAATAAATGGTTTCAATGGTTGCACCTTGTTGAGTGGTGGTATAATTCCACTTATCACACATCAACTAAAATTACACCATTCCAAGCTCTTTATGGTAACAAACCTCCATCTTGGAAGGAATTGGCCATTAGCCACATGAGAGTTGCGTTAGTAAAAGACCATTTAGATGAAAGTTAGAAAACTGTTCAGTTACTCAAAGAAAACTTAACAGTTGCAATGAATCTAATGAAGCAACAAGATGATCAAAACCAAACAAAAAGAGAGTTCGAAGTAGGAGAATGAGTATTTATGAGACTTGAACCTTATAAAAAATTATCCATTAAACAACACGGGAAGAATAAATTGGCTCCAAAATTTTATGGACCATATCAAATAAATAGAAAAATCAGTCATGTAGCTTACCAATTGGATTTACCAGATAAAAGTCGTATCCACAACATTTTTCATGTATCATGTCTAAAGAGAGTCTTGGGGCAACAACAAAAGGCGCAAACTATGCTTCCTATGTTGGATGAGAAATGAAGAATAATTTTAGATTCCGAAGCCATTATTGCCACTTGGGAAAAGAGATTGCGTTCTCGAGTAATCAAGGAATATCTAATTAAATGGAAAAATCTACCGGAAGAAGATGCATCATGGGAGTCAGAGCACTTTCGCTAGTTACATCCTTCCTTACCATTTCTTTGAGGACATAACAACATTTAAGGGAAGGGAAATGTTACAATAAATAAATAATGTAATATAAAGACATTAAAATAATAAATAAAGTAAAATAAAACATTAATGTAATAAAAGGTCGTGACTAAAAGTCATGACTCTTCATAAAAACCATAAAGGGAATATATATAGGCAAGCCCTATCTTTGTAATATCATCATTTTTACAATCAACTATTATTATATATCTTATTATGGATTCATAGTGAAGTTGTTCATTAAGAAACCCTTGTGTTTTTCACAGTTATGTACGCTGAGAGGAGGGTCCTTGGAAATTGCCGGAGGAAAATAGAGCCGATAGAGAGGAGACTCGTGGGGAGGATGACTGAGTGAAGCTGGTGTGTAATCAGTCGCCAACGTGGGAGTTGTGACCGCTGAAGAGATGGACCAAGAGGAGCCGCTAGGCAGGCCTTAGCAGGGAGCCACAAGCAAGGAAGCGTGATAGAGGCCTGAGGAGTTTGGACGGTTTGCAACAACCAAAGGTGTGGTTGTGATCCGCGTGAGAGGAAGAGAGCCTCCCAACAGAGTGCTACGGGCCAAGGATAGGTCATGGGAAAATGAATGGAGAGGGTTGTAGGAGGAAACCGTTGTACTGCAGAACGATTGTGTAGGCAACCGTCAGGCGAGGAGGACAACATGATGCCAACTGGGCAGCCAAGTCACCGGTAGATTGCAGAACCGCCCAACAGGGGACACAGGGCAGCGCTCGTGCAGCGGGTAGATTGCCCAAATTTTTTTGGGTAGCGAGCAGTAGGATCGGGTAGCGAGAAAGTTTCTGGGAAACAAAATGTTTTAGCCGGTCAACACCTAGAAAAGCTCCGGGAATCCTAGAAAAGGATCCGAGTAGTAGCAGGAGGTTGCAGACAGCCTTGGGCAGCCTCGGGTAGGGGTTCGAGAGGCCAAATTTGATTTTTTTAGTAGGTTTCCGAGATGGCAGCGTAAGGATTGAGGTTTGGGGATGTATTGTAGATAATGGCTCATCTCACCATATGGCGAGAATGAGGTCGATGTTCCTTAGTGTTTCAGAGAAGGACTTAGACTGCTATGTGACGAGTGGGATGCATACTATGCATGTAGTGAAGGGGGTTCAATGTGTCATATTCCAGCTAGATTCGAGAGTTTCTTTGGAGGTGGAAGGAGTGATGTATGTCCCAGGGATGAAGGTAAATTTGCTCTCAATATCAGCCTTGGAGGACATGGAGTATGCATTTATGTTCGAGAATGGACATGTACTCATACATTTAGACGGAGTAGATACCCATGATGCAACAATGAAGCTTGGCATTAGGGAGGGTATGATGTACAAGGTGCTAGGAAAACTTGTAGTGGGGTCCAAGGGGATCTTGGATCGCAGATTAGATCAAAGTGCAACAGAGGTTGCAAGAGGGTCTTCTAGTTCAGAGGGAGTAGCTACATCAACAACATATTTGATGGGGTTAGAGATTGATCCAGGAGGAGGTTCTTCTAGAAGTTCCTTCCTCGCTAAGAAGGAGTGTTATCTTTTGGGGTAGCTCAGACAGATACTTCCGCATTGGCAAGTTCCTAGCATGTGGAGGTATCCGAGCGACACTCTCTAGATAGTAACTTTGTAAAGTGATTTTATAAAGTACCTTTTATATTTAATGACTTAAAGTTGAGTGACTTAATTGATGTCAACGAGAGATTAAGTCACGAGTGTTGATCTCTTAGGGGCAAGATTTGATCTTGAACGTTGGAGATCTAGGTTTAGGGTTTTAGTCATTAAAGGAATTAGAAAAGGAGATCTAAGGAGAGTGAGAGGCATATAATGAGTGCATAGGAACAAGAGGGAGTCTTTCTCATGTACTTGTGTCTAAGTGGGTAGTGCCGAGGAATTATGCAAAGGGGCAGTGAGGGAGATAACAACCAGGCGGGCTAGGATATTAGCTACAACATTGTAATTCTTTGATGGGCCATTATCCCAAGATAGGAGCCCTGGATTTTTAGCGGAGATAACAACCAGGCGGGCTAGGATATTAGCTACAACATTGTAATTCTTTGATGGGCCATTATCCCAAGATAGGAGCCCTGGATTTTTAGCAAAAAATCAATCTCAGAACTGGTTTTCCCGCAAGGTTTTTCTAGGTGTGTTTACCCGAAATTTTTTGTACAATGTGTGTTATGGTTTATGTTGTTTATGCTTCTGCTTATTTTCGTTGAGTAACCTAGTTGTGCTTTAATTCATTAAATGTGTTTTTCTGGGAATTAACTGCCAGGTGCTAGGTTAAGGAAATTCAACAAAGAGCGGTTCATGGTAAGTTTGATTCTGGTCCTAAAGGGCCTAGAAACCCTAATTCATATGCTCCAAATTCCTGACAGAATCCACTGGTTCGAAGCCGATTGTTAAAACTCTTGAAGAGGTCTTTGGTTCAGGGTTTATCGGGACTAGATTAGATATTGAGGATCTGCGAGGAGGAAAGGAAGTACTTGCTCGAGAAAAGCTGGCTAAAAAGTGTGAGAAGGTCATCAACAATCGTGGAGGAGGGGTGGCTTTGGTGGTAGGAGAGGATTTACAAGTTAGCCAAGTGGAGGAGCTGGAAGGTCACACGATTGTGGGTAAACTCAGTGGGTGCCAAATGTTAGTTTTTACCATGGAAGTGTGGGTGGACACTCACCGGAGTCCTAATCTAGGTTACAATCCGACTTTTTATCTCCTTTTGCGAGGGTGTATTGGGTGTGTTTTTAGATCTAAAGAGGGCGTGGGTTTTATTCTTTCCAATCGCTGGTATTGGAACTAAATCCTATTTTGTGTCAAGCCATGGAACCCATTATTTGACGCGTAGGAGGAATCCCTCAATAATTTTCTCACGTGGATTAAGTTGCCTAACTTACCCATTGAATTCTGGACGGAAAAGGGATTGAAGGCCATTGGAGACACTTTAGGGACCTTCATCTCTACATATGGAAGCTATAAGAATAGTAGGTTCCTTTCGGTTGCACGAATACTTGTGGAATTGGACCCCCGACATGCTCTCTTCAAGTCGCTCGATTTGATATTTGGACGAAGGATATATTAACAACCCATAGATTATCTTAATTTGTTGTTTAGATGCTCTCTTTGTCATCAGGTTGGCCATGTAATGGTGGATTGGGAGCATAAGCTTATCAAGAAATTTCGAGGAACGTCAATCTCCGGTACGAACACCCGGTTGGTGGACACAAATTCACATGAGGGGGATGGGCCTCCCTAGCGGCCTCAATAGTGCGCAAATGCAGAAGACAATTCTAAAAAAGTTGAAGTCTCGGTCCTTGTGGATTCGATAATGGAAGTAATGGTTGGGGATATTTCCATTGGGGTGGAGAACGATAGCTAGACGACTCCAAAGGAATGTTCGACTAAGGAACTGTTGGGGGAAGAATTGGAATTTTCTACTTCACAAATGAACAAGCTCGAGGAGATATGGTGCAAAAGCGTGGAAGTGATCCCTGCTGCGGGCAAGACTTTATTTAATTATGATCCTATTAATTCTTTTGTCTTGGGTCTTGTAATTGAAAATTTACATATCCCGAGGCATGCGATGGGCGGGGCCGCGGGGTTAATTTTATGGTTTGTCGAATGCTTTCCCCACTGAGCAAAGGCCCCTAGAATCCTTTCCTATAGTCTTGGTTCCTAAAGGAGATTCTCAGATGGCAAATTTCCCGACAAAAAAATGAGGTCTCTTATTCAATTTCTTTTTCCTCCTTGAGTCGAGAACCCTATCTTCTACAATCAAAGTATTTCATCCAGTCTTGGGATCCTTTTGGGGGGGTTGGAGCTCAACAATACGAAAGATCCAGGCCACTTGAAGGTGGGTCGTGAATCAGCCTTAAAACATGTCTAGGAAAAGGTCTCTAGAGAAGTCTCAGAGGGAAGACAAGTTAATTTTCGAGTTCTTTAGAGTGGGGTGAGCCCCATCGAAAGGGACCACATGAACCTATTATCTGTTAACATGCAAGGCCTTGTAGGACAAGCTAAAAATCTCTCCCTGAAGAGGTTAATGGAGGCTGAAAGACTGGATGTACTTTTCGGTCAAGAAACTATGGGAAGATATGAAGACATTAGTATGGATCTCTGTAAGATGCTTCTAGGATGGTATTTCGTGGGTTTAGATTCGTCTAGTGCTTATGGGGGAATTATAATGGGATACTCCACCACTTGCTTGCTCATAAACAATTATGCAATTTTTTCAGTAATGATTATCGAGCTCTACTGCAAGGAACTGGATCGGGAGATCATTTTCATCAATATTTGTGGACCCTACGATGATCAGGAGGCCTTCTAGCATCATGTTTTTGTTCTCAGTGTACTTTATAAGGGAAACATAGTCTGTGGAGGTGATGTAAACTTTACTTCAAATTAGGATGAAATATGGGGCGAGAATGCTCATAAAGATAAACTTGCCACCTTTTTTCTAAATCATATGGAAGAGATTAGTTTGGTTGATGTTGAGCCAAACTCTATTAGTCCGACATGGAGCAACAATCGTGCTGGAGCAGATGATATATGCAAAAGACTCCACCGCTTTATTGTTCACCATCAACTCTTTCAGGAGATAGGGATCTATCGCTCTTGGATTGACAAGGTAAAATATTTTGATCACTTTCCATTTTTTCTTGTTCTGGCTAAGCCGTTGGATAAACCAGACACCCCCTTCAAATACAACTTGGCATGGGCAGCAGAGGAAAAATTTAAGGTGTTGGTTTGAGAGCACTGGGTGCACTTTCAGGACAATGTCAATGAAACTCTAGCTTATCAGTTTATCAGATATCTTGGCGTTTCGTCTTTTGAAAGAAAAAGTCTTGGTATGGGCTTGTAATCGTTGAAGCTCCCTTGATAGAGAATTAAGTAGCAAAGATAACTGTATTGAGAACAACAATAAGATAATTGGACTGATGCAGAGCCAAATCAGTGTCGAACCCTTGAAGGGAGAAGGAATCAAATTCTTTTAGAAAAAAAAAAAAACCCGACGCTTAAAAAGTTGAGGGCATTGTGGCTTGAAGCTGGGGACCAAAATACCAAATTTTCCCAAAAATTTGCAGACTACCGTCGAAGTTTCAATTCTATCTGAGAACTTCAAGATTCTAACGGGGAGGTAATACGGGGGTTCATATATCTTGCGGCCTTAGGGGTCGAGCATTTTAAACATTTGTTCAAAGAGAACGAGCATTCTAAAATGAGGGAAATTCTCAAGACGATTACATTATTTCCTAGACTCATAATAGAAGAGGAGGCACAATAAATTTATTGAGAGGTTACTATGGAGGAGTTGTGGGCTATCATTTCTTGTTTTAAAAAGGACAAAATCCCTGGACCAGATAGTTGGTCGGCTGAATTCTATGAAGATTTTTTTGACTTAATTGGGGACGACCTGCTTTGTGTGATCGAAGAAGTCAAGATCACTGGTAAGCTTCTTCCTACTATCAACTCTATTGCCTTCATCACACTAATTCCAAAAAAGGACCAATAGACTTCTTTTGAGGATTTCCGTCCCATTGCACTTTGCAATTGCCTATACAAAATCATTGCTAAAATAATTGTGGTCAAGATCAAACCACTCCTTTCCGAGTTCATCGCGCCTGAACAATTTGGGTTTCTAAATTGTAGAATGATTCATGAGGCTATTTGCTTAGCGCAGGAGGGTATGCATATGATCAAAACACAAAAACACCTAATTTGAGTTCTCAAAATAGATCTATCTAAAGCCTACGATCGATTCTCATGGCTTTATCTTTGGTTACTGCTCATCCACATTGGATTTGAGTTTCCTATGGTTAAATGTATTATGGCATGCATCACGACATTGTCCTTCACAGTGCTCATCAATGGGTCCGACTCTCCATTCTTTAAATTGGGTTGAGGGATCTGACATGGATGCCCCCTGTCCCCATATCTATTTTTACTTGTCGCAGATGGTCTCAACTAGGGTTTTGCTGAAGCATGTAGACTAAATAAGATATAAGGCTTGCGTATTGGTAGACATGAAAAAACTCCTCACCTATTCTTTGTTGATGACATTTTAATTTTTTTCTTATGTAAAGATTCTGAAGGCAGGTTTATAAATGAGATCCTCAAGCTCTTTTGCGATGCAAATGTTATGACCATCAACATGACCAATTCTGCTATATATTTCTCGGATTTAGTGGAGGCAGAGAGACCGCTACTCCAAAATATATTTTGTTTTATAGCACACAACTTGGAGGAGGGGGTAAAATATTTGGGGTTTACCCTCAAACCTAATTTCCATGGCTTGGTGGATTGGAAATGACTCCTTTCCTGACTTGATAAGAGAATCCACTTCTGGTATAACTGATGGATCACCCATGGGGAACACCTCACACTCATCAAATCAATCATAGAAGCAATACCAATTTATTGGCAGTTGTTGGCTAATATTCCGAAAGGTATCCTCACATGTATTCACAATATGTACTTCAATTATCTTTGGAAGGGAAACAAGGACTACCTGGGTTTGCATTTGGTTTCGTGGAAAAAATTGGCACTCCCCAACAACTTGGAGGGATGTGGCTTAAAGGATACAATGCTCTTTGGGTGCGCATTGGCTGCCAAATCTCTTTATGTGTTTATTAACTGAGATAGCTTGTGGCAACATATACTAGTGGACAAATACATATATCTAGATACCATCCTAGACTGGATATGCAGAAGACAAACCCACATGCAATGCTTCCAATCAATGGAGATCCTTAAAACTGGATTTTCCACTTATCAGTAAATTCCTTGCATGGAGAGTTGGTCATGGATCCAAAGTCCGGGTGGGAAAAGATTCCATTTCCGGGTGTGATGACAACATTTTACTATTCGATAACATAATAACCAGGCTACAAGATGAAGGGAGATGTACATTGAATCGTATCAACAACCCCAAACTTACAACCATTTGGAATGAATCATGGCTTTCGACGGTTGACTTAGGCTTGGAGGCATAAGAAGAACATGTATGGAGTAATTTTGTTCATGAATTGAAGGCACATGTTTGAATCACCGACAAGGAGGATGAACTGGTTTGGATATATCAAAACTCGGGGGGATCATATTCGAGAAAAAAAAAATGATATGAGGCATTGATCAACCACCGGGAGGTTGAAATTAAGTGGTGGTACTCGAAGCTTTGGGACATCCATGGTTCTCCAAAGAGCAAGATTTTTTCTGGTTGGTTCTATATGGGCACGTGCTTATGTGGGACCACTTGCAATCCCAAGGAAAGCAAGGTCCTGGGATGTGCTATCTGTGCAAAAATGATGTCGAAAAACACAATCACTTGTTTCTTCTTTGTCCCTACACCTCACAGGTTTGGTTGGAGATCGGACAGGAACTGGTTTTACAACAAGTATGACAAAATGACTCTCTGAACTCATGCTTCATATATTTTTTTGATAGGCCACCTCTAAAATCTCTACAGCTCTTTCCTATGCTCGTTTCCCGGGGTACCTGGATGACACAAAATGCAAGGATATTTGAAGGTAAAATCCCGACTACAACCAAGATCTCACAACAATCTTTAGCTTTATTTGTGAGCTATGAGCTGAAAAAGAAAAAATAAAAAGGTAAGGAATATCTATGAATCTAAGATCAACAAACAACAGGTGTGGGGATTCTTTGATGGCGCCTGCCAAGAGGGAAAGTGTTGGGTATGTGTTATATTCTTTGCATGTGTGTGTGTGGGCGCGTTGGATTTGACAATTGCGTCTGATGATCCCAACTTTTTTGGCGTTTTTTTGCAGTTTTCTAAATTAATCCTGGATTAAGAGATTAGGGTTTTGGTAGCTACAAAATACCTAAAATATTGTATATATTGTATTGTGAATGGTGAAATTAACACAATGAAGAGTTGAAAGGTGCGACATCAAGGAAGGTTGGTTTTCTCCCGGTTAAGGATTTCCAACGTAAATCTCTATGTATTGTGTGTATGAGCCATTGATAAACTTTTGTTTTTCTTAAGAATATGTATGCATTGCTTTACTTCACATGTTTAAAACTTACATGTGGTATCATAGCTCATTTTTGGCTTCAGGGGGACGCCTTTGTTGCTGAGGGTTTGGCTCAGTCTTGATAGATCAAGTTTATCTTGGGTGTGTGATAAACCCGGGTTCAGTGGGAGATTTTGCAGTGGTTTGAGTGTAGAAAGAGGAATGATGAGCTCTTATAGAATCGAGATTGAGAAGTTCAATGGTAAAAACTTTGAGCTATGGAAGCTCAAGATGGAGGACTTCTTGTAGACAAAGAAAAATGGAGCGCTGTGGATTCTAGTACACAACTTACTGGTACACAGTCTACTGACACACAATCTACTAGTACGCAATCTTCTGGTACACAAACTACTAGTACACAACCTACTGGTATGTCTAAGGAAGATTGAGAGAAGTTGGATAGAAGAGCAAGGAGTACTATTCAACTCTGCCTGACAGATTCAATGTTGTTGAATGTCTTGGGAGAATCTACAACCAAGGAACTATGGGATAAGTTAGGGAATTTGTATCAATCAAAGTACCTGGTAAACAAGTTGTTTCTTTGAAAGAAGTTGTATCATCTTAGGATGGAAGATGAAGATTATGTGAAAGAACATCTAAATTCCTTCAATACTCTGGTAAGTCGACTTATCTCTGTTAATATTACGATTGTATAAGATGATAAGTGTATTACTTTGTTATGTTCTTTGCCAGATTCTTGGGATAATCTAGTTGTAGAAATTGGTAGTACCACTCAATCTACATTGAAGTATGAGGATGTAGTTTCATCCTTGTTATCTGAAGAGATGAGACGAAAAAGCATGGATGGTCAAAGAACATATGCTTTAATTGTAAGAGACCGCACCCAAGAAAGGAATCCTGGTAAGTCTTCGGGGGTGGGGGTGGGGTGAGATCTAAATCTATAGGTAGATCCAAGTCTCTAGGAAAATATTTGAGGAAATGTTGGAAGTGTGGTAAAGCAGGGCATTATAAGAAAGATTTCAAGTCTAAGAAGGTTGATAAACTAAAGTGATATGATAATGCCTATTCCACATAGGCAAAAACCTCCATTGAAGAAGTAGGTGATGTTTACTTTGTATCTACAAGTACACATGAAGACTGTGGTGTATGGTTGATCGAATCAGGTGCGTCATATCATGTGACTCCTCATAGGGAGTAATTTTATGAATATGAAAAATACGATGGTGGTGATGTATTCCTAGGAGATGGCTCGACAACCAAAATCATGGGACATGGAAGGGTTAAGTTGTTGCTAAAAGTTGGAAGGATTAGAACTCTCCCTGGGGTTCTACACATTCCAAAACTAGCCACGAGCCTAATATATGTAAGCAAGTTGGATAATGCAGGAGTGGATACTGTATTGGGAAAGGGCACTTGCAAGATGGTACAAGGAGCAATGGTGTCGATGAGGGGATTTTTGTGTGGAACTATGTAGAAGTTGTTGGGAAACACTTATACTAATGGGTGTAACAATTCTTTTGTCCCTGAGCAGAGAAATAAAGAAGACAAGACCAATACTGTCCTTGGAAAGAAGACCATGTTGTGGCATAAAAGACTGGGGCATATTGGAGAAAAGGGCCTTCGAACACTACACAGTAAAGGTATGGTTGAAAGTATGTCTAATTGCACTCTGCATTTTGATTTCTGTGAACATCTCATATATGGTAAACAAAATCGAGTAAGATTCCCATTTGGTGCTACAAGAGCAAAGGGGATCTTAGAGTTGATACAAAGTGATGTGTTTGGACCTGTGCCTGTTCCATCACTAGGTAAATTTGTGTATTATGTTTCATTCATAGATGATTTCTCAAGGAACAAATGGATTTATTTTCTTAGAAAGAAATATAAGGCATTTGATAAATTTAAAGAGTTTAAGGCTCTGGTAAAAAATCAGACAAAGAAGAAAATAAAGGTGTTGATGACAGATAATGGTGGAGAATTTTGTGGAAATGAATTCGAAGAATTCTGTAAGAAGTGTGGTATAGAAAGGCAGCAGACTACTCCATACACACCTCAACAGAATGGAGTTGCAGAAAGGATGATCAAGACACTAATGGAAAAAACAAGGAGCATGCTTAGTGGTGCCGAGTTAGGACAAGAATTATGGGCATAGGCAGTGGGTACAACATGTTACCTGGTCAATCGATCACCCTCATCAGTGATGGATGATAAAATTCCACACGAGGTATGGATTGGTAATAAACCCTCTCTTGAACATCTCAGAGTGTTTGGTTGTGATGCTTATGTACATGTTCCAAAAGAAAATAGGAGTAAGTTGGATAAAAAAGATGAAAAGTGTATCTTTATTGGTTATAAAGATGGTGTGAAARGTTACAAGCKTTGGAACCCAGAAACTAAGAASAYTGTTTACAGTCGGGATGTTGTTTTTAGAGAGGTGAAAGATGTTCCCAAAYAAGAATTCCTACCGAGGCAAGAAGAACCTGAGAAAATAGAGTTTGAGTTGGATGATGCAAAATCTGAATCAATTGAAGAAGATGATGARGAAGAAGAAGAACCTCATACCCCATTATTGAGAAGATCAGTGAGGGAAATAAGGCAACCATAAAGGTATAGTCCACTTGATTTTTGTTCTAATTTAGCTTTATCTATTACTGATGATGATCCCATAACACCCCCCTAGTGTTCTGCACATCCCAGGATTGGCTAGGAATTTGATTTCTGTAAGCAAGATGGACGATGCAGATGTAAAAACAGTGTTTGAAAAATAAAACTGCAAGATGGTTCAAGGAGCAATGGTGTTGCTGAGGAGAGTTCTGATTATAATTCTATATAAGTTATTGGGAAGCACTATTAGTGATGGTTGCAATAGTTCCATTGTTCCTGATAATGGAGCTAAAGAAGAAAAAACTCCTACAATCTTTGGAGAAATACTATGTTGTGACATCAAAGACTGGGGTGTATAAGAGAGAAGGGGCTTCAAGTACTAGATGGTAAATGTATGGTTGAAGGTACATTAAATTACTCGGATTTTTTTATTTTTGTGAACATTTCTTGTATGGGAATCATAGTCGGGTAAGATTCTCCTACGATGCTATGAGGGCAGGGGGGATTTTATAGTTGGTTCACAGTGATGTGTTTGGACCTGCGACAATTCTACAACTAAGTAAATCTACATACTATGTCTCATTTATTGATTACTTCTCGAGGAATACATGGATTTGTTTCCCCGGGAAGAAATATGAAGTCTTTCACAAATTTAAAGAGTTTAAAGATCTTGTGGAAAATTAGACAGAGAAGAAAATTAAAGTGTTGAGGACGGATAATGGTGGAGAATTATGCAGTAATGAATTCAAGGAATTCTGTAAGAAATGCAATATAGCAAGGTAGAAGACTACTCCAAACACACATCAATAGAATGGAGTTGTAGAAAGCACGGACATGATGCTGATGGAAAAATCAAAGAGCATGCTCAGTGGTGTTGGGTTGGGACATGAATTTTTGGCAGAGACAATGGACACTACATGTTACCTAGTAAATCGATCACCTCATCAACATTGGATGATATAACTCCACATGAGGTATGGAATGGTAAGAAACCCTCTCTCACACATCTCAAGGTTTTTTGGCTATGATGCTTATGTACAAGTTCCAAAGGAAAATATGAGTAAATTGGATAAAAATGCCGAAAAGTGTATCTTTATTGGCTATAAAGATGGGTTGAAAGGTTATAAGCCTTGGAACCTCGAAACTAAGAAGGTAGTATATAACTGAGATGTGGTATCTAGAGAAATCAAATATGTTGTCAAACAAGATATCCTACTAAGGAAGGAAAAACTAGAGAAAATATAGTTTGAATTGAAGGATAATGAATCCAACTCTACAAAAGAACATGAATTAGAAGAAGAAGAGTCTCATAGTCCAGTATTGAGGAGATCAGTTCGAGAAAGAAGACAACCAGAAAGGTATAATCCACTTGATTTCCATTCAAATTTTTCTTTGTTTATTATTGTTGATGATCCTAGAATTGTTTGGGAGGTAGTGGATTCAAAGAATGACAAATTCTGGAAAAAGGCCATGGTTGAAGAAACGACAACCTTGGCCTAGAATGAGGCTTGAGATCTAGGGGAGTTGACGACTGGATTAAATTCTGTTGGCAAAAAATGAGTGTTTAAGAAGAAGTTGAATGCAAAAGACAAAGTAGAGAAATACAAAGCTCGATTAGGAGCAAAAGGTTATTCCCAAGTAGAGGGAATTGACTTTGGTTAAATTTTTTCTCCTATTTTCAAGTTAACTTCTATTGGATTTCTTTTATTTGTTGTTGCTGCTTTTGATTTTGAAGTAGAACTAATGGATGTGAAGACATCATTCCTACATGGGGATCTATAAGATGAAATCTACATGAAACAACTAGAAGGATTTTCAATGAAGGGAAAGAAAAAGTTGGTATGCAGGTTGAACAATTCTCTTATGGGTTAAAACAATCACCAAGGATGTGGTACCAAAAATTTGATACTTACATATTGGAACTTGGCTTCACATGAAGGAAAGCCAATCACTCAGTGTATTTCAAATTAGTAGGTGATCGTCCTATTTATTTGTTCTTGTATGTGGATGATATGTTGTTGATAGGAAACAATACATAAATTATCCAGGATGTGTAAAATCAATTGTCCTCTACATTTGACATGAAAGATATTGGTGCTGCAAATTTTATTTTGGGCATAGAAATTAAAAGAAATTGGACAAACAAGAAACTTTGGTTGAACCAAATAAAATATGTTGAGTCAATATTGTGGAGGTTTAATATGCAATAATGTAAACCTGTCAAGGTCCCTATTCCTGTAGGTGTAAAGTTATTTGCAGATCAATTTCTGAAGACAAAGGAAGAGGAAGATGACATGTCCCATGTTCCATATACTAGTGCAATTGGTGGTTTGATATATGCAATGGTCTAGACTAGACCGAACTTTGCACATGCAGTAGGAGTTTTGAGAAGTTATATGTCAAATCCAGGGAAGGAGCATTGGGAAACAATGAATAGGGTTTTCAAGTATTTGCGTGGAATTATTACTTATGGATTGTGTTACCAAGGAAGAACAGGATTAGCCAGAGTGTTGGACATACATATATTTGTTGATGCATACTGGGTTGGAGAACTGGATCGTAGAAGATCTACAAATGGGTATGTGTTTAACCTATTTGGAGGAGCAATAACTTGGATGAACAAAAGATAGTTTATAGTGATACTCTCATCTACAAATTTTGAATACATGGCAACCACTCATGCAAGAAAGGAAGTAGTATGGTTACAAAGATTGTCTTCTGGTATTGGATTGGTACAACAAGATGTAAGCATAGATTGTGACAGTTAGAGTGCACTTTTCCTAGCGAGGAACCCAACTTAACATTCTAAGGCAAAGCATATTGATGTTCAGTATAATTTTTTCAGAGACATGGTTGAAGAGAAGAAGGTGTTACTAGTGAAAGTGGACACTTTGGAGGATGTTGTAGATTCATTAACAAAGTCTGTGACCATTGAGAAGTTCTCTTCGTGTAGAGAATCTATGGGAATTTCTGCCTTGGATTGTTTATCATGAAAGCTTGTGACCCTTGTATGCAAAGAAAATAACAAATGGGAGAATGTTGGGTATGTATTATATTATTTTCACAATTATGGGTCATCCTATTGGGGGTTTTGGGGGTGAAGCTCCCAAAACGTTTTTTGGGTCGTCTTTCGCATTTGACGGGGAAATCTTTTTCCTTTGGTGGTTTAGTGGCACATGGTATTTCAGCCAATGGTTTTCTTAATTTCGGTTAAGGAATTAAGGTTGTAATCTAATCCGGGTCAATGGATTAAGGGTTTTTTGGATGCTGTAGGATCCTATATATTGTATTGTAAACAATGAAGTTGGATTAATTAATAGAATTAGAGGTTTGACTCCAGAACAAGTCGCTAGTTTTCCTGGTTGGATTTCCAGGGTAAATCTTTGTGTATATGTGTGATCACAATTGTTTTCTTTTTATACGTTAAGAATCTGTGTGTGCACTGCATTAATGTAAAAGGTTTAAAAATTACAATAAGAATCGTTGTTCCATAACAGTTGGGGTTTGTGGGGAAGGTCCCTCGAACCTTTTCTAGGGGAGGAAATTCTAGGCCACTTATAGCAACAAAGTTGCACCTAGAGTTGTTGTGACATATGTTTCAATGGCAGTGAGTCATTAGGGGAATTTTTAGTAAAAAATGGACATTGAAACAAAATATGTACTATCAAATCACTTAAGAACCAATAGGATTCAATATGATGATGTCAACCACAAGGGTAAATATTTTTGGAGGGAAAGGAAGAAAACGTTTTTTTTCAATTGTATTTTTGACTTATCTCCTTATAGGTTTACTCGAATTTCAGGTGTAGACACTTGTTGGATGAAGAATTAAATTCTACATTGAACGAGTACTCACTCTGCATAATTTTAATAGACCCATGTGAGATAACATAGAAATACATGAAAACCTGTGTMARAGAAACATGTTTTTATTTATTTATTATTATTTATTTATTTATTTTTCATTTATTTATTGTTTATCTCACYGYGGGTCTATAAAAAATATGCATAGTGGATACTTGTTGGATTCAAAATTTAATTTTGCATCCAATGAGTGCCTACACTTGAAATTTGAGTAAACCTATAAGGAGATAAGTTGAAAATACGATTAAAAAAATTATTTATTTATTTAATTTATTATTATTATTATTATTATTTTTTTTTTATCGTTTGAAAATTTGTATCTTATTTTATTATTTTCCTTAGGAGGCCCATTTTAGACCTCAAATTTTCCCTAATGGAAAAATATCTGTCATCATTAGGGGCTCATGCTAGTCCAATGCATTCGCGGGGAACTTTATCGGGGCTAGGGGTTCTAGGGGAAGGAACTCATCTAAGAGGTCTCCAAAGAATATCATGCAAACTTCATTCCACATTGCTTGTTGGGGATGCGAGGGACCTTATTACCAACATAGCTTCCTATAGTCACAATTTGGCACCATGCATCGAGAAGGAAAGGCCCCAATGGGGAAAATAGGTAGTAACCACCAAATCTATGCAACGGTTAATAATCATTAGGTCGAACATCAATCCAATGTGGTGGAGTCATTAGGTTAAATAAACAATGTTAAAGTTAAAACTGTTTTTGACGAGGGAACTATCGTGGTCAGATCGTTACGCGTATTGGACCATAGGGTACCGTAGCTCGAACATTTCTTGGTGGACCAGGTTAAGGTCCAGTGGGACAAGTATAGCCCAAGATATGATACCTAGGAGGATGCAGAGATCATGCATTGAGATCATCCCACACGTTTTTTTGACTATATCTTTAGAACAAAGTTTCTTGAAGGGTGGGTGTATGTAACACCCCATTTTGACTTTCGTAGTTAAATTGCATTATGACCTCTTTTGTATTTCTTTTCTCATTATCTATTGACCTCGGTTAGAATGATATAACTATATCATACAAACATATGAACCTACCTATATGTCTAAGTTATGTATGCATTTATTGTTATTGTATTAATAATGGTTGTTGTATGATTTACTTCCAAAATGAAAATTTAAATATTGTGGTATGTGGATACCAATTTAAATTATATGTTAAAATTAATTAATTGGTACTATGCACATGATAAATAAACTTGTTTGTTTACATTGTTCATCGACAAGTAACATGACAATCACATATAGATATTTATATGGTTATGCTGATCTTTTTTTGGTAAGCTAACCTATAGGTTAAATGGGCTAAGTGATAGCCAAAGAATTGTGATATTAAAGTGACACTAATGTCGTGGACGTCGAAAGAGGAATAGTGTGCTATGAATCATCAATTCGTTATTTAAATATTGGTTCAATACATTGCTATGATATGTGGGCAAGTGTAGGTTTTACATGAAGCACAATTGCCCAAACTTGTCATTCAATGACATAGGTCTAATAACCACAATAGTGCTTCGGTATGCTCCTAATAGGGTGTTGACCCTAGTTCTATCAAGAGGGGTGTAGGTCTACCCACCATTTATCATCCAAAACCTGAAGTCATGGGAGGACTATGTTAATCCATGCCCCCTTAAGTATGTGATGGCTACTATTGGTTGTTTTTAGGGGAAGCTTGGTCGATATAATTGACATTTCTGCTTACATGTTCTATTTGGGGTTAGGTCAATATAGTTGATGCTCCAACATATTCTAGAAGATGAAATGATATGATGTGGAATATGGAAGTAGGTTAGGGAGGAAGGGTGATTTAGAGTAGTTAAGAATGCTGTTGGGAACTAGAAATGCCAACTTAGTTCCTTTTGCATTTTAAATTCTTTCTTAATTAATTTATGATGATCTTTGTGTAATGTTTAATTCATATTGAATTACCGTGACTTAGTTAGTGAGATTTTTGGATGTTGTTTTTAACGAGTTCACTATCTTGCATGCTTGTATGAGAGCATACACGAATTATTCACTAGATGTGATGATTGTTATCATTGATAAACGCACAAATTATGCATGCACCAACTACACATACATACCTTGCACCTGTACACTAGTATCGTTTTGAAATATATTAGTTATTAAAATAATATTAATAATGGTTGATGCATGATGGATGTAGTAAAAGGTAAAATTTGTATGCTTGTGATTTAACATTCATTTGGATTAATTACCTTTCATTTGACAATTTTGTAACAAAAAACGAATGTACGAAATTGAATTGATTTGATTGGATTATATCTGGTTGAGTGAAATGACAAGATTATTAATGTTGGGTAGGTGAGGTAATATTTTATTATACTGTGAACTTCGTAGGATTCTTCTTGAGNAATTTTGTAACAAAAAACGAATGTACGAAATTGAATTGATTTGATTGGATTATATCTGGTTGAGTGAAATGACAAGATTATTAATGTTGGGTAGGTGAGGTAATATTTTATTATACTGTGAACTTCGTAGGATTCTTCTTGAGAGGCTAGGAAGACGACGGGGAAATGCATAAAGGAGAGATTTGGGAGAAGGGTTATGGGTTGGATTGCTTTGGAGGGAATTAACAGGGAGAACAAAAAAACATGGAGGGAAGGAGAACGAAATTTTAGAACCTTGAGCTTGGGAAGATTTCTAGAGTATTCTACAGAGTTATTGGTACTAGGTGTTGTTGTGATTGTTAGAGACACAAGCACGAAGGCTAGGAAACCCAAGTTTCCTAGAGATACACAACTGGATAAGTTGCTAGTTGGATGGGAGGAATAATCCTAGTTTGGGAAATACTTGACTGATTCAACAAGATGCTAAGAAGTTGGACTTCTAAGAAATTGGACTACTAGATCCGTTAGTATTTAGAGATATTTTACAAACTTATTCTTGGATTAAGTTGTTTACATTTGATTAAGTTGTTTCAATTAATCAGTTGAATTTATTATTCGATTAATTATGCTATAGATGAATTTTTGATTGAAAGGTAACTAAGAGAAACATAAATGGAACCATGAAAATTATACTTAGAACTTAGAAACTATTGTGTTAGAATTAATCTTAATTAATGTTGGCACAATAATTAGTTAGATAATAACAACTAATAACACCATTTTTAGGAGGGGTGTTTCAAAAGCCTTGTCCACTCATCGAGTGTGATCCTCTCAATTCCCACTGTCAACAAGAAAGTTGTCACAGAAGACTAGAACAAATTTATGTTCATATGATTGAAACAATTTGTTCATGAGGGCTTGAAAGGTAGTTGGGGCATTAATCAAATTCAAGGAAATTGCTAAGAGCTTGTAGTTCCCCTCTTTGTTTGGAATACCATCTTAAGGATGTATTCAACCTTTACTTTGATTTGATGATACCTTGATTGCAGGCCCAAGCAAGTAAAGAAAGTTGCAACTTGTTTTTAATTGTAATCTTGTTGAGTTCTTGATAGTATATACATAGTTAGAAGGATCCATCATTTTTTTGAATGAGTATCACTAGGGATAAGAAATGACTCTTTCTTGGATAAAGTTGGCTTTGACCAACTTGTAAACCAACTTTCTCTATCTCATTTTTGTTGATAAGGGTACTTGAAGGCATCAATGTTTGGGGGTTCACTACCTATGACAAAATATATAGTGTGATTTGCTTCGCGTGTTGGAGGAATCCCTTTGGGGGGATCTTCAAATACTTTAGAATGTCACTTGGGGATTCATTGCTATTGAGGAAGATACTTCCACTATGTTTAGGGTGGGATATTTAGTAATTCTATCTCCTTTCTTGATTCATTTCTCCATTTTGTGTGTGATAGTTACCTACCATGGTACAAGACCAACCCTTAGTTCAGTGGGTATCTACATTTATTTTGATTGAAATTTGACGAAAATATTTTTACATTCATGTCAAAGGTGGTTATTGCTTTGAGCCATTGAACACCCATAACTACTTTGACTCCCCTATGGGAACAACATACATTGGTGTATATAGTTTATAGTTCCCCATTGCAAACTTAATATAATGGATTTCCTCTGCCATTGATAGATCCTTTATTAACTAGAATTTTTAAATTTTTTTAATGGGGTATACAAATCAATTAAGATTTTTGATTGATTTCTTGTCTATAAAATTGGGTGCTTAAAATACCTTTGGCATCTTAATAAACCCTTGTATTTTGATAATTTGAGGTCCTTGTGAAAGCATGTTCTAAGACTATATGTTGTTCTTCAATCAAGATCTTCACGTGAATCTCTACCTTCACTTTATCATGTTCTTGTGCATTTAAAAAAATAAACAATCTTTGTGCCAAGGATTTATGGCCCTATGGCCCTAGTTCCACTTACCTTTTTTCTTGAAGAACGTGACTTTGCCTTTCTTATCTTCATATTCATTGTGGATATCCTCTTCATTTCGTTATGATCAATACAATGTTTTAAAAAAATTTGAAACCCTTTGGTGTCACTTCTCATTGCGAGTTGGTTTTGTAATGCATTATTATAGAGTTAACAAGAACTATTATGTCAAAATGAGAAATATGGTCCTAAAACCCCTAACATTTTCAAGAACTATTATGTAAAAATGAGAAATATGGTCCTAAAACCCTTAACATTTTGAGTGTTTTTTAAATTAAAAAGTTTTTACAATATATTGGTAAAGCATTGTGTGCATACACACATGTTTTGTAAATATGGATTAATATATTTTTTCAATATATTGGTGAAGCAATGGTGTATGAGACCCCCTTGTTTGTGGGACAAGGGACCCCCCTTCGCCCAACGATTTGACTAGTAAAGCCTACGGAGCTATACATACCCTACCCCCTTCTGGATTTGAACTTGTAACCTCTTAGGAGGAAACACATGTTCTTAACCATTAGGCTCACATAGGTTGTATAATTAATGTTGATGGAAACTCATCCTATATAAAAAAAGAAATTTTGGAGCATTGAAGCCCTATTAAAAAAAGGTTTGTGGGGGGCATTTGAATCCATGAAATTCATAAAAAAGTTTAAAAATGAAAGAATTTTTGGGGAAGTATTAAAAAAATGTTTTTAGGCATTTGAGTTCATGAAATTCATTTGAAAGATAGTTGTAGCCCCAAAAACTTTTGTTTTTGAGAGAAAATCCTTTTTAGGTTTTTGAAAATTAAATAGAATTATCTTTTTGGTTTTCCAAATAAAATTAGCATACCTTCTAATGGGAGAATGTGAATGCCAAAGTAATTCAACCATAGTTTTCATATTTTTGTTATTAATAAAAATCATAAAAATAATGCAATTGAGATCATTTTATTTGAAAATTGGTGATGACCTCCTACTTAATCTTTTTTCTCCAAACCTTTTGAAAAGGATACACCATAAAATATGTTTGAAATCTAAATCATTCTTTAAACGTTAAAACTAATATGTTAATGAAACACACACATAATCAAATTAATTTCAATATATTTTGAAGGATATATACCTTCAAGTATGTTTGAAAATAGAATTGACTTTTAATGATTAGAATACAATCATTCCCCCCAAAATTGAGTAGAATACATTAATCCCAAGCTAATATCCACATATTGTTGTTATGATGTAATACTATTGCACATAAAGTTGTAATAGAGTTGGATTTTTCATGGAGAAAATTGGTATGTGTATGACTAAGGTGGAGTTTGATTAAAGTGGAGACGATGAGTTGGAAAAAAAAAACCAAAATTATATATGCAATACAATAGATGAATACACAACTAATCAGAAAAAGAGAAAAAAAAAACACCTTTTATTGATCAATTCATTGAGATAATGTAAGACCAACAAAGCTCTCGTGAGAGGGATATGCCAAGTTGATGTGAATTAACATCCAATTTCAAATAGTAGGAATTGTTAAAATTTTCAAAATTACTAGCATTATTATACCATGTTCTATCAAATTACTTATATATGTAGTTAATTGAGAAAGAGTTGGCACACTGAGTATGCATAAAGATAGGATATGCAATGCCTTTTGTGATTTAGAAGCTCTATTGCATAATGGAAGAAACACCAATATAGTATATAGTTATCATCATCATAAAGCCATTTAACTTTGAAACTATCAAAAGTGGAGATGATCAATTAAGACAATATAGTTTATAATTATCATCATCTAAAAGCTATTTACCTTTGAAATTATGAAGAGTCAAGATGATAAAATGAGACTTGTAAACTTTTTTTAGCGAGTATACTTCAAAAAAGGTTTGCATTTTCACTAATCTCTTTCTGTACTTTATAGACATGGAATTAAAATGGATTTACCCTATTCTATATAAATGACTTTTAGGATTGCATTTTTTTATTATTAATTTTATTATTCTATATAAATGAATTTTAACATTGCATTTTTTTATTTATATTTTGATATTTATAAATATTTTTTATTTTTTGATAGAAAATTATAATCTCATATTTATAAATCTTAACACATTTTATATTACATTTTCTTAATTTTATGTCTCAAACATATTTGAACACAAGGTTTTTTAAAATAATAACTTTGTAAATTCATCTCATTTATATTAATATTACAATACAAACTCATTTTTTTTGAAAAGAAAAAAATAAATACAAACCTTATACCTTTTACTAATTCAATTTTTAAACTTTTAAAATAATAAAAGCAAACTGAATTTTCAGGTTTTTATTATGAACCATGAACATGGTAGTTCCTCATAATAAAATATCAAACATTGATATAAATATTCTGTAATAGGAAAATTATGTCACCATTAAAATACATGTATCAAGTTTATTTTCAGAATAAAAAAAAAAATGGTAAGATATTTGGATAGATTTTTCATTACATTTTATAAAACTATATTTGAAAACCCGATACCAACAGATTGATCCATTCTCATATTAAAAAAATAAAAAACTATTACACTAATACTATATGGAAGCAATACTATATGGAAGCAGGGATAAAAGTTGGTCTTATATGATTATAATGGTGTTTTTTTCAAAAGAGAATTACTTCACGATAAGTATGTAGTTTTTTATAATAGAATCAAATTAAATTGACGTAAACAATGGAAAAAATGCGTAGAGAGAGGAGAATATACACTTCTGGATATAACTATTTAGAGGGAAAAATACATTAACAAGACTGTTAATAGTGTAGTACAAAATTGTTGTATATTACTCACCTTCACCATTGCTTCTATAGGTCCTACAACAACTTCGAAGAAAACATGCCAAATAATTGGAGTTGAGCTATTCTTGAATGAACTATCCTTGGGGGTTGGGAGTTGAGGGCTGATCTCACAAATTTCTAGAAAGTCAAGAGTGGGCAGCTTGAATCCTATGTAAATTTCTTAAAAAAAAATAAAAAATTGCACGAGGAACATTATTTTCTTTTCCCTTAAATTTTTTTTTTTGTCAACATTTCTAATATTTGCATTGAAATCAAACATTTTGACAACAATGTCAAATAAAAACCTATAAAAATAAGAAAACTCAAAATATCGTAAATGTAAAATAATGGTATTGTATTACCACTACACTGAATCTCTTGAAAAAATGGTGATATTGCACAACCACAAAATAATATCCCTTGCATAAAATGTGGGGTATCAATATCACCAGTTTTGGAAAAAGGACAAAAAATGCATCTTCTAGAAAATGAGAATTAAGTAATTTTTTGTCAAGTTTGTGTTGGTGTTCTATCTCATATTGATCTTATTCTATACTTCAATGTTCTTTGCAATATAGACAATACCCTTTATAGACTATAGTTGCAATGATTTGATCCCATGCTGAATGTCATATGTCAATGTCCATATATATATATGGAGTTTTTGTCTCACAAATCATTCACAAACCATCACAAATCATTCACAAACCATCCACTTGTGTGATCAATTTTCAACGTTATATAATGTAGTCCAATATGGACCTTGTCTAGCTCAATTTTGCGAGATGACTAAAATAGTCTTTATGCCAATCATTTTCATACTAGTTGATAAGGTAATTGTTGATCTAAGAATTTTACTCTCCATTCTTAGTTTAGAAGGTCCTCGTGTTTCATTTCTTATTCCTTTTGAAGAAATCTAAGCTTCTCATTTAGTGCATCTTCAATTTTTTGTTCTACTTGACCTGTAAATTCATTAAACATCTTCTTGATGGATTCCATTATAGAAGCGTTCGTCATTTCTTCACCTTACACTAATCTGAATCCATGCTTAATTACAAGATTCTTTTATTGGATTCTCCCTCTTGAAGTTCATTTAAGAGCTACACTACTTTGAATAGCTAAATAGTCTACTTGATATTGTGTTGTGCACCTAAACACATCATACTTATTATGTATTAGACTCTATATACATGGGCTATTTCATCTATAAATTCATGATTTTTAATAATGATCCAGTCTCAGGTTTTTATGGTTTCATATTTCAATATTTGTAACAAGCCTCTTTTATCTAATAAGAGCCTAGCCATGTTTATTAGTAACCTAGGGTATAAGTTAGCATTTCTCAATGTTTCCCAAATTTTTAGGATTTTATGGTTTCATATTTCAATATTTGTAACAAGCCTCTTTTATCTAATAAGAGACTAGCCACGTTTATTAGTAACATAGGGTATAAGTTAGCATTTCTCAATGTTTTCCAAATTTTTAGGATTTTATGGTTTCATATTTCAATATTTGTAACAAGCCTCTTTCATCTAATAAGAGCCTAGACACGTTTATTAGTAACCTAGGGTATAAGTTAGCATTTCTCAATGTTTCCCAAAATTTCAGGATGAGGGATATGAGAACTGGGAAACACATAGGATGAGTGGAGACAACCCCAAATTTTAGGAAAGATCATGGAACCATAGAGGTCCCCACCATAAGGGACCTCGTTCGAAATCATAATTAAATAAAAATTTAAATACATGAAACAATGACAAGTCACAAACATGGGCAATAAAAGCATCAAATGAATATTCACATTCACTTTAGGGTTTTGATTTTTTTTGTCAAGATTGTTTTTTTCTAAGAACACTGGGAAACAATCATGGGGGATACTCACATTTCTTCATTTTTAGAGGGGGATTCCCAAGAGTCCCCTACAAAAGGGAAATCTCCCCTATTTTGTGGGAACCCCCCCACCCCCCAATGTTTCCCCTGCATTTACCCCAAAGGGGGGTGTGGGGGAATATCTTCCACTGAGTTTCCTTGTCCTAAAGGAGTGGGGAGCATGGGGAACATGACCCCCACCTAGCAGAGCACGTCCTCRTGTAACAATCGGGTTTGTCTATATTTTTCTATAAATATGGTTTTTCCTCCTAGTGTGTTCCCTAAGCACAATACTGTGAATACAGTGTGAGTTTGACTGATACCATATCCCCCTTTAGCTATTTCATCCTTAAAGATGGGTAATGTTAGGTGCTTGATTTAGAAATGCTTATTTCCCTATGTGTTTTCTTCTATAGGGGTATCCTTCCATTGTATTAGATACTCATTTATTTCTCCTCTGAATGTTCCTTGTATGTATTTTTCTAATCCATTTTGGTTTTGATACTAATTTTTTGTTTTCAAATTGTGGTCAATTTGTTTGATGGACATCCATATTTCCCAACTTTTGTTTGAGGCATGCCACATGAAAAAAAAATGTATTATATTATTCAACAAATCTAATTGATAAACCTCTTGCTCAATCTTGCACAATGCTTGGTACGTTCAGAAAATTCATGCTTGTAAT
The DNA here is from genome assembly GCA_009831015.1 of Picea engelmannii. Lineage (NCBI taxonomy): Eukaryota > Viridiplantae > Streptophyta > Pinopsida > Pinales > Pinaceae > Picea > Picea engelmannii. The sequence goes on along the minus strand of ML787529.1, from coordinate 84,136 downwards.
TTTTGTTTATGATTTTTAAAAACATTTATTTATAATGTTGTARACATACAAAAGCTTAATCTTCTGGTTGAAAAATTGTTTTTATCATGACATGGTTTCATCTAATTTTGTGTTGCTAGATTCTCATTAAGTATGACTAGATTATCCTTCATTTCTTTTATCTTTTTTTAGTTATTTCTTTTATCTTTTTTTAGTTATTTCTTTGCTCTTGTTGGTGTATCTCTATATGCTAAGGGTGATGATTTTTCATAAACTTATAATGCTTGGAAAAAAYATCATTTTTATAGTTGTGAGATAAGTAGTATTATACCAGACGAATCCATTTACACCAATTGTTTTGTTTATTTGACACAAATTTTCATAAATAAATTTTAAGAAACTTACTAATCACTTCTCTATTTTACTGTTAGTTCAAGGGTGATAATATTACTCATAATAAATTTAGTTCCAATTTCTTTAAAGAAGTACTTAAAAAAATTGCTCGAAAACTTAAGATATTTGTTACTAATAATTTTAGAGGTTCCAGAGTCTATATATTTCATGACAAACCTTTTTTGTTTGGAGGTTCTATGGAGTCTATATATTTCATGACAAACTTTTTTTTGTTGATACATTCCTCATATTAAAAAAAAAAAAAAAAAAAACTTTTCCTTTTACAATTGCAATAAAATCCATTAACATTTCTTATCATATTTGATTGGGTATTGTTAATAGTTAAAAAAGAACAAGA
>ML787529.1:60234-83241 GCA_009831015.1 Picea engelmannii | reverse complement strand
TTTTTTTTTTTTTTTAAAAACCCACATGACCTACAATTTTGTGAACCATGCAGTTCTTCCAAAACTTTTAATTTAAAAGTGTTTAGGGAAGTATATCATATGGTTATATCATATCAACGACTTTTCCCAAGTGAAACTTTTCTATGTATTATTGGAATTTGTCTTTGATTTCTTTACAACAAAACAAAGTTTTGATTGTGATAGTATTTTTGATTTCTACTAATCAGGTTGGTTTAATTGTAGTTACAAAAGTGTTTTTCACCATTTTGTTTTTTACTTTTTTAAGAAATCTTGAAATTAAAGGTTTGGAGTTTCTTTATCCATTTTTGTTATTGTAAGTTGATAGAGAGACATGTCAATTGAGTGTGGTTTGACTGGATGAGAGGAAAGTTGTTATCCTCCTTTATCCGGGTTCAAATCCCACTTTGTGACATGCTTGCTCTTTTCATGAACAAGGAGAAGTACCTATTGAATTTGCTTAGGAAATGCATTACATGAAAAAAGTGCCACTATTTAATTGTGGTAGGTTTACATATTGATTTCATGAGGCTTGATTTTGAAATTTTCAAATGTTATATGTGTTCCTTCTTGCATCAACACTACTCATACTCATTGGTATAACATATCAAATTCTAGTGTTAATAAGTTTGTTAAAGTTTGAATTCACAATAACTTTTTTGATGTAATAATCTTTTTGATTTATTGAAAGATTATACAATTGATTGAGCCCATTGAACATTTCCCCTTTTTGTGAGATTAGTTAATGAAAAAGTCATTTTTTGCACATTTTCAAATAAAATACGTATACATATGTTGGTTTACTATTTCCCTTCTCGGGTTGTCTGAGTTATTGACCCATGGTTCATGTCATTTAGGGTTCCAACAAAGCCTCTAAAACTATCGGCCCTCCTGGTAAACCAGAAGGCAACACAACACCCAAAAGGCACTACGCCGTCTCACCCGAGATAGCTTTAAATGGGTGACTATAATACTCAGGTGTTTACAGCCTAGGACAGAGTAGGGGATAGGGGTTTCTTGATTAAATCCAGGTACCGTGAGATGTAAGGGAAACTACTTATCCCTTGAAGTCACATCTGTATATTTCATAGTTTAATTCCAACAGAGTATAAACAGATTCATAACAATGTGCTAACTCATTCATCAAGCTTAACCATTAATTACTGAAAGAAAGAAGAGACATGCATACATTCAACATATTACATGAGTATTACCATGGTTCACCCCCTCCTGGGCTACATCCACAAAGATTTGGCTCTTGTCTCTTTTATTATGGCAGTTCTGTATTCCTAGCGCCACGTGCTTACAATTCTTCAAAAAACTAGGTAAGATCTATGTGAGGCGAACTAGATCACACCAGGCTCCACAACCTGCAGTCTAATCCTCAGATCTACCCTCCCTCGTATCTTCTTTGCTCAACAACTTACAAAATCGGTTCATACAACTAAAAACATTAATAAATACTAACAACTACTAGCAAGAAACCCTATATGATACTTTCGTATCTATATTTATACATTTCGGGCTCTTCAGCCTTTTATAGAATATTACCAAAACCCTAACCCTTCTTACGTTAGGTCTTTTTCCCATACACGTGATTTTCTTCCTCCAACTGTCTCTTTGCTTTTTGCACTCTTTCTTGCATGCGCGCATGATGTTCTTTTGCCAGTTGTTACTTTAGTTTTGTTCACACTTTCTTTCCCATGATCATTCTTCTTTCCCCTTCGGCCTGGTGCCAACAACATACATATAGTATCTAAGAATATGTAAATTGAGTTAAACTTTTCGCTGTAAGTCAATTTGTTGTGACTTATATTTTATTGGGTCCATTCTTATTTCTTGTGATTGAATGCGCCTTATTTAATATTTTGTGATCAAAAAATACATTTTGATCTTTTTGAAAAAAATGAATTTTGTTTGAATATTGTAATATTCGGTTGACATATTTTGAGTGTTTTTTTTTTTTTTTTCAAACTTTACCTATAAGTCAAAATGTCATAAAAAATTACCATTGCGAATTTTTTAAGGCAAGGTTACGGGGTTTTATTCATTAAATCCTAGAAGGTTGGCCTAAACCAAAAATTTCCTCATCCTCCTCCCCACCACATGCTCTTATTTCTCCCCCCTATATCTAGGGCACCACCGATCATATCTAAGAAATTTTGGATAAGAAGAATATCAAAACCTTGTTTAAGCCCTATAAAACCCTCAAACAACTATTTAGATCTACAAAAGATAAATCCAACCCAATGCTTGGATGAGGAGTTTACTGAATTCTTTGCTCCTATGGAAAATAATACATAGGTCAAACTAGTAGATCCTTCAAAGCCCATCTAAAAGAGCATATAGATGATACTACCTACAACTGAATCTCCAAATCAACTATCGTCGAACCCTATAAATACAAACACCTAATTTGTTTTGATCAAACTAAAACTTTAGCCTCAACCCCTCATCATCCTCTTGCTTCATTCGTAAAACTCTTGAAATCGAAAAACATTCTAATAATTTTAATCGCGAAGATGGCTACAAACTTATCCAATATTGGAAGCCCATTATCATCACCTTGATCATCATGCTTCTATTTTTTAGATTTCAGTCGCCTGATTGTTTCGATCCTTTCCCTCATCTTTTTCTTTAAGTATTAGTTTTCTCCCTCACAACATAAATGTCCCTTGCTTTTCATCATTTTTATTCATCTCTTTGATGTTCGCTTCCATCTTTGTATTTCCCTTTTCCCTAGTCATTTTATTATTATTAATTTTTTCATATTATCAACATTTATTATCTCACTTTTAATGAAAATAAGGCTTTCTTTTTATTTTGATTATCGGTTTTCACCTAATCTCAATAACTAATTTCAATACTTTATTAATTTTTTTCACATAATCTCAACGAATAATTTAATATTTAATTAATTTCTCTCATTAACCCTCTTTCTACTCTTCAACAACACTTACCATTCCTCTTTAAATACAAACCAAAACACTCTCTTCCAACATATCAACTTCAATGTCCCTAATGATGGGTGGAGTGTCCACTCGAAACATTGGACATTTCAAAATCTCATACATAGTTTTTATCTAGAAAATTTGTCTAGCATTATGACTAAATGTGGAAACCTACATATTCATAAGGTATTTGTTATTCCAAAAGGCATTAGAAGGAATTTGTAATGTCCTTCATGAGTTTGAAAGGTAATTTTTTCTTGGTCTTCTTCTCAAGGCCTTGATGGTATCTTGATTTTAAGGCTAGCTGGTGAAGTATTTGGCATCATAGAATTTTTTTATTAAGTCATCAAAATAAGAAATAATGAATTTAACTAAATTAATTTTATAACATATAATCCTCTCTAGTTATGAAACATTCTAAAGGACTTGTCATTCTTGTAATTATATTTGCAAATTACATGGGCTTTGGATACGTACTATCCACCCTTGGTCCACTAATTCTTCTACCAATCTTTCAATATCTAATTTGTAAAGATGGTTGTGCCAATAAGGTTTTACATATTTTAACCTTTATACTTATGAGATTCATTTCGAGATATAATATAATATTTATTAGTTTTTGTATGCAATATGTAACGTCCCCCAACTGAACTGATGAACATTACCATGTGAAAATACCCATAAATTCAAAAATTTCTGCTAACTAATCCTGTAGCTTACCAACTACAAGAATACACGCATATTTATCCATTCAGATACCATTAATTTAAATGCATCTACAACATGCTAAAATAAACATGAATGCAACTAATTAACCCCATACATAGCAGTATGTAAACTATTCACATACACATAGTCGAAACACAACAATTTAGCTCATAAAATAACACAGAACACAGATAAACACTTATCTTTTCAGAATAGGTGTACAACCAAGTGCTTGGGGCGGATGATCAACCCAATCAGAGACTTGTTGTTCTAGATCTCAATAACAAGTCACCCCCTATATGGGTCTAAGATTCCAAAAAAGAGGGTGTATCACACAATCCACTCACAACTTAGATATTCCACAACCCACTAGTATTCTCCTACAACTATCTCGATTTCCACCAGTTCTCTTCCTCTTGACTTGGATAACCCAAGGAATGTGCCCCTTCACTTCCCTATGTCCATCAGGAATCCCATTAATTTATTAAGGTCTCTCTGGCTTATGTAAACAAGAATCTCACTATTGGGAACTCAAGGGAACTGACTTCTAGGAAAACTACCAGTAAAACAACAACAATCACTTGTTGTTACCATACAACTCCCACAAGAATTCACTCTTTAGGCCTGAAAAACTAGTTATTCTACAAGACTGATAACTTGATTCTTCAGTATTCAATAGCTCCAATTTTTTTTTAGAATTTTCCCTCCATTGTTGTTCCAGATCCAAAGCCCCTATTTTTCCTTGTTCTCCTCCTGCTCATGCAAAAACATGACTATCCAAAACTGCCTATTCTACCCATACAAATTTCCTCTCTTTTACCCAAGCAAGTTGACTCTCGCTCTCCCCAATGTCCATTGTAATTCAACCCCATGCTCCCAATAACTATGGGATGTGACTTCTCACACCCACCCTCTTACACTCAAACAAAAAATAGAAGGTTTTATACACAATTATAATAAAATTCAGAAATGTGGGTTTGGATTAATACCCATAAATAATTCCCCCCTTCGACCCCTCTTAGACACTCCCTTATCTTGTGGAAAACTCAGACCCCATCTCTGTCCATGTCCCCCAACAATTGACATCACATTTTATTTATTAGAATTTAGAAAATACAATTCACATATTACAGTGCTTGGCCATAGCCAAACTGATATCTACATTATGCATTAATTAAAATGGGGATTATAGTGGGGATGTTACATTCCACCTCCCTTAAATTTTTTCACCATCTTCAGTGCACAACACCATGCCTATATACAAGTATAAATTTTACATCATAATATTTAGAAAACAAAAGTTTGCATTATGTTTACCCTCCAACAACAGTTCCAACCATAATATCTTGTTCATGTCAACCCGCTAATCCAAGGAATGGGACTCCTTCATTTCTCTCAGTCCATCAGGCTGCACCATTATTTTATCAGGGTTGTTAGCATAGGTGACCGAGAACTCTGAGATGTGGTTCCAGAACTCTAACTGTCCCAAAAAGAAGTCTTTCATTTTTAGCTTTCGTTTTCTTCAAAATTGACAAAAAATTGTGGATATTCATCCTGCATAGTTTCTTCGTGCTGCCATGTTGTATCTTCAGGAATGTAGCAGGTCCATTGAACCTTTACCAAACCAATATCTTTGTTCTTGAGCACTTTGAATTTCCGGTACAAGATGCATATTGGTTCCACTTGGAAACCCCCTTCGTGCTCCACCTTAATCACAATCCAATCAATTATGTGGTTAGGATCAAACACATATTTCTTTAATAATGATACATGAAATACATATGCACTTTCATGGTTGCAGAAAATGCTAGCATGTATGCAACTTGACCTATATTTTCTGAAATATCAAAAGGTCCATAGTATCTTGTTGCCAACTTTGGGCAAAAACTCAATATTAACAAATTTCTTTTCGCTTTCAATTTTAGAAATACATGTTCACCCACTTTAAAATCTCTGAAAACCCTGTTCTTGTYTGCATAACGTTTTTKCCTATCTTGGGTARCCTTTAAATTTTTCCTGATCCTCACCATCCACTATTTCATTTCCTTCAATAAATCTGGCCCAATAACAACTTTGTCTACTAGGTTATCCCATCTCACTGGTGTTACATTTCCTTCCATACAATGCTTTAAATGGGCTCATTTTTAATGAGGCCTCATATCCATTATTGTAAGTGAATTCCACTAAGTGKATATAATACTCCCACTTTGATGGATGGTCCATCCCATACATTCTGAGCATGTCTTCAACTATTCTGTTGGTCCTCTCTTTTTTCCCATTAGATTATGGGTGATATGTTGTACTAAGATTTAAATTTGTCCCAAAGCCTTTGAACAAACCTTTAAAAAAATTGGATGTAAACTTTGGATCTACGTCTAAAATGATTACCTTGGGCACTCTATGCAGTCTGAAAACGTTTATGTAGATATATGCAATATTTGTTGTCTTGTGTGTATTATTTACTGGGATAAAATGTGCAACCTTAGTCAATTTATCCACCACCACCATGATGGAGTCATGCTGCTTCATTGTTCTGGGTAGCTTAGTAATAAAATCCACTGTAACTACTTCCCACTGTAACAACCCTTCTGTATGTCTATGTTCAATATTCACCTTTTGGCATTTTAGGCATATGGATATGTAATCATCTGTCTCTTTCTTCATTCTTGGCCAAAAGTATTGGCTTCTTACAGTTGTAATTGATTTCTAATATCTCGGGTGCCCAACATATGCCACATTGTGCATTTCTCTTAGCACTATATTTTCCAGCTCTTTGGAATTTTCCACATACACTTTGCCTCTGTACATGAGGATTCCATTCTCTTGCAACTCATAATATTTGAATTTCTATTTTAAATTGTCTTGTTGTAATGTTTCTTTTATTTTCAAATAGTGTTGATCTAGATTTGAAACCTCTAAAATTCTATCTTTTAAATAATATTGGTACATGTTGATGGTTGCAATATGCATCTCATGCTCCATTCTGCTGAGTGCATTAACCACCTGATTTTATTTTCCTTTGATGTGTTTAATTTCAAAGTCATATTCAATAATAAATTCGAGCCATCTAGTTTGTCTCACATTTAATGTGGTTTTTCCAAAAAAATGTTTCATACCATAGTGGTCTGTCCTTAACTCAAATATTATCCCCATGAGGCAATGTCTCCACATTTTTAATGCATGAAAAATAACTACTAATTCCAAGTCATGTGTAGCATAATTCCTCTAATTTTTGGGACTCATAACACACCACATGATCCTTTTGGGTGAGGACTCCACTAAGCCTTCCTTGCATGCATCAATGCACTCCAAAAAATATTTGTCTGGATCTGCAATATTTAAGATTGGTGCACTTGTCAAAATGCCTTTTAGCTACTGAAATATCTCTTCACATTCATAAGTCCATTCGAATTTGACTCCTTTCTTTTGCAAATAAGTGATTGGGTTTGGAATATTTGAGAATCCTTTTATGGATCTTCGGTAATAAACTGCAAAACTCATGAATGATGTGACCTATGTCACATTTCTTGGCATTGGCGATCCTCAAATGGATTCTATTTTCTCGGGATCCTGCATTATCCCATCTGTTGAGATGATGTGCCCTAATTAATGAATCTTATTTTGATAAAATATGCACTTAGCTTGGCATACAATTTGTTCTCTTAAAACTTGTAACACTATTCTTAAATGTTGCTCATGTTCTTCTTCTGTTTTTTAGTAGATGAGTATAACATCATCTAGGAACATAGTCATAAATTTGTCTAGGCATTCCTTGAACACTCCATTCATCAGGAACATGAAAACAACTGAGGTATTTTATAGTCCTAATGGCACTACCGTAAATTTGTAATTCCCATATCTTGTTCTGACCATTGTCATGATGATATCTTCTTCCTTTATCCCCACTTGATGATAACCTGACCTCATGTCAATCTTGGAAAATATTCTTGCACCTTTCAGATGATCGAGTAGATCATCAATCCTTGGAAAAGGATATTTGTTCTTTATGGTGACCTTATTCAGTTGTATGAAATCAATACACAGCTTTAAGGTTCCATATTCATTCTTCACAAAAAGAACCAGGGCACCCTAAGGTGACGCACTTGGGTGTATATACCCCTTCTTTAACAATTCTTTAAGTTGCATATGCAACTCCTTCAATTCTGGTGCACCCATTCTATAAGGTGTTTTGGACACTAGGGCAACTCTTGACACCGAATCAATAGAGAAATCCATGTCTCTCTTTGGTGGAAGTCTTGATATTTCCCCAATAGCATCTCCAAAATATTTCAAGATTAGATGGTCTTCAATGTTTGCAACTTTATCTCTGGCTGCATCTTCCATATGGGATGTAAAAATATGACATCCCTCACTAAAACTCTTTTTCAGTTTCATGGATGGAATTTCTCTAACAACTACAACTCTTGGAATGCCTTGAAACTTGCCTTTATACCCTTCTTTATCAAGAAAAATGATTGTCTTCTTGTAACAGTCTAGGACATCATGGTGTTTTTCCAACAAATCCATGCCAATTAGACAATCATATGAACCCAATGGTATGATTTTCACATCTACCATTGTGATGAGTCCATTCATGTATATTAGACAATATTTAACCAACTCACTGATTTTCCTCTTATACCTTGTGGCTAACTGAACTAACCAAAATTTCTTATGCTTACTCCTTAGTTAGTGAAATATTTCAACAATGTTAGATTTTATGAAATTATGGCTAGCTATACAATCAAAGGAGTAAGGGAACATTTAAACACTCATAGAATTTGTAAATATGCACAGTAAACATTCAGAAAACACATATTCATTAACATAATACACACACAGAGAATCACATGTAGGGAAATCTGATTTTGTATTAAATATGAATGCTCTTTACACTAGGTTACAGGACTGGACTGCAACAGAGTCTTAGTTCTTCTCTTTTCTTCTCTTCTCTATTGAGAACTCTTTTTCTTCTCATGCTCTAATATATGCCTTATTCTCAATACATTGGGATTTTTACAAAATATGGGCTTCTCGAGCCTTCCTCCACCTACTACATTAAATTACATTAATTTACATCTAGTCTGAATAAGATCTATATCCATCTACCTGTCAGTCATTAAAGGCGACTTACACAATACAATGTCTCTCTCTTCCCCGAGCCTTTCAAACTTTAATTACATTAAATTTATAAATTTAAAACAAAAAGAGAAGGCTGCCACTTCTCTTTCCTCTGGATCTGCTCCCTCCTTGTGCGTTGTTACGCTGGCTGCTGACGTGCTGCTGATGCTCCTACATCACTTTACTTCTTAATAAATCCTCCATATGAGATTTCCATGAGAAGTAGTTGGTACCGGTAAGAAAAATATCACTGGGAGACACATATTAAAATATGTAGAAAAATATGAAATTGATGGCTTGGATGGAAAGATCTTGAAAAAATGGGTTGTTTAAAAAAAACGGCATTGAAAATGAACTTCGGATGTGAAAGTTACGCCCTTTTGAAAAATGCATAAACGATAACCAAAGAGCCACATGGAAAGTATAAGTTGGTCCCTGTGGTGAAACTTTTATAGAATAAATGAGAATAACTTTTACAATGAAGTTACTTTATAAATGAAAGTTGCATGTAAAATAGCTTAAAATAAAATATTAAAGTTATTTAATAGTTATTCACTTTTATAACTTAAGTGAAATGCACTTTACAATGAATGCATGAACTTTTTCAAAAAAAGTAACAAAAAAGAGACTTGAACTCAATACCTCTTACTTAATAAAGAAACTTTGAACCAAGTGAGATAATGAAAAACATATTATATTGTTTAAAAGGAGGACTAGGGGTGTTGTTCTTGTTCTTGTTGAGGAAAAAGGCCTTGGAGAGTGTGCTCATAAAAAACTATTTTCACAAAAGAAAAAAAAAATCCACTTCTCGATGACAACAAGGGTTATATCTCGGTTATCTTACCCGAAAAATGTAAATTTTCCCTCTATATCTGATTTATTGAGATTGCATAGAACACATGACAAAGAACATGCACAGAAAACAAAACCATTTCTGTTATGTTTCTGATTTGTCGAGATCGCATAGAGCGCAGGGAAAATGGAATACACGGATCTAAAAGAGTAGCAACCCATAAATAAAAAATAGAAAATCAAAATAAAACTGAAGTATTATCTCTGCAAAAAATTAAAAAGGGCGTATTAGGGATTTATACCTCCAGATTTGACTAAAATGGTTGTATCTTGGGAAAACAAAAACCTTTTCAAGTGAAATGAAAGGTGTTCCTAACTTAAACGAGTTGTTTGGACGCAATAAAATATTCCTCTCAGCCCATAAATGTATGAAAATTGTAGAAACCAAAGATGTAATAACATGGCTTCATGATCTGGATCTACAACGAGAGCGGGTCTTTAAATGCGCTTTGATACGGTCTTCAACAACACATGTATTCTAATAGAGGATGAACACCTTCAATAACCACTCACACAACCAGATCAAAGATCAACACACTGATGTTTTGACATGGTGAAACCCATACGGGTAAACATCAACGACCCCAACCAACGTGGCCACTTGGAGCAATTTATTAATGCAAAAGAAAATGTTACAGAGAGAGTTACAATATATTTTATCATAATCAATTATCAAAAGATGACCCTCCATGTTATTTAAATAGATATAATGGACCAATAAGGTGTTGATCCATGGATCAATGTAGCCGTTAATATCAAGGAGAATATGAACCTTCATATCACTCTATGTCGGTAAAATATCATGACCATCTTATTTTCTAACTACAAATGCATACTAAAGAAACACACTTTTACCTAATGACACATTAGACCAAGTTGATCTTAACTTGCTCCTAAGTGTCTAAATATCCTAACACCCTGCTAGCAGGGCATGAGTGATCGATTACCTTTCTAACCTCCCTTACATCTCTTCCATTTGTATAGAACGATCCTTGAATTCCTCGTCTAAAGGCTTAACTTGAATTTTTACCACTCTTTTAGAGCCAATTTGATGTTTTTCAGTTGGTGTTTCTATTGATTAAGGTTGGTTGTTATTGATGTCAACCCTTGAAGAAAGTCCGATAGCGAATTCCGGTAGCACAAAGGTTTGGGTAATGGACCCAAGGTTGTTTCATGTATACTGATATGAGTGTTAACATATTTGAAGGTAATACTATTCTATATGGATAGTACATGTCAAGCCATTTCTGGTGGTATGTGGAATGTCACATAACTCCTCACGGTTTGAGAGTTATGGCCTTACGAAGTTGGAGGACCCTCATATGTTGGCTTGAAGCCCCAAAAGGTCAAATAAGTCAAAGAGCTTGCAAAGAAGAAATTATTATTTAAATGATAAAATAAAGTGACAAATTCAAGAAGGATTATTTAAATAATAAAGTGAAGTGACAAAATCAAAGAAGATTATTTAAATGATAAAGTGAGGTGAAGAAGTCAAGGAGGAATATTTAAATGCTAAAGTAATAGAGAACTTTCTAATTATGGAAAGTGATTAACCCTAAAAATGAGGAAAATAGTTAAGTGACCTATAAATGGGTTAAGTGACCTAGAAATGGGTTAAGTGACCTAGAAGATGGAGAGTATAAGTAAGAGGCAAGGCTCTCTCATTTTACATAACACTTGAGCATATTGAATATCTATAGGTGAATGAGGTAACCAAATGATATATAAGATGAATTTCAGAGGGAAGGTGAAGAAAAGAAGGCCAAAATTCAAGGGAGGATAAATTATTTTGATGATGCTTTCTAGGGTATGTTATTTATAGGTCATCTCACCATTTTCACAATAATTTTTTTTTCGCGAATGATTCAGACCGTGAAATTGATAGGCCATTGATGAAACATATCCAAGTATCTATGGTAAAAAATTAATCTTGTGTTTCTTTGTATTTTTGGAGTTACACTCCGTGGAAAATAGGGTTTGTGGCTAGTCCTGAAACTAGTCTAAAAAAAGTGTTTTAGGTAAAAACATCATAAATTCTTCATAAAAGATCCAAATTCAGTAAGACCAAATGTGTTGGTTAGAGTACAGTATTTAGTATCATGTGTAACATTTTCAGAGCCATTCAAAAAATATTCTGTGTGGGGCATGTTCTACAAGGTCGCTCTCTAGAATAATCCAGAATTCAGCAAGGTATGCCATTTTTGCTATAACTCCTTTTCTGAGAGGTTCCAAGTAGTGACACATGGAGGAATTGCATAAAACAAATTGAAGAACATTGTGTACTATTTTCATATATTTATTCATTACAGGTACATAGTTATGATTATTTCAAGTTAGGGTTTTTGACTAATCCCAAACTAGTCATGTGAGACTAAAGAAAAGTTTGATGAAAATGCTAGTCTCTTGTTGTGAAAGTCAAAGAAGGTTTGCAGGTATGTGATCATATACACCAGGTCTATTACAGAGTTAAAAATCATATTTGGATAATGAAATTGATGAGGGCTTTTGGTTAAGGTACATGTTGGGTACATGGTTGAGACAAGTAGTTGATGAGTTGGCACATACATGAGGTGTATAGTTGACGATGTTGGTACATATTGCTGAGTCATAGTTGATGAGTAGTTGGCACATGATTGGTACATACTTGGTACATGGTTGGATGCACTTTTTTATGGTATAGGTTGATTACATGTTGTTTGGTACAGGTTGGTGCATGGTTGATGCACTTGTTTATGGTACATGTTGATTACAGGTTAATGCATGGTTCAGGTTTATTGGTACAAGTTTACAGTGATATATATCACAGTGATAGTGTGACAATGGTTCCATCATTCTAATTCTACTTCAGGGCAGTTGGACGGGGAAAATACATGTGGTTGTATCTACCTTCTGGTTGTAGCCGGAGAAGATAGAGGGTTGTAGCCTTCTTTTGGTTGTAGCCAGGGAATAGGGGAGTTGGAGCTCCCTTCAGGTTGTAGCCTGAGAAACAAGGGGGTTGGAGCCTCCTTCCAGTTGCAGCTGGAAAACAAAGGAAGTTGGCGCTTCCAATCAATGTAATTCTTCAATACATATCATAAAAAGAATTATGTGGTTTTCTCCCGCACTGGGTTTCCACGTAAAACACTGGTGTACTGTGTATGTGTATGATTTTTCATTTGTTCATTGCTTATTTACTTTGCAGTTATTGGATGATAATGCTATATTGATATAACACTTGTATTATATGGTTAAAAATGATTAAATTTCTCTATTACTGATTCACCCCCCTCTTAGTAATCCAATAGTTTCTAGATGTACATAGGAGAGCTTGAGATCCATTGGCACCAAGAGCTAGAAACAAGGTCAAAAAAGGAGGGACCGTGAATCCAAATGGGATTGAAATGGAAGGGAATAGGAACAATATTCTTAGGGTTAGAGAGTATGAGAGAAATGGGATGATGATCAGATCCATCCCAGGGGATAATGTGAGACAAAAGGGAGAGGGAGTATTCAAAGAAGTAACTATTTACAAGGAACCGATCCATCCTAGTAGCAATGTGGCCAGGGTCCAACCTTTTATTGGGCCAAGTTAGCCTTTATTTTACAGACTTGACATCCACCAAATATAAGGAGGCGAGAAGGTCTTAAATACTTTCCCTAGAGGGGTCTTGGATAAAGTCCCCCCCTCGCCCCCCCTCTTTTCATTTTGATTGAGAGTCTTATTGAAATCTCTCACTAAAATGTATTTGGGATCTTTATCCAGTTCTTGCAGATCTAATAAAGAATTCCAACAAAATATGTTTTCCCGAGGAAGAGATGGCATGTAAACATGAATCAAATCCATTGACTTACCTGTAGGAAGATGAGTAAATCAAACCATTATTCAATGCCGAGTGACTTGAATGGATTCAAGCCGAAAGATAATTGGATTCAAAAGGGTATAGAGCCCCCCTAAATCACCTTGAGAGTTAACTTATTGACCTCTGTGTGTTCACCAAATATACTTTCTTTCATGAAGGATCTCATAATCCTTCAATTTTGTTTCTTGGAGTAATAGGACTTGGAGTTTTTCTTCTTTAAATAGATCTCTTAACAAAGACAATTTACCACTACTCCCTAGACCTCTACAATTTCAAGAAATTAGCTTGATCATTTACCAAAGGATTTGGGTATTTTACCTTTGGGGGGGATTAGAGATTCCCTGATTCCTTAACACTCTAGGCTCTTTATAGAAGACACCAGCTAAAGTTCCTTTTTTTCCCAGATCCCTTTCTCTATTAGTCATAGTTTCTCTCTTGTGCTTGTTGGTCTTGCACCTGACTTCCTTAGCTGGAGTGCTTTGGGATGATTATTTATCTATCACTTCCTTGGAATTTTTGGAGATATCACCTTCCTTAGGAGCATTTGGAACCTCTAATGTCGGATTAGTGTTTTGAGTGGAGGGGGAAGGTGGACTTTGAGTGGATTGGGATGGCATTTTTAGGAAGTAGGAATTCTCGTACTTCTTGAAATATGGAGCTAATGAGGAGCTTGGATTGGTCGGGGGGGGGAGGGTGAGGAGGGTTGGGTCTTCTCTTAGTTAACTTGTGGTCCTTGCTTTGTTTCTTATATTCTTTTCTTTGGGAGTTTCCACTAATCATTTTCTTTTGGATAGTGTTGAATTGGATTTTCTTTCGGGCATTTTTTAACAAAGTGTCCATACTCATGATAGGATTTGCATTTGAAAGGGAGTTGATTGTGGTCCATAAGATGCAGGTAGGACCACTTGTCTAGGGTGAACTTAATATATTCTGGAACACTTTTCTCTAGATCTACTTCCACACATATGCGAGCACAAGACTACATGTTTTCTTGAGGTTCGACACGATCTATGTATTTTCCCAGATTATTCCCTATATTTCGAATGGTATCTTTGCTCCATCAATGCATAGGTAGGTAGGGTAGTTGAACCCACTGGGACGGTTGAGGGAATATCATTTTCCAAGAATAAATCAGGAGTTCAACAATTGAGGTATATCCCCCTGGGGCCCATGAAGTAGGGGCCTTTCTGGAAGATCAAATCTTGGTCATGTTTTTCTTCAAACTGAAAAGTAAAGAATCCCCTACCACAAAATGAGTGGGAAATATGACCCTTGATGAGGGGTTTCTAGTTTTTTTCAACCTAAAGGGCCATGGAATGGGGAGGGGGGGGGAGGCCAAATATCTATGAATTGGTTAATCAGGTTGTTCTCGGCTAGGTGCAATGCTAGTTTGTGTGAATTCAAACAAATCGAGAAATTTGGGATATCATTCAAATTTTTAACAAATCTTGACAAAGGTTGCTTGGTTGGTTTGGGAAGAGTGGTTACCAGGGTATTGAAAGTTGCAACGTCTAGGGAGGGGGATCCCACACCCCCTCTAGGGGCCGAATGTATGGAAAGACCAATATGAAAGCTAGGGTTTACAACGAGAAGTTTAGAGAGGTATCAATAATTATTTACATAAATATTTTAGATAGCTCAAAGAAAAAATATAAATATTGAAATTACTAGATCTATGGCCAAACAAAATGTTACAGGTTATTTGTACTTTCAATTTATTAGGTATTTTTCTTATTTCTCTCCACTCCTAGTGCTAGGATTTTATTCATAAATTTTGTTTCTACATATTAAAACATAAAATAAAATTTAAAAATGCATAACCATCCTAAAGAGAATCCAATAGCCAATGTTGCAAACTTGAGGTCTAACAATAGAGGGTGGGAATCATGCTTAGATGATTTTATCTCCATAGAACAATGTGTGTTGATGAGGGAAAAAATATCACATCAACAAATTAGCACTAGAAGGAGGGTTTTCCATTTTATGGATAATAGTAATGAAGATCCTAAATTCCAATAAAGTTGGAGCAAATAAGACCTTTTATTGGAATACTCTTCATTTCAAGAAACCCAAGAGTTTAACCAACCCGAGTTTGAGTCCGATATGCTAGATATTTTAGGATCATTTTGTAGAATCACCTAAGATTTCGATAGGAAAATCAAAATTCCACTTACCAATTATGAGCTACCACCCTATAAGTGTTAAAGTAAATAACCTAGGGAAGTTCCTTACAATGAATTTGTTGAAAAACCTATTGAAAAAACAACTGGAGATATAGAATCTAGAATTGATGATCTCCTTTAATAATGTGAATTGATTGAAAGAGTTATTCCTAAGTTTGTACATAATACTAATAAATCCATTTTACCTTTCATCCAACACATAAATCAACATTGTTTACCCAACCTAAATATGGCACATAACCAATAAATTGTGTCGCTAGCCCCTGATGCTACATATTTGGTGGGAACTTTCAACAAATTGCCAAAGAATACCAAAAGGTATCTCCCCAACTTCAACCTAGATGAAGCAACTATAGTAGAGGACCGCTTGAAGTATTTCATGCAAGACATTAGACTTTTAAATGTTAGGAATGAGGATGTTGTGTGCATATTGTTTCCATACCTTCTTGGGCATGGTTTATACTCGGTTTTATAATTTACCTATTAACTCCATACACAAATAAAATTACTTCAAATACACTTTTTTGAGAAATTTCAGTGATGATGAGACCCCGTGATTATTATCTCTATAACTCACCAACCTGAAAATAGATCCGAAGAAGGGAAAGGCTAGGGACTTTAATACAAGATTTAGTATTTTGTGTGAACACATTATGCAAACCAAAGGTATTTGAATATGTTGACCTTATATTCTTATCTCTCAGTGGTAGACCCCACAATAGTTATGTTCATCAAAGGAGCTTACAAACAAACACTTTAGGAAGCGTACAAATAATCTATCTAGATAGAGCAAGAGATGTCAACCCTACATGAAACTCCAACCCTTAACGTTAATGATCCATATTATTTTGAGAATGACATGAAGGTAGAAATATAACAAAGATATAACAAGGAAATACACAGATATATTGCAAGGAACACATTAATACAATAAAACTCATATTCTATTAATGATTGTCTGGAATACAAAAGACTGTAAAATGTAAAGCACACAAGCTAGCTAGAATGGTAGTAGCTTATCTCTGAAGAGAGAGATGTGTCAGATATGCTCATTCACAAGAAGTTGATTACAATGAGGCTCTAAATTCCTTTTTAACATAAATCATAAATGAGAAATCCCTAAACATACAAAACCCTAACCTTGAAATATGAAACGCCAAAAGGTTTTGTGGGCCCCAATGGGGGTAGGTTATACGTCAACTTCCCGAGGGAGAAAATTTTGCATAGGATCTTCGTTTGGTGTGCTCAGTACCCTATAAATTTTTTCTATTTAAGGACTATAAATTTCTAATGGCCAATATAAGCCTTTGGCATCTATTAGGCACTACCAAGTCAAAAAATGTTGTTTAGGGCCTCAAAATGACCCTAGAAGTTTGGGACCCGAAAAACTGTAGAAAAACTATGAATATAGAAACTATATTTTGAGCTAATACAATAGATGGGTGTCTATTGATGTCCACCTTGATCCATTAAGACATTGAAATCACTTCCCCAAACAACTAACAAACATACAATTATCACCTTTCTTAAGACCACAACAAATGCATATCTAAAAACTAATAACTGGGACACAGAGCTAGAGGGAGTTCAACAATTATTGCAAGAGATTTCTAACAATTTTTTATATTTCCAAAGGAAATCCATATAAGTGTTGGAATATCAAGCATTGATGGTTCATCACACATCTCCTGGATTCAGTCATTCGGGCGGTCGACCTACATCTGGATACATTCAGTTGGATGGTCGACCAGATCTTTACACTACTTGGTCGAGTAGTCGACATGCATGTCAGCTGGACGGTTGAAAAATAGTCAAAAATAGTCGAGTGGTGGATCAACTAGCCCAAAAATCGACTACAATTTGGATGCATGGATGCTTGGGTTGAGCATCCTTGTCTAGCCGACTCGACAAAATGGATTTGGTGGAGTCAACTCTAACAACTAACAGTTACATGTGGACAAGATCTTTCATATTATATGGAAGTTGGTTAGATCTTGAGGCTATAAATAGTAGGCCCCTTGGGTCATTATCATCATGGTGATCAAGCGACCGAGCTGATATCATATGGAGATATCAAGATCCAATATGCACTATGGTGCTCTGATCACGATTCACTTTTCTTAAGTGTTGTAATGGTGTCTTTAGACACCACCTTTTGTCTTTGAAATAATGTCTCTTTTATTATCTACAAAATTGTCTATTTGTTTTGTTACAAGTTCCAACCCCTTTCCCTAACATGGTATCAAATTTGATGGTTTAAAACCTTGAATTGTTATCTGCAAACCTTTTTGAGTCGGATCTATTATGTGATTGAATCTAGCACGATGGTTTTTTGATTGGAACATTTGTTATCATCGAAAAATGGCTCACTACAAATACAAACAATGGATGAAGAAAAATTTAACACAAACACAACATACTACCAATACTTATGGAAGGATTACACTCATTTTGGGAATACAATCATAAAACTATATAAAAGTGGTTCTGGAAATCCACACACATTCAACAAAATTAGCACACGCATATCCATGTGAGCTAACACGGTGTATGATGCGTGAAGTGCGTGACTGACAGTCGAAAGACCCACACAGATTCGAAAACAATGCATTGATGAGTTTTGTCAGGCCTCAACCACTTTTGTGATGAAGGGTATCTCCCCCATACCCAAAATCTCCCCCAAATTTTTCCTTGGGATCACTGAAAAGGATGGGAGGTATCTCCAAGAGCCTTCCATTCACATTTGAAACTAGTTTGGAAAAATATTTTCATCCTCCTATAAATAAATGGCCATTGTATGCAAAAGAAGAAGAAGCATTTGAGTTTTTTTATGCTGCTCGTTTTTAGCTTTGGGAAGCCATCTTCCTCTTAGAAATATTTTGGGCATCCATAGAAAGTGTTAGGACTCTCTCCTCTTGAGTAGTCCATCACTCTTTTCTTCACCATTTTCCTTTGTTAGCCATTGATACTAGAAAGAAGACTTTGTACTTGGGGACTCAATAACCTTCCCAAGGAGGAAGAGGGGAGTCATAAGTTCTCATATTTCTCCAAGGATTATCAATTCGAATATCAATTTACTTGGTATACATCTCTTGTGTTTTCTTTTTGCATTCATTTGAAGTTATTATTTTCTTAGTTTAGATTTATTTCAATATTATTTATTTCTTGTTTCTTTATGATTAGTTGAGACACTAACCAACTAACTCTTTTATGTTCTTTCGCGATAGCCTAACTAGATAGTTAAGGGACCTCCTTTTGATCACCCTTGTGACAAAAGGAACCCAACAAATTGGCGACCATATTAGGGATTTGAATCAACATTCTCCCCAATTAGGTCGTTAGATTTTTATTTCTTACTCATTTTCATGAACATGGGTCAAAACCGGCCTTGTCTCACCCTTTGAGAGAAGGACTTCACCCCACAGTAACATAATTTTGTTTTGTTCAGAGAGTTCTTTCAGATCCATCGCATAGGTTTTATGTTTTTCGACGTTTCGGACCAAACTAGTGTGGTCCATCATCAAGAAATCTTTCATGATGATGGACCACACTAGTTTGGTCCGAAACGTCGAAAAACATAAAACCTATGCGATGGATCCGAAAGAACTCTCTGAACAAAACATATTTTTTTCAAAATTTTCTTCCTACATAATTCTTTGCATGTGAGTGTATTCAATATGAACATACACACAGTCTATGCACATCTTCTCTCTATCATAACTCTCCAAATGTACGATCTATGCACTATGTGCAACCTTTTTTAATTCTATCACGCACCTGTCTTAAATTGTGCAAAATTGTAAGGCTTGAGTTTCCCACGTCCACTCAGTAGCTTAGATTTTATTTTAGCACTTTTTAAAATCCATAACAAGTAGGATGAGATCTCATTCTTGCATAGATAAACCTCACATCACACATAGATAATTAGGGATATTAAAAAGAACCATAATATCTTTGATTTCCTTGATTTCTAGGTGGATGGCTTAAAACGTTTTTAGCATTTGAATCTCAGAACAAAGGTTTCCTTTTTTTCAAAGTCATCACATTAAGTTAGGATTGAAAGAACAACTAAACCAATATTGGAGTATGTTCTTTCCTCGCACCTTAGTGTGATCTTGGAAATCAGAAAAAAAAGGTTGCTTAGATAAGTCTCCATCTCCCTTGGTAAATCAAATCACTTTAAAAAAGAGGCCAATCCTCTTACCTTGTTGAAAATTAATATTAAAAGAGTTGTAAGGGACCATATGCCCACATGCATGCAATTTTAATATATTTTTCAATTGTTAGAGTAAGTCACCTAAGGAGTTTAAAGAAATTGTAAGGGCCCACACATGCCCACATGCTCACACTCTAGGACTAGTTTCAAGTTTTCTAGATTACAAAACTCCTTAGGAAGATAAAGGGTCCAAGTAAACATTATCATATCTTCCATGATATATTAGGATTTCCTTTCATTTGAAAAGGTAATTTTGAACAAATTTATTAAGTTATCTACACAAGATAAGTAAAGGACCACACGATGTCCACCATGCTAAAATATTGAATTCAATTT
Organism: Picea engelmannii; assembly: GCA_009831015.1. NCBI lineage: Eukaryota > Viridiplantae > Streptophyta > Pinopsida > Pinales > Pinaceae > Picea > Picea engelmannii. Next base: position 63,017 of record ML787529.1, on the reverse strand, counting down.
ATTAAAAACTTGTTTCACCATCACCACTCCTTGCACACACTCTCACTCACTCAAAAACATTTTTGCTAGATACTTGAAACTCTTGTGGGCTTCATTTGTTTAGTAAAGGGTATTTTATGCAAACCATCATAAGGAATGAGGTTGGTCCATGACCCCAACATCACAACCCTCTTTTACACTCGAAAAAAAACCATAATCAATCCACTTTCTAACCTCCATAGGAGGAACACAAAAGAATTTGGTAGTCTAAGTTACGATTTTGGGGATAGGGATCCAAATAACTCCCCATTATCATTTCAAATTTGAAACATAGAAAGTTGTGAATTAGGGTGCCAAAATCCTCCCACTCAAGCATTCATATACCATAATGCAAGGAGACACCCATGAAGGGTCGAAGTTCGAGGTCCATTTGTTCTATGCATGCCTCCTTCGGTCACCCAACCCTTGGAAAGCATCCAACATGTGACTGATTTATAAGGCTGAAAATCTAAATGTCATTCTTAATGGAGGTAGCTTAGTAGCCAAAACTTAGGATTTATATAACCAAGGTGGTGGTTATGGGTTGCAATAGCACCTCAGACAGATTTTGAACGGTTGTTAGGAAATATCGCCGGTACTTTCGGGATATTTCCCCTTCATCCCTCATTATAAATGATTATTCGTCCCTTCACTAGTTTCTCCTCAAGCGGGTTTTGGCCCCACTGTTGAGCTATTTTTTAGAGGTCCAGTGTTATTTCAGAGGAAGGAAATTACATTAGATATGACACGTTCACTTGTTATTTTATTCTTATTCCTCCACAAGGAGTTACAAAAATCCCAAACCACTTTTCACATTGTTTTCATGTATGATTTTCACCACTTAAATACATGTAGTTTTATGAATACATTGTTTAAAGTAATTTGAAAGTAGTTTGTCCCATAATTATTCAACACTATTTTAGCACAACCACCTCTAGGCTAGAATCATAGGGGAACCATAGTACCCCCATTGTTCTATACGCTTGAGAAACTTACCCCCATTTTTGGGTGGTATTCCTAATTTTGTTGAGACATCAACAGTACCAACACATACACCAATTAGTGCTATGGTACTAGGCTCGAGAATGCTAAGAGCCACTTTTCTTGGAACCAATATCCCAAGAAACTCACAAACAAACCATCCACCACAAGGAGGCAGAGCCCAAACGTTTTCACAAAGTACAAGCTCCCAAGGAACCACTTCCTCCCATAACATGGAAGGACCCACTACAATCATGTTTTTTTTGGCTTCACTCAATATACTTGATCTAGATAAACTAACAAATGACCCCATATTACATGACCCCACTTGGTTGAATATGCCCACAAAACTACCTTCAGACATCCCTAAGTTTGAAGGGAAAGTTGGAGAGGACCCCACCAACCATGTGATGTCCTTCCACTTGTGGTGTTCTTCCAATAGCATAATGGAAGATTTCATTCATCTACGTTTATTTCATAGAACCCTCAATGGCACAACAACCAAATGGTACATGGACACGAAGTCTGGAGCCCACTCAACCTTTGAATCACTAGCCAAAGAATTCCTGTCATTTTTTCAACTTCCCATCTGTCATGATATTGAGTCTGAGATCCTGTCAGAATGGAAACAAAACACCACTGCTCACATTTCATACCATATTCATGAATGGCGTAGATGTTGCAACGTTTGTAAAGTGGACACCACCCCATAACAAAGTCTAGATTGTTTCCTTTGATCGCTCGTTCCTACCCTTGCCAAATATGTGGCTACAAACCTCCTCCAAACCAAAGATGAAGCCATCACTAAGGCACAAAATTTTGAACTCATCTACTCCCAATCAGGGTACGTGTACACAGTCCTTCTAGATGCTCCTTGTTCTTTTACCTTTGGTCAAGAAAAACCTAGAACATCACACACTACTGATGGGTAGATTGGCTCGATGGCTCATATTCAACCACATGCATAGTCAATACCTGCATATGGAACCAATACATACATTCAATCAAATGGGGGAACTCAATATTATTCTCCCCCACACCCCCACCCCTCCACCATTCATGGCACCTCCTCTTCCCACCATGGGTACCCATCTACCCACATCCCTTCCCCAAATGATACTTGTACCACAACTAATTCCTCCACCAACAACATCATATCCACCTAGTAATAATGGAGCCACCTCCACTTATTATAACCCATATGTACCCCCACAAGGTAGCCCATACTATCCCTTCCCAGGTCCACCCCAACCTATTGTACCCCCACATGGACAACACCAGGTAGGGGTCAATTTCATCCAACCTTCTCGTCTTCAATAGGTTCAATATTTTGAAGAAGTAGAGGAAGAAAGAAATAAATGAAAGAATAGGAACTAGGTACAAGGAGGGAACCCCCCTCAACAAAACCCCTAAGCTGGGGGCAACTAGATCCAACCCAAACAAAACCCTCAAGGGGGAAATAATAATGGCCAACCATGACAAGGGAGAAATAACAACCTTCAAACCAATTACCCTTGCACATTATGTGGTGAATATGGCCATTATGCTCATCATTTCTCTCAAATCGTCGATTACAAAGAGATGAAGGATGCCATGAATCCTCAACGGGCTCCCAACCCTCAAGGTCCACCTCAGGGACCTCCCACTTATATACCACCACCACCACTGGTGCTATTACAAAACCCTAACCCAAATCAAGGAGTCATTAATACTCAACCAAAGGGGATCCAATGCCCACACCCACATGGGCAATTCCCTCCACCCTAACAACCCCACCTAGGGAA
>ML787528.1:1231760-1242627 GCA_009831015.1 Picea engelmannii | reverse complement strand
CAACCTCACAAGTGTGCTACAACAGAAGTAAGGCTCAAGGCTCCTGCTTAGACAGAAAGGAACTAAGTTCTTTGGTTTCTGTTAGATAGAGTTAATTGTTTTCTGCATTATTGTTTTCATGAAAGAGTGTTAGTACTGAGTCTATGTTTGAGAGTAAGGGTCCTGTTCTCTGATTGCAAGATAGCTGTTCTTTCCCATTGCAGTATTATTTTTAATGTAATCCAGGATTCTTAATTAAGCTTTAAAGAATTGCAATAGGGGAATTGCTTTCCTATGATTTAATTCAGAGCTTCAGTTCATTCAAGCAAGAATAAATAGTGTGAATTTCTTTACTACAACACTAAGTGCTTTTGGAATTGAGCATATATAGTGCGTGGCTATCTTTGAAACAAAAGACTTCCCTGGGTTGATAATTTATGTTTCACTTGGTTGTTTAAAATTAATTAAGCAATTATAGTGACCAACAATTTGGAAGCAATAAACATAATTGTATGTTATGTCCTTTAAGAAACATTGTTTTATTTTTATTTTTTAACACTAGTGCATCAATGTAATTAATAAGCATTAGTGCATCAATGTAATCAATAGGAACTAGTGCATATAACTCATAAAAAGACACAATTTTCTATATGATGACATCCGTCATTTAGTGAATTCAAAAGAATAAAATGCATTGATACTTGTATATATTTTAATTAAATGTTTTTTTTACAAATTTTCAATTAATAATCTCAAAATCAAATATTTTTTATAATAACATTTTTTTTTTATATTTTTGTTATTGCATTTTGATATAATGATTGCATGCAATAAAATAAGAAATGCATCTTATTATATATGAAGAAGAGACCAATTTTTATACAAAATGGGACAACGTAAAGGTCCACAATAATCAAAATGCAACCAATACATAATTTTTACAAGTATTAAACAAAATCCCTAATTTTAACACACAAATATTCCAAAACATACAAATTGCAGTAACGTTGAACAATTATATTGATTCTCATTCATCACTTGAAATGTTTTCATCGCTTGAGCTATGTGTGTGCCTCATTTATTCATTATTTGTAGGTGATAGTATACTATGGCCATTTAACAAGTATCACAATTTAACCTAGGTTTGTATAATTGTGCATGTTTTGTACAAACATGAAGAATAGCATCAATGATTTTGATAGTAACAAAAAAATTCATGAAGTGATTGAGGAGTATCATTTTTACATTAATGATGATTGTGCACATGATACATATTCTATTCAACATCGTTTTGTTTTACTTTATAAATAATTAGTGAGACAAGGAGTCACTTTTAAATAACATTGGGTGTGGTTAGATGGTTACACTGGTCAGTTTAAATCAACACAACTATTATCATGCTTGTGTTTACTTCATAATAAAATAAACAACGATCACACATGGAGAAAATGGAAAACATATACTCAATTGAGAAACATATAAGTACTCTTTCTTTTTTCTTAGTCCATTAATGAGTTTCAAAACCAAATAACAAATTTGTTAAACTATGGAAACATGAATAATTGAGACCATTTCCAGCATTGATTTATGCACATATTTACAATGAACGGGATTTGATTCACAAGGACTATGACCATGTTCTTGATATGGTTAAGGAAGGTTATGTATTCGATGTCTTTGCACTGAAAAATAATCTAGAAAAGATGCACTACTATTTAATATGATGCACTAGACAAAAAATCATATTGATTCTAGAATCCCTCAAATTATATATAGACAATTGGTTCAATGATTTTAATGGGACATTTCTTTGAAGAAGTCAATAAATTGAATAACCTCATTCTTTTCCAAGACTATCCACTAGATGGTATATGTGCCCAGTATAGTCATTTGGTCATAAAAACTTTGTTGCACTTGAAAGAAGTCATTAGTGGAAAAAAGCTCAATAGGCAACGGAAATATCATGAAACCATTTGTGAGAATGTATCACTGACACATTCATATGAATGGAAATATTGTTGGATAAACACTTATTTTGTTCATATGAATAAATATTGTTGGATAAAATCATATTGTTGGATAAACACTGAGTAAATTCGGTGGCTCTCCAATAGGTCGAGGGAGAGGATACAAATTCGGTGGTAATCAATAGGTCGAGGGAGAGGATACAAATTTGTTAATTAGGTTTTCAACCCAAGGCCGAAGTTACTTCTTCTTTCACGAAGCGGGAGCATCCCTCGTAAATATCTCAGCAACACAAAGATCTCTGCAGCGGAATTGGCCGTGCAATTAATTTCATTAGCTATAGATCTCAACTTTGCATATAAAATAAAAAGTGTCTATACATGTAGGTTGAAAAGAAATATAGATTTATGCTATACAAGTACGAAACATTCAGCAGTGATAGTTTTTAGGAGCAATACAAAGCATTAATTATAGTTTTTATTTATAGTTTTTATTAGAAACAATTATTTTGCTACAATATTATATTTTATATGTGTTATATGAATTGTTTATAAAAATAATATAAAGAATTTAGTAATAGTTTATAAAAGTAATTAGTGTAGAGTCATTTTAATTTTGGATTTATCATGTGTTAATAGTATCAAATTCTTTGAGATATAAATCTTTCCTTAATATTTAATTTAAAAAAAAAAAAAATCATTTTAAAGGATTTAATTTCTTTGCATAAAATACATAGAAAATTAAAGATGGATCTACCTTAGTTCTTATATATATGGTTAAAACATTTCAATTATATATATATATATATATATATATATATATATATATATATATATATATATATATATATNCCATGTTGAGAATGGAAAGAATTACACATCTCCCTCATCTGATCAACACATCGTCGAAATGTTTTAACCATAACTATGAATCCATCATGTGCTGCCAAAAAATAGATCTCTTAGGTGCAAATATTTCCTCAATTTTTCTCATTTAAAACAAGATTTTCACCTCAAAGGACTTGAGAATCATGATAGATCGAGAGTTAACAAGGATCTGTGTTGGTTATATGTATATGTATATGTATATGTATAGAGAGATTTCATATGAGTAATTAGTTTACTTTTAATTTATTTAATTGAAATATTTTTTTATTATTAATATTGTTTTTAAATATCTATATTATGTGTGTGGGGGGCCTAATGGTTAAGAACGTGTATTTCCTAGTCTCATACACCAATTTAGTGTATGGCTTAGCCATGACCTTAAAATTATATTATTGTTGTTGTTGTTGTTGTTATAAAGTGTGTGTCTTATACACCAATTTGATGTCTAGCTTAGTCATAACATTATTATTATTATTATTATTGAGAGAAAAAGATTTGGCATAAAAATACTTTTAACTCTATATCACATTTAGGTGCAATCAACTCCATCTTCAAAATGGAAAAAATTGCACATCTTCATCTTATTATAATATATTATTTGTTATTAATTTTTATGAGTAATTAAATTTATGTTAATGAGACATCCATAAGAGAGTAATGTTTGATACAACTAAAGTAATCAATGACTAATTAAATTTCTTAGATATCGATAAGAGAGTATTGTTTCATACAACTAAAAGGATCACTTACTAATTAAATTTCATAATAACTGATTGGAGTAATTAGAGTATTGGAAGAGGCCATTTAATTAAATTCTTTAATAATTAGAGTTTAATAATTAATTGTTGGATTAATGGAAAAACCATGCCCATGAGTAATGTGAACTAGTAATGCGATCCATTTATAAGAAAAAATAAAAGTAAATTAAAAATTTGAGAAATTTTGTAAAAGTGAAGTGAAAAGAATAATGTAAATAAAAGGGGATGGATTGTTGGACTTTGCTTTTAAATCGATTTCTCTTTTCTTGTAGAATTTATTCAATTGCTTTGACATGCACTTATAGGGAGTTTTACTCACCATGTTGAACGTGGCTTATGCATGGCTCAAAAAGGCCTTGGGAGCATGGTGTTTTGTAAGAGAAACAACTCGCAGCCAGTCAAATCTTCCCTAATATCATGTAAAACGTCTATTTGAACACAAGACCGTTGTGATATTTTTAGTTGATTTTTCCAAAGCATTGGAAAAATAAATCCCACTAGCAGCGTAGATTTCCCAACACTGATTTCCCTTTGATTTGCTTTAAAAATATATATATTTCCGAAACACTGATTTCCCTTTGACTTGCTTAAAAAAAAACACCACGGGAGAAGTATTCAAATTGCAATTTTTTTTCAACTTACGCCGCTAAATATGGTCGAAATTGTAATGATCGGTTGTGAAAATCATAATTCCTCTATTTATTTCAATTTAGAGTTCGCAAATGACAAATCTCTGGAGTTAGATTTTCAATTCAAAGTTTATAGACGACTTAGTTCGGGAGTTAAATTTTCACACTGAATTGAAGAGGAATTTAAAAAGAAATTAGCATTGACTGTTTCAAAGTTAAAAAATTATTTTACTACAAATTAACATGTTCTAACTTGTTTGGCATTTCAATGTTAGGGTTAAGATTTCTAAGATAAGAGAATTTTTTGGAAACTAGAACCGGCTTCAAGCCTTGAAAAAAACATTCATATGTGCATCTAGATACAAATATTACTAGATAAAAGAATCTGAAAAAGCTATTGATATGGTTAGAGACCAACATAAGTCTAAAACAATGTCTCTTCTGAACAAAAAGAGACAAGATACAAAAAGAGACAAGATATGAAAATTTCATACACTGGAAGAGCTTAAATTTCCCTCGCCATGTGGGAGGTATGGCCACGCCGGAGCAAAGACAAAGAGTTGATAGCAAGCTGGGCATCGCCATTTAATAGACTTGCTTGAAAGGGAGTCGAAGAAAGCATCAAACCTACAACAAAGGATGTCCTCATGGAAGAGTTGGTCAATAGCATCCCTTCACAAGTCGAAAATAAGCTACAGTTGATCCTCAGAAAAACCACTTGGGGGGTGCCTTTGAAATGTTTTAACCATAACTATGAATCCATCATGTGCTGCCAAAAAATAGATCTCTTGAGGTGTAGATATTTCCTCAAGTTTTCTCATTTAAAAGAAGATTTTCACCTCAAAGGACTTGAACCTCATGATAGATCCAGAGTTAACAAGGATCTATGTTGGTTATATGTATATGTATAGAGAGATTTTATATGAGTAATTATTTTACTTTTAATTTATTTAATTGAAATAATTTTTTATTAATAATATTGTTTTTAAATATCTATATTATGTGTGGGGGGGGGGCTAATGGTTAAGAACATGTATTTCCTAGTCTCATACACCAATTTAGTGTATGGCTTAGCCATGACCTTAAAATTATATTATTATTATTATTATTATTATTATAAAGTGTGTGTCTCATACACCAATTTGATGTCTAGCTTAGTCATAACATTATTATTATTATTATTATTATTATTATTATTTAGAAAAAGATTTGGCATAAAAATACTTTTAACTCTATATCACGTTTAGGTGCAATCAACTCCATCTTCAAAATGGAAAAAATTGCACATCTTCATCTTATTATAATATATTATTTGTTATTAATTTTTATGAGTCATTAAATTTATGTTAACGAGACATCCATAAGAGAGTAATGTTTCATACAACTAAAGTAATCGATGACTAATTACATTTCTTAGATATCGAGTATTGTTTCATACAACTAAAAGGATCACTTACTAATTAAATTTCATAATAACTGATTGGAGTAATTAAACTCTTAGAGTATTGGAAGAGGCCATTTAATTAAATTCTTTAATAATTAGAGTTCAATAATTAATTGTTGGATTAATGGAAAAACCATGCCCATGAGTAATCTGAATTAGTAATGTGAACCATTTATAAGAAAAAATAAAAGTAAATTAAAAATTTGAGAAATTTTGTAAAAGTGAAGTGAAAAGAATGATGTAAATAAAAGGGGATGGATTGTTGGACTTTGCTTTTAAATCGATTTCTCTTTTCTTGTAGAATTTATTCAATTGCTTCATGCACTTATAGGGAGTTTTACTCACCATGTTGAATGTGGCTTATGCATGGCTCAAAAAGGCCTTGGGAGCATGGTGTTTTGTAAGAGAAACAACTCGCAGCCAGTCAAATCTTCCCTAATATAATGTAAAATGACTATTTGAACACAAGACCGTTGTGATATTTTTATTTGATTTTTCCAAATCATTGGAAAAATAAATCCCACTAGCAGCGTAGATTTCCCAACACTGATTTCCCTTTGATTTTCTTTAAAAAATTATATATTTCCGAAACATTGATTTCCCTTTGATTTGCTTTAAAAAATTATATATTTCCGAAACACTGATTTCCCTTTGATTTGCTTAAAAAAAATACACCATGGGAGAAGTATTCAAATTGCATTTTTTTTTCAACTTACGCCGCTAAATATGGTCGAAATTGTAATGATCAGTTGTGAAAATCATAATTCCTCTATTTATTTCAATTTAGAGTTCGCAAATGACAAACCTCTGGAGTTAGATTTTCAATTCAGAGTTTATAAACGACTTAGTTTGGGAGTTAAATTTTCACGCTGAATTGAAGAGGAATTTAAAAAGAAATTAGCATTGACTGTTTCAAAGAATTTAAAAATTATTTTAGCATTGGATTTTATCTTGTAAGCCTCTTTAATTGAGAATGTACCCAGAGGAGAGTGGCACCAATGTAAAATGTTGTGGCCTTATGTAATCCAGACCTTTCTCTGACTAACGATTGCTTGCTAGGTTTGCAGATCACAATCAACTAGTGAAGTGAGATCAGCGGGGATGAATTTGTAGGCCCGCCATGGAGGATATTGAGATTCATCTAGGACTCTGCATTATGTTTTCATCTTGAATGTGACGCATACTATCCAATGATTGCAAAGGAGGAAATTGTTACCACAGGTTTGACCAAAATATAGCATCTTGTCCATTCCTGATTTCCCAGAAGGCATGTTCCTCAATGATGGGACGATTACGCCATGCTTCATTCAAGATATTTCAACACGAAATTGACTCAACTAGCATGATAAGTTGAGCCTCATTATTGTGGGGAGCATATTTTTTCTTACATAGCCTTTCCCAGTTGGGTATTTAATCCAGTGCCACCATATTTTAGAACCCATGATACTGTTTAACAAGCCTTGATCCCTGAGTCCTAGACCCACATTAAGATTTGGTTTGAATACTTTCTCCCAACTCACAAGGGCCCATATTTTCCCTAGATTGTGGCCTCGCCAAAGAAAATTCCATTGTAGATTATGAATGGCCTTAATGACAGATTGTTGTGTTGTCAATGCAGCGAAGAGGTAGATGGGAATGGATTGGAGGACCAATTTATTAAGTACTAGGCATGCAACCAGGTTTAGAGTCATGAAGGTCCAGGAGTTCAACCGATTGGAAAGGGATTGGAGGAGGGAATCCCAAGAGATATTTCATGTTGTTGAGTCAAATAGAGAAATGCCAAGGTAGTTGGATAGAAGGGGGCTCCTGGGTATGGGAAGTAAATGAGAAATGTTTCATTGGATATGAAGAGGAGTATTAAAGAAGAAGATATGAGATTTATCCCAATTAAAGGTAGTTCCTGAGGCTTCACTAAAGTATGAAAGAATGGAATTGAGTTGAACGACTTCCTGCGTAGTGGGAGTACCCATCAACATGGTGTTGTAAACAAACTGGATATGGGAAGAAGCTAGTTGCAAACCATGCAATGAGAGACCTTGGAGAAAACCATCCGCAATGGAAGCAGTGATGTAGCAGCCCAAACCTTCAACCGTGATGACAAAAAGAAAGGGAGAGAGAGGATCACCCTGAAGAATACCTCTAGAAGGGGTAAAAGGTTTAGAAGGAACACCATTGACCAGAATGGAGAAAAAGGATGAGGATGCGAGGTTGAGTATTGAGTGGATCCACTCATTTCTAAAACCAAAATCCAAGAGAAGATATTGCATATACTCCCAACTAAGGCGATCAAAATCCTTAGATAAATCAAGATTAGTAAGCATACATGGATTTCAGGAGGACTTGAGTGAGCGAATCGCCTCATGTACCAGTTTGATGTTATCCATTATTTAGCTCCCCTCAACCTAACGCGACTGCCACTTAGAGATGATGAAGGGAAGACTGGGCTTAATTATGAGAGAGATGACTTTGGTAAGGATTTTGTAGACCACATTGCAAAGCGCAATGGGTTGAAATTGTTTTGGCTGAGAGACTCTTTCCTCCATAGGGATGAGAGTAAGAAAAGTAGCATTGAGGGATGAAAGCACCTGACTAAAAGCCCTGGATTCCTCCACAAGTATCCACATATCCTTTCTTATCATTTGTAATGCCCCATATCTTGGCCTTTAGGGAGTTAGAACATTGATTTTTTAATCATCCTAGTAATTCAATTATTAACATTTGTTTGGGCTCAGTTGGATTGGGATAGATATTTGAGATATGTACATATTGACCTAATTATGTGTTGCATGATATTATTTTAACTCTTGTATATTCATGATGATGATAGCTCTTTGGTTTGTCTAAACCACCAAGTTAAAATGTGGAATTTAGGTACGTGGATACTAGTTCAAGTTATGATGTGAATGCATAATAGATGACATGCATGATAAAAATAAACATGCATTTCTTAAATTGAAAGTCACCACACATATGGATCTTTATATGAAATTATTATGTATATGCATAGATATGAGTTATTGGTGAATTAACTTACAGGTTAATGAGATATGCGATAGCCAAATGACTGTAGTGTTAAGGGGACTTGTATGTCATAGACATCAAGAACATAGTATATGTTATATGTTGTACTTATTATTTAATTTCTAATTCGAAATATTGTTAATTTGTGGTGAGTGTGGTTTTGACAGGACACACAACTTGCCTAGAGTAGTTGTTTGATGACGTGACTCTAAGAACAATAGTTGCACAATAGGGATTGATGTAGGGTGTTTACCCTAGTTCTATAAGGAGGGGTGGAGGTATCTCCCACCATTTATCCTCGTAAACCTAGAGTCGTGGGAAGGTTGTGTGAAGTCATGCTCCCCTAGATGTGTGATGGTGACTGCTAGTTTCCTGTTGGGGAATCTTGGTCGAGATGTATGAAACTTTCCCTTATGGGTTCTATCTGGAGTTAGGTCAATATAGTTGATGCTCGAGCTTAGACCAGCAAAGGAAAGGATAGGATGGAAGATGGAAGTAGGTTAGGAAGAAAGGATTCTTCAATATTAGTTGAGAATATTGATTGGAGATTACAGATACCACTTGGTTCCTACCATTTTTAAAACCCTCTTTTGATTTCATATTGATATTTTAAGTGTGATAATGAGTTATTGATGAACTGGTGTAATTTTGTTCGTTAAGATTATTAAATGATGCATTACTTGATGTGTTGTCCTACATGTATTGGTGTGATCATATATGGACTATGCACTAGAGGCAATGTTTGTTTATCGTTAGTACATGCATGAGATATGTGTCCGCTAGCTACACAAACATACCCTACACATATACACTAGTACAATTAATTAATGTATTAATTATTAAAGTAGATCATTAACTATTTAATTGAATGTTTATTGATTATGTAAATTATATTGCATACAAAATATTTAGATGCATTAAATATCTTCTTTGACTTTGATTGATGGTTGGTATGATGAATTAAATGAGCATGGTGGGTTATCATGTACATTTTGCAGAAAATTGTCAAATTGCATTAATTAGCTAGCATGAGAATAAAGACTTTGCATTTTATTTATTGTTGTTTTATGCAAGTCATTTATATTTTAGTTTTATTTTATACTTTTCCAAAAAATGTAGACAAGGGAGGTTGATGGCTAATAATGAGAGGGTTGACAAGAGTTGGGGAAGGGGAAATGAAAACTTGATAAATAGGAGAGGATGTTGAGAGGTTGGAGAATTCTAGGAAGATGTAATTCTTGTGATAGTATTATTAGAGAATTTGTGCATTGTTGTTCTTGGACTCATGGGCACGGAGGGCGAAGAAACCTAAAGGTTTCTTAGAGCTAGGAAGTCGGATAAACTTCTAGTTGGTTGGGATGATTTCATTGTTTCACTTGGGGCAAGAGGGGAAAGAATACTTGGAAGCGCCCAGGACTACATTACAACTGATGAGCTTTGACAAACTAAGGAGCAAGTATTTTTCGGTGGTATTTTGTTATTGATATTTTGGATATACTTATGTTTTAATTTCTAAATATTAGAGTTAACCTATTACTTATTTCATCATGTTATTTAGATTTATAATTGAGCAAATGTAGAAGAATTGTGAAAATGAAAATCAATGAAATTATGCTAAAACAAAGTTGTTATTGTGTATGTATTTAATGAATGATTAATTGTTTAACATCCTGGATGGGTGCTACATTTGGTATCAGAACTAGGCTACAACATTTAAGGCCTATGATCCCTTTGGATAGTCATATTGAAGTTATCAAATAAACCATGTTTTTCTTAACAACAATATAATCTGAATTTTATCATCAATATGGATAATATGCAATATGTATTAAACAGGGAGTTTGAAAATAACTTCTTAAAAGTAATGGATAATTTGTTCTACATATTGAAACCTAAAAAATATGAAAATCCTCTTGTATTTTATCAATATTATGTCTTTTGAATTGAATTGAGGATTACAAGGCCTTAAGATTTGGGTACCTTTTGTTTTCATACTTGGATTTTGAGTTTTGTTCAATATTAAATGTTCCGTAGAGAATTGGAACGAATGTATCAGAGTCATAGGCCCCACTTTGGGGGAAATGGGTTGTAAGCATTGATGCATGCCACTCACAATGCTCACACAAAATATCAAATTAATAGTCCCAGTCCCAAATAGTAGGCCAATAAATCATTCATGGAGAA
>ML787528.1:1161264-1221258 GCA_009831015.1 Picea engelmannii | reverse complement strand
AAATAATACAAAACTCTTAAATTATAATTCTTTATAAAATTTTGTTTTTCTTAATAGTATATGATACTTAATTGAAATTATGTCCTTAAGTTGGAACTTAGTGAGTATCATAAAAGACTTGGTTAGTAAAATCGTAATCTTACCAAGAAAAAGATGGGTCTTCCCCTTATTGCTAACATAGTAGTAGCATAACGATGACTTTATGATAATCCAATCAAAGTAATGACCAAGTAAAAAAAAAAAAAATCTTCGAGAGTTAACACTAGGGATATGTAAACACCATGCATTATGATTACCTATCATTTTGACCATAACCTTGAGATGAAGTTTCTTGAAGGGTGGGTGTATGTAACGCCCCATATCTTGGCCTTTAGGGAGTTAGAACATTGATTGTCTAATCATCCTAGTAATTCAATTCTTAACATTTGTTTGGGCTCAACTAGATTGGGATAGATATTTGAGATATGTACATCTTGACGTAATTATGTGTTGCATGATATTATTTTCACTGTGATATACTCATGATGATGATAGCTCTTTTATTTGTTTAAACATGTAAGTTAAAATGTGGAATTTAGGTATGTGGATACTACTTCAAGTTATGATGTGAATGCATAATAGATGCCAAGCATGATAAAAATAAACATGCATTTACTAAATTGAACATCACTACAGATATGGATCTTTATATGAAATTATTATGTATATGCATAGATATGAGTGATTGGTGAATTAACTTACAGGTTAATGAGATATGCGATAGTGAAATGACTATAGTGCTGAGGTGACTTGGATGTTATAGACATCAAGAAGATAGTATATGCTATATGTTGTACTTAGTATTTAATTTATGATTCAAAACATTGCTATGATTTGTGGTGAGTGTGGTTTTGACAGGATGCATAGCTTGCCCAGAGTGGTTGTTTGATGACGTGACTCTAAGAACAGTAGTTGCACAATAGGGATTGATGTAGGGTGTTTACCCTAGTTATATAAGGAGGGATGGAGGTATTTGCCATCGTTTATCCTCAGAAACCTAGAGTCGTGGGAGGGTTGTGTGAAGTCATGCTCCCTTAGATGTGTGATGGTGACTGCTAGTTTCCTGTTGGGGAAGCTTGGTCGAGATGTATGACACTTTCTCTTACGAGTTCTATCTTGAGTTAGGTCAATATAGTTGACGCTCCATCTTTGTCCAACAGAGGAAAGGATAGGATGGAATATGGAAGTAGGTTAGGAATGTTAGTTGAGAATATTGATTGGAGATTAGAGATACCACTATTGTTCATTCACTTGGTTCCTACCATTTTTAAAACCCTCTTTTGATTTCCTATTGATATTTTAAGTGTGATAATGAGTTATTGATGAATTGGTGTAATTTTGTTCATTAAGATTATTAAATGATGCATTACTTGATGTGTTATCCTACATGTATTGGTGTGATCATATATGAACTATACACTAGAGACAATGGTTGTTTATCGTTAGTACATGCATGAGATATGCGTCCACTAGATACACACACATACCCTACACATGTACACTAGTACAATTAATTAATGTACTAATTATTAAAGTAGATCATTAACTATTTAATTGAATGTTTATTGATTATGTAAATTATATTGCATACAAAATATCTAGAAGCATTAAATATCTTCTTTGAATTTGATTGATGGTTTGTATGATGAATTAAATGAGCATGGTGGGCTATCATGTACATTTTGGGGAAAATTGTCAAATTGCATTAATTAGCTAGCATGAGAATAAATACTTTGCATTTTATTTATTGTTGTTTTATGCAAGTCATTTATATTTTAGTTTTATTTTATACTTTTCCCAAAAATGTAGATAAGGGATGTTGATGTCTAGTAATGAGGGGGTTTATGAGACTTGGGGAAGGGAAAATAAAAAATTGATAAATAGGAGAGGATGTTGAGAGGTTGGAAGAGGTTGATAGGTTGGAGAATTCTTGGAAGATGTAATTCTTGTGATAGTATTCATAGAGAATTTGTGCTTTGTTGTTCTTGGATTCACGGGCATGGAGGGCCTCTAGGAATTCGGCTAGAATCCTAGTTGGTTGGGAGGATTCCATTGTTTCACCTAGGGCAAGAGGGAAAATAATACTTCAAAGCGCCCAGGATTACATTACAATTGATGGGCTTCAACAAACTAAGGAGGAGGTATTTTTCGGTAGTATTTTGTTATTTATATTTTGGATATACTTATGTTTTAAGTTCTAAATATTATTGTTAACCTACTACTTATTTCATCATGTTATTAACATTTTTCATTGAGCAATTGTAGAAGAATTTTGAAAATGAAAATCAATGAAATTATGCTAAAACAAAGTTGTTATTGTGTATGTATTTAATGAATGATTAATTGTTTATCATCCTAGATGGATGCTACATCATTGGCCAACAATAGTGGAACACATATGTTTTACAGGCGTCTGGCCCCGACGCCTTTCCCATCAAAATTTCCTTGATGGCGTGATCGATCTTCTCGATTGTGATAGGCCTCGTGAGGGCTTCATTGTGTTATGGAGTGATAATTGTGGGTATGTGGCAAGTTAATTTATTTATGGATGGAGTGCGATCATGGAGTGGCTCTAAAAGAAGATTCTTGTAGTATTTTACGAGCTCTATTTTGATCCCTTCATGATCCATAATTGGTTGTCCTTGATCATATTCTAGTTTAGTGATACAATTATCATGCATTTTATGCATCATGGATCTATGAAATAATTTGTTATTCTTTTCCCCTTCCTTAAGCCATTGTACCCTATATTTTTGTCTCCACAAGATTTTCTCCTTCTTATATCTCTCCTCCAATTTTTGTTTGAGTAGCTCTTCCTCCTCTCGAGAGAATCTAGTTGACCTTGTAAGATGGATTCTTCTTGCATTTCCTCCAATCTCTATTCTAAAGATCTATAAGCTTGAAAGATATTGTCAAAGATATTTTTATTCCATTCACAAAGATGTTGCTTGAATTTTTTCAGCCTCTGTTGAAGCCTGTACATTAATGTGCTATGTGATATGGCACCATTCACCCACTAGGTGTGGGAGAGCTATAGGAATTCTAGATAATTTAAGCATAATTTCTCAAACCAAAATGGCTTGTATTTGGGTGTACTGACCGTGTTGATCCATAAATAAAATGGCCAGTGATCTGAACCTGATTTTGGGATAATACTAGCCTCAATTAAGGGTCCATCCAACATCAAGGTTTCCTATATAGGGAACCAATCCAATCAAAAAGCAACTTGTTGAGATCTAGATTTCTTATTGGACCAAGTGAAAGTACCATTCCGAGTTTCAATATCAATCAATTGTAGATCCTCTATGATATCCCAAATATTACCATTATCCTTCTCGAGTCTTCTTGTGTCCCCTATATTCTCTTCCAATGTGATAATGATGTTGAAATCTCCCCCTAGGATCTAATTATGAGGTCCCACCAGGCCTCCTAGACTTGAGAGACTTTATAGGAAACATTAATTTTCCTAATTATACTGGGGTCCATAAGCATTTGTTAGTATCCCCTCTTTACTGGAGTCGATATCTCTATAATGTGTCAAGACCATCCAAGCTATGGTAAAGTATTGATCTAAAATAAATATAGCATGGTTACAAAGCATAGTTATTCCCCGTACCACCCCATTAGATTCATTGTATACAAAATTTCATTTCCTCCAACACCATCTAAAGATCTCTATAGCAGTGTCATCTACACATTTCATTTCCTAAGAAAAAGAAAGTTTGGATCCTATACCATTAAACAGTAATGAAGAATCCTCTATTTTTTTCTTCCATTTAGGCCTCTTATATTCCAAGAAAGGATCTTCATGATGAGAAGTGAGGGGGGTGAGAAAATAATCCCTCGATGAGTCATTGGATATGATCTGAATTTATCATGAAATTCCCTACCTCTTTGATCAATCGTTGCATTGTTTTATGCCCCCTCCGCTTTCCTTCTCTTGGTGCTTTTTTAGTTTCTTTTCCTATATATTATCTTATTCTGAATCTCGAGGTGGCCCCTGTTGTGGAGTAAATGTACACTTTGTGGACCTTGCAGAGTTGTTCTAACAGAATGGATTGAAGTTTCTTCCTATTGAATCCTCCTCTAAGTTTTCGAGATCAATGTCAGCTAGGTTCCTTTCATCTACATTCATTTATGTATCATCCCCCTCCTATGCATAGTAATTTTCATCCATTTGAGTTGGGGATTTGGGTGGTACATTCTGATCTAAAACTGGATCTTGAGTCTGTTTTGCTTTAACTTTGTCATTGTGTTGCTTATCTTGATCTAAGGGTTTTCCACCTCTTCTGATTTTGGTAACTGGTTTAAAACATCAAAAGGATTTCCTTTGGAGGTATTTTTTCCAATTCCCTCGCTCAGTTTCTTAGTTTTTTTCTTTTTCTAGCCTGATACTTGACTGTACCCATATTTTGACTTTTCTCCAGCCATTGGTCGTGGTGGAAAATTTAAGGGGTTGTCTCTGAATGAGTGTCAATGTTCATAAAACTTACTTCAATGCAAGGGTATGTGCTCATAATCAATGGTATAGACCCATTCCTCGTCTTGATGTTCCAGGGTTAAGGATTCAGGAAAATCCTTGGAGACATTCATACACATAGAGATATGGGTGTACAAGTTGTATCGTCATTGTCGTGTTGCTTTTGAGGATTTCACATATCTTCCTAGCATATTTCCTATGCCCATGAGGATTTCTTCCAGCCAAAATTCCCACGGGAGAGATTATATATGGATCCAAACCGACACAAAATATAAATCCTCTTTTTTCAGGATGAAACAATATGTCTAGAATTTGAGATATAACCCTTTAGAGTTGAAAAAATACAGACCATTTTTTAATATTCAATCCTTCTCGTAAATATTGAAGAATATAATCATGAATAATCCCTTCGAACTAATCTATATTTCGTATTGACCCTTGGGGTTCCACCGTTTTTTTATCCAGTGCATGAGATACCATTAAGAAGGCCATATACCCAAAAAAATTCCTATCAAGGCATGTTATTTCATAAACTGGGTGCTCTCTCCCACCCTTGTTGAATTGATCACATACCTTGGAGCATTAGTAACTTGTGGGATACATTTCCCCAGCTCCCATATTTGAGTCACTTTTGTATGAGAGGTATTTGCTTCCTCCTCCATGGACTTTTCAAACTATTGTTCATCCTACAAGATCTATTCCCTAAGTTGAGGTGGTGACTCAAAGGATGGCCACTTGCTTCTGGATCCTCATACCCCATTCGCTACCACATTGTTGTATGAGGAGGTTTTCACCCTGATGCAGGAGCATCGTTGTCACTCACATGGAGAAAGACCCATCAGCGTCTGAGAATCTGTATGGGAGCTCAATGCTGGCAGTCACATCAGATATTTTGAAGTCTGCCTTAACTCAGCGCTGGAAGAAATCTTTGGGGCACGCTTGAAATCAGGTCGGGAAAATTTGGAGGCATGCTTGGATGATTACAAGAGAAGTTTGAAATTCCACTATGGCTCTAGAAGGCGATTGGTCTAGATAGTCGTTAGGACAAGTTTTAGAGTAGACAAGTAGCCATTGGAAACCCTAAGAGCCCTCTGTGATAAATAGAGGTTTTTTACACCCGAATGAGGCTGGTCAGTAGTAGGTAGTCAGTCGGTAGTTGGCTAGACTAGAAGTCAAGAGAATATTTTGGTAGTTTTGGTTGTTCAATTGCAGTTGTAACCATTTTTCACTTATGAATAGAACAGAGGAAAATTGATCCAATGCATGGTGTGAATATTGTTTGCAATTCTATGTATTGTGTTTTCATGAATGAATGAATGAATCTCATTTTGAGTAGATGGAACTGTGAATGTTAGGATAAGTTTCAATTATTTCTCTTCTGCGGAAGTAGTGAAAGGTGTGCACACATAATGCAAGGAGTGCGTTAATGGGATCTGTCTTGATTCCAGAGCTAAGAAGAGATAACACAAAAATTTCCCTTTGCAAGGAGTGCAAAGAGACTGGTGCAAGGCGTGCACAGTCATCTGCAAGAAATCAAAGCCTTGCGTAATACCTGGTGCAAGGAGTGCATAGATCTGAGATTCAATGAAGTGTCGAAGAGGCTTTACAGAAGTTGAAGAACAGGAAAGGAGGAAGCCAAGAAGGTGAGAGGAATTTATCTTCGAGAAATCCTTTGGAATCTGAGTTATCGAATCCCTGAAATGCAAGGTGTGCGCAGGAAGTTGAAGTCTTTAAAAGACCAAGCTCAAGAGGAATAATATTTTTCATAAGTGTTAAGAGGTCCAAGAATCGAAATTATCGAAGGAGAAAAGGTTCGAAACCTTTGAACACCCAAAAGATCTTCTAAATCTGAAGATAGTGTAAGCGCAAGGGGGAAAAGATCTCAGTCATTTGATCTGAACATTAGAGAATTGGAACCATCCATCAGGAGGGACACGTGGCGAACGACCAGTGTTTCGCTGACTCGCGCTTTGGAGGAGTCAAAGGGAAGAACGCTAAGAATTTGTGAAGCCCGAATCAGTGACTTGATGTGAGTCATTGGATCCATGAGAGATATTGTTAAGTAATTGAATAGATATACAAATATAATCACCACAAATACTGAATACAAAATACACCAGAATAGATCCAAGAAGAATATATGAAAAACACACTTTACTATATAAAAACCCTTAGGGTAGTGAAACACCGTACAATGGATCTTATTATGGAAGGGATCCTCTCTTGTTTACTTGCCTCTTCGAGGGGGCATCCTCCTATTGAGCTACTGCTCCAAATACAATAATTCTCTTCACATCCCATTACATTGCTTGAACCCCTTTATATAGTGTTACCATCACCTAAGAACATTCTAGAGGAGGAGTCTTCTAGAAGTAGAACATTCTAAGAAGTCCTCTTACATTTATTATATATAACTACCAATTTATTATATCTAACTACCATAGTGGGTCTTATTTAATAATATAGTGGACCTCATCCACCTTACATTGAATGGCCTCCATGATTATCACTATGGTCCCTTTGGCCCCCCCAACTACCTCTCTAGCTACCTTACATTCCATCCCCCTTATGAAAGTGTTGTCCTCAACGCTTGATATACAACCATATACCAAGGTCCCATGGATAAGTGTGGACCATAGTGTTGAAGTAGACTAGAGAACCATGGTCCCATTAAGAAATGGTAGCCACCATGTTGAAGTAGTCAAACCACCATTGTAAACTAGGGTCCCATATTCAATTTCTCATGTGAACTCCACATGGAAGATATCGCCCCCCAATAACCAACTGAAAATAACGCTCCTAATATTGACACCTATCATGTGGATCCAAATAAGAATATCCATCCACATAGTGGGAGATGATCAAAGATGAATCTGGAAGGAACAATACCATTGTAGAATATGCAGGCTAAACACCGCTAACTAGCTCCTAATGTGGTACATTGATGTTCTCTACAAAAGGTGGAGTAGAGTCATCAAATAAAATATGGAAGTGGTTGTCCGCGGAAAAAACCCTGAAAAATTGTAGATTTTAAAACTTCAATATCTTAACTTCCCGGACTCCATTTCAAACGATTTGTTTTTCAACTTGGGTGTTTTTCTGAGAGGAACTCAGAGATACAACCTATTTCTGCAAATTTTTCACAAAAATATACCGAAAATTTATGGAATGTCGCGACCCTCTTTTTTCTTCTCCGAAAAAAAAAATCTGCAAAAATAAAAAATATTTGCCCACAATGTCTTCCAAGGAAAGTGCTCTGATACCACTTGTTAAGAACCAAAGATATGAATAAAAATACACCATAATTGATCCAAGAAGAATATATGAAAAACATACTTTACTATATCAAAACCCTTAGGGTAGGGCAACACCATACAATGGCTCCTATTATGGAAGGGATCCTCTCATGTTCACTTGCCTCTTCGAGGGGGCATCCTCCTATTGAGATATTGCTCCAAATACAATAATTCTCTTCATATCCCATTACATTGCTTGAACCCCTTTATATAGTGCTACCATCACCTAAGAACATTTTAGAGGAGGAATCTTCTAGAAGTAGAACCTTCTAATAAGTCCTCTTACATTTATTATATCTAACTACCCATATATTATATCTAACTACCATACTGGGCCTTATTTAATAATATAGTGGACTTAGTACACCTTACATTGAATGGCCTCCACTATTATCACTATGGGCCCTTTGGTCCCCCCAACTACCTCTTTAGCTACCTTACATTTCTGAAATATACCGAAAATTTCTGCAATGGCGCGACCCTCTTTTTTCTTCTCCAAAAAAAAAATCTACAAAAATAAAAAATATTTGCCCACAATGTCTATCAAGGAAAGTTCTCTGATACCACTTGTTAAGAACCAAAGACCTGAATACAAAATACACCATAATATATCCAAGAATAATATATGAAAAACACACTTTACTATATCAAAACCCTTAGGGTAAGGCAACACCATACAATGGATCCTATTATGGAAGAGAATTATTGTATTGTGAGTTGTAGCTCAATAGGAGGATTCCCCCTTGAAGAGGCAAGTGAAAAGGAGAGGATACCTTCCATAATAGGATCCATTGTATGGTGTTTCCCTACCTCAAGGGTTTGGTAATAATAAAGTGTGGTTTCTTCTATATTGTTTTGTGGATATATTGTGTATTCAATATTCTTGTTAAGTATCTGAATAGATATACAAATATAATCACCACAAATACTGAATACAAAATAGATCCATAGAGAAATATATAAGAACAATATGAAAAATCTATTTTATTATTATCAAACCCTTAAGGTAGGGTAACACCATACAATGGATCATATTATGGAAGAGATCCTCTCATGTTCACTTGCCTCTTCGAGGGGGCATCCTCCTAATGAGATTCAGCTCCAAATACAATACTTCTCTTCATATCTCATTACATTGCTTGAACCCCTTTATATAGTGCTACCATCAACTAAGAACATTCTAGAGGAGGAATCTTCTAGAAGTAAAACCTTCTAAGAAATCCTCTTACATTTATTATATCTAACTACCCATTTATTATATCTAACTACCATAGTGGGCCTTATTTATTAATATACTGGACCTAGTCCAGCTTACATTGAATGGTCTCCACTATTATCACTATGGGCCCTTTGGGCCCCCCAAATACCTCTCTAGATACCTTACGTTTCTTAAATATACCGAAAATTTATGGAATGTCGCGGCCCTCTTTTTTCTTCTCTGAAAAAAAAAATCTGCAAAAATAAAAAATATTTGTCCACAATGTCTACCAAGGAAAGCGCTTTGATACCACTTGTTAAGAACCAAAGTACTGAATACAAAATACACTAGAATATATCCAAGAAGAATATATGAAAAACACACTTTACTATATCAAAACCCTTAGGGTAGGGCAACACCATACAATGGATCCTATTATAGAAGAGAATTATTATATTGTGAGTTGTAGTTCAATAGGAGGATGCCCCCTCAAAGAGGCAAGTGAATAGGAGAGGAGCCCTTCCATAATACGATCCATTGTATGGTGTTTCCCTACCTCAAGGATTTGACAATAATAAAGTGTGGTTTATTCTATATTGCTCTGTGGATATATTGTGTATTTAGTATTCTTGTTTAAGTACCTGAATAGATATACAAATATTGAATACACCAATATATCCATAGACCAATATAGAAGAACAATATGCAAAATCTCTTTTATTACTATCAAACCCTTAAGGTAAGGTAACACCATACAATGGATCATATTATGGAAGGGATCCTCTCTTGTTCACTTGCCTCTTCGAGGGGGCATCCTCCTAATGAGCTTCAGCTCCAAATACAATAGTTCTCTTCATATCCCATTACATTGCTTGAACCCCTTTATATAGTGCTACCATCACCTAAGAACATTCTAGAGGAAGAATCTTCTAGAAGAAGAACCTTCTAAGAAGTCCTCTTACATTTATTATATCTAACTACCATAGTGGGCCTTATTTAATAATATAGTGGACCTAGTCCACCTTACATTGAATGGTCTCCACTATTATCACTATGGGCCCTTTGGGCCCCCCAACTACCTCTCTAGCTACCTTACAATGCGGTTGGTCTAGATAGTCGTTAGGACAAGCTTTAGAGTAGACAAGTATCCAGGGGAAACCCTAAGACCCCTCTGTGATAAATAAAGGTTTTGTACGCCCAAATGAGGCTCATTAGTAGTAGGTAGTCAGTTGGTAGTTGGCTAGAATAGAATTTAGGAGAAGATTTCAGTAGTTTTGGTTGTTCATTTGCAGTTGTAACCATTTTTTACTTATGAATAGAACAGAGGAAAATTGATCCAATGCATGGTGTGAATATTATTTGCAATTCTCTGTATTTTGTTTTCATGAATGAATGAATGAATCTCATTTCGAGTAGATGGAACTGTGAATGTTAGGATAAGTTTCAATTATTTCTCTTCTACGGAAGCAGTGCAAGTTGTGCACATAGAACGCAAGGAGTGCATTAACGGGATCTGTCTTGATTCTGGAGCTTAGAAGAGATAACACGAAACTTTCCCTTTGCAAGGAGTGAAAAGAGACTGGTGCAAGGCATGCATAGTCATCCGCAAGAAATAAAAACCTTGCATAAGATCTGGTGCAAGGAGTGCACAGATCCGAGATTCGATGAAGTGTCGAAGAGGCTTTACAGAAGTCGAAGAAAAGGAAAGGACGATGCCGTGAAGGTGAGAGGAATTTCTCTTCGAGAAATCCTTCGAAACCTGAGTTATCGAATACCTGAAACGCAAGGTGTGCACTGGAAGTCGAAGTCTTTAGAAGACCAATCTCAGGAGGGATAATACTTTGAATAAGTGTTAAGAGGTCCAAGAATCAGACTCGTCGAAGGAGAAAAGGTTTGAAACCTTTGAACACCCAGAATATCTTCTAACTCTGAAGATAGTGTAAGAGTAAGGGGTAAAAGATCTCAGTCATTTGATATGAATGCTAGAGAATCGGTACCTTCCATCAGGAGGGACGCGTGGCGAACGACCAGCGTTTCGTTGAATCGTTCTTTGGAGGAGTCAAAGGGAAGAACGTTAAGAATTCTTGAAGCCTGAATCCGTGACTTGATATGAGTCGTTGGATCTAGGAGAGATCTGGACTGTTGATTGTCCAGGGTGGAGTATCGGCATTTCGAGGATCAGGGGATCAGAGGTGACAAACCTTTCGAATTTGCGAAATGCGAAGTCCCAAAATCATTGTGACCGTCAGATCTGAGAAGTGATTTGGACCGTTGATCCAGAGCCATCACAATTTTGGCTATTGGGAGAACGGAGGCAAGGAAACTCTGAAGTCATGAAACACGAAACGTCGATTTGATCGTAGTCGTCGATCAAGGGAGGATTTGAATCATATATCTTGGGTCATCTTGATTTCAACTATCGGGTGGACAGAGGTAGCAATGCTCCCAAAGTCACGAAACACGAAATCGCGACGCGCCTTCCACTCGAGCGCCTGGTCACCATCAGTGGTCACAAGGGAGAAAGGGCTTAGCAGAGAGGAGCTAGCACCCGTTTGGCATTGATATTCTAAAAACGCTTGGGAGAGAATCTGTGGGTCTTAGACGACCTGTGCATTTGGATAAATGACCTGTGTAAGTTGGTTTGAGGTCTAGCAGAGACCCGGAGAGTCAATTAGACTTAGTGTTTTGATTGATCCTAGACTGGGAGGTCATGCAACCCTTAGGAAAGAAGGGGGGTTTTCATCACATCCCCCCTTCGATTCCATATGGGTATTTCAAACCCCCATCCTCCTCAGTTGTGTTTGTTTTCTTCTGAAAAGCACTCCAGGAGGCCGCAGAAACTAGAATTCTGCAAACATCCAAACCCAAGGTTCTTTAATCGCTCTATCTCCATTTTCCTTTAAATTAATCAAGTTTAGTTTGAATATATAACACCATATGTAATTATCTCATATATGTTAGAAATATTGTGTACAATTTTAATATTCCTCAATTGAGGATGATAATGAATAACCTCTACTAAGACCAGAATTACTTAGTTTTCATTACAAAATTATTTTTGTGTTCAAAAAGTATTAAGAAATGCATTCCAAGATTACTATAGTTTTGATGACTTAGTAGGTTAGGAAGGTGGGTATCATAATACTTATTTTGAAAATGTGATCTAATTTTAGTATACGCCTAGGAGAAAGTGATTTTCATCACAAAGATGGAAGATTCTTTTGTCTCATAGTGTTTTGGATATTGTCTAGTGCCCAGTTTTTCTATGTAGCTGGTGGGAGTTGGTTCGAATTTTAGTATTTTTTATTTTATTCTTTGAACTATTAAAAACCAAGAGATAATTTTTTTCTAATAGATTAGGTTTGACCACCTCCTTATAGTATGTATAATTTTAATATTCACATATTTCATTTCCATCCAATTTTGTATAATTTTTATATTTCCCAACTACTTCTTCATCCAACTCTGATATATATATATATATATATATATATAATTTAATTAGAATGATTTTAAAGTAGGTGAAAGGGAATGTTGAAATGAATCAAGGTAGTTATGTTATTCAAATATGAGAGGATTTTGTTTTTGGATAAAAAATTAATACTCCAAAAGGTCTTCTAGCAAAGGTAAACACGAATGGATGCACGATAGATGGATGTGATGTAGGAGATCCTAAAATACTCCTTCATCAATAAATAAACCATAATTGGTGTTTTTAATCTTCTAACAACTATTGGAATATGAGGAAATTGAAGGTTGATGTTATGTATCAAGACATTTTATTTTTGTGGGTCATAGGTACAATCAAATTAAAGGATGGAAAATATTGGTTCATATCAAATCCACAATCCAAAGTCCATTAGAGGATCGTTACCTCAATCATTTGTAGGAGTAAAGACTCATTAACTCCCAATGGAAAGATCTTAATGAGGGATTTCCATCCAATTTATAAGAAATTCACCCATAGAATGATGAGGAAAAACCTTCCACTTGATATGACCATTGAAACACTGAACCTACCAAACCTCCCAAGTATTGTATATATGATTTCTCATTATAATCTATCTATCCATATAGTTTCATTTATAATATTGAAGACACAAACAATTGAATGGTTTCCTACCTCTTCTATTTGGGCTATAGAAGTATGAACATAGCATGAGAGTAATGTTATAGACAACTAAGATTTTGGTCTTGGAGTCAATAATATCCATTTATGGTTTTCATATTCTCCATGGGTATTCAATAACATTATATAGCTTTGGATTTTTCATTGATGGTAAAACCCAGAAGGTAACACATAAACATGAATAAAGTGTATGTCTAGAAAAAGTTTTTAAAAGTGTTTAAACAAATTAAGATATTCAAYGATATTTTTCATYTRTATGTTTTCATCAAATATTACTCATTAGMTCTTATTAGTTCATGCTCATGCATATTTTAAAAGCATGGGAAGAAGAMAATWGAGGAGAGGTAGGAAAGYAMTRATTAATTAAAAAAAAWTCAGGATGGGAAAGCYTTACGTAGAAGGAAGAACACCAAAACAGGTAAACAAYAAAATTRCAGGACATGGAAAGGTTTAATACAAAATGAAAGGAKATAAAACATAACCCTATAGTGAGGGAAAGGAAATTCCAAARTGAATCAAGGTTATACCTTGTTCAAAGATAAGAGAAGTKTTTTTGATGTTTCATGAATAATTAATAGAGGATCTTTAGAATAGTTTTAATGAATAATTAATTTAAAGGATTTTTTTGTTGGCTAAGAATTAATGGATGTACAGTGGGAGGATGTGATGGAGTAGCTCGTATGATACACATTAATCATCAAATCTATCCCAAATCAACAATGGAGGGGGTTTCTAATGGAGATATCACAACGTCCAAATAAAAGTCTTTATAATTGAGATATCACAACATTCAAATAAAAGGCTACATGATGAACCCAAATGATACATGTGGCAAGAATAAGGCAGGGGTGATATATAAAGGGGATCTCCTAAGAACTATTGGAATAGGAGGAAAACGAGGGTCCAATTCGATTGAGATCAATAGTCTAAAATCCATGATATGATCATCACACCAACAATTTTCTAGTAATATTGATGACTCATTGGATTTTCTTTGTGTGTAATTTCCTAAGTTATATTTTCTCCATGATCTAGTCATGAATCCTATTTCAAACAAATCACCTATCATAGGTTACATTATGTAGAATTATCAATTACCCTACAGACTAATATAAGAGCATGATAAATGTTTGGTTGAATGCAAACCTCAATTTGAGTAAGGTTGGTTTGGAAATAGAATTTAATTTGTTAAGACTTGATGTAAAGTCACCCAATGAGTTTCTCCATATTTTCATTAACATGATGCAAGAGTTATCACGGTGGTTATCTTTGATCACATTACTTGTATAGGCAGGGACATTTCTTGTTTCCATTCCCTAGAATGTACCTCCAAATCAATTTTTAATGTAATATATGGTACATTTTTTTATCTACCTTCTAAATTTTGATTTTGAAATCCTAAATGTTGGGATGACCCGTTGATAAACATCAAAGTTACCTTATGAAATTTTGAGGCCCAACCTTCTCAATTTTGTGGTGAGCTTGTCAAAAACCAGAAAAACCTTTTGAATATCAAACATAACCTTTACAAAACATAGGGATGACTTATTAATGGTATAACCAAGTTTGACCAACAAAACAAAAAGGGGAAAAGAAAAAAATTGTTACAAAATGAGATTCTTTTACCTATCAAGTCACACTATCGAATCTCAAAAAACCATCAAAAATATTCTCCTAAGTTTTTGTAAATGCCTTTCGTGAACTCATTTTGTTTTGACTCCCTGTGTAGATGATTGGATTATCTATACTTCATACCTTACTCAAAAACCACGTTATTCAATAATGCTTCAAAACTGTCAATAAAAATCAATTTTTGCATATTGAAATAATGCTTCCAAAATATTAGTACATATTAAGGATGTAAGTAATTTAACAAATAGATGTTTTGAGTTTTTATTATATTACACTTGAAAATCTAATTAAAATATACATGAACAAATAAGAAAATAATAAATATATTTTGATATATGTGCAAATTACATCTAAAGAAATGTATTTCCATCATAATATGTAATGAAAAATTGTCATTTATAGGAAAAATCTCTCCTAGGAATTAGAAGGATTCCATGTTATGGAAAATAACTAATGTTCAAATACAACTAGTACAATCTAATCCAATGGTGAGAAAATTTGTTTCACGGATATTGTCATTTTCTAGAAAAGTAAAATTGAAAATGTTTGAGGCTACAACTTTCCAAACACTATTTTTAAATGGTCATGTTATGAAACTATTTGAATCTTTACCTTTTAAATTGATACTCGATAATTCTTTAACCTTTCAGAGATTTTGTCATTTTCTAGAAAAAATAAAAAATAAAATATGGAAGTGAGGCTACAACTCTCCAATAATTTTATTTTTAAAAGGTCAGGCTATATGAAACTATTTGATCTTAGAAATTTTGCGATGATACTCGAGAATTCTAGAATCAATTTAGAAGAAAAAATGAACTTACATTTTCAAATGCTAGTCAACAAGGTTGCTAATTCAAAGAAGGAGACAAATATTTGAGGCTACCCAAACATTATTAAAAGAAGATGAAGGGAAAGAGCCAAGGCCATTATTAAAAGAAGATGAAGGTTTTGATAGATAGCTTTAGAACACAATCATGATTTTTGCACAAAGGTTGGATATTTGGATCTTGAGTGTGTCTTAGTGATCTCATGCACATGATCTAGCTATCGAATATCATGCTTGTATTTCTACATGAAATATGATAGTACTAGTGATTGACCATCTAATCTTGTGAAGAAGGATAAGAAGAGAACCAGGGATTTATTTTCATGTGAAATATTCATATTAAAGGTTCATGGATGTATTGAACGAGGAAGTGTTATTGTTTCTATAAACCCTAGTAGCAAGCACAACTTCATCAATGTTGAGTTGGATAAAATATTGCAACTACACACAAAGAATCTCCAAATCACACTTGCATTCAAACTTGCATAGTATAGATATGAATGATGTGGATACTATTTTGGGATATTCATAGATGAAATCAACTAACACAATTAATATGATGTTGAAAATGAAATTTTTGAAGATTTGATATAAGAAAAGGAAAATTTCATTGCAAGATATTTCTCTTATTAAACAAGAAGGAACCACATGTAGATTTCCTTACAAGAAAACAAATTACATGTAACAAACCCAAAAATCAATAGTAAAAAAAATTAGGGTGATAAAACTTAAATTCCTATTATCATAGTCAACACAGATTCAACAAAGTTAGATTCGAAAAAGTTATTAAGCCTTCTATCGCCAGAATTTACCAAGGTTATTACTTTGTTTTTAACTAAGCCTTATTTATAAACTCCCTTCATAAAACCTAACTCAAAATATTGGTCATACTAAAGTCATACACTAACCCATGTGATTTATTATACTTGTCACGACCATGTCTAAGGGAACTTTTTAGCCCATTACCCATCGAAGAAGGGGACATGGGTATCCTTTGATAGCCAAGCGGACGCCATTTAGTAGCTTATACCAAGAATGAGTTGGCAAAGTTTTTTCGCTGGTCCTAAGTGACATAAAGGCTAAGATAAGGGGAAAGGACGCATTTAAATTTTCTCTTTCTGTACATACATATTGTTAACCCATACTTCTAACCAATCCGATTTTACCAACATTTGAGCTTCACATGGATTACTACAACGAAGGTTGAATTGTTCGATGTAACGTATTAGTGAGGGGCTTGAGGCACCCTCTCCCATGTTGAATGAGGAAGTTTGGACTTGTTTTTCCAATTATTCCTCCATGCGTGAGAATTTCCTAGATCCTCCATGCGTGAGAATTTCAGCATAAGAGGGAAAAAGGCAACAAGGAAATTACTGAAACAGATCACAACGACATTATAATCAACCCTACATTACAATACAACTACAACCCTCATATGGATCCTCCATGCACAAGTGTTTCAACAAATATTTAAACACGATGATGAAAGAAGTTGACTTCTATTAATGTGAAAGTCTCAGATCTCATACAAAACCAAAGAATAGTTATGTTATCAAAATATTACAAAATAGGGAGATCTGTTCAACTAGTTGACGACCTTAACAAAATCTTGAACTGATCTATTTATAATTGGATCAGTTCAAAACTGCCATGAGTGTGATCTAGCCATCCCATTCAAAGCTTTACATTTGTGCATCCTTCTGTCAGATTGCGTGTGTTTCCTCCTGTCAGACATAATCTCAGATCAATATGGATCTGCAAGAA
This sequence comes from Picea engelmannii, assembly GCA_009831015.1. Lineage (NCBI taxonomy): Eukaryota > Viridiplantae > Streptophyta > Pinopsida > Pinales > Pinaceae > Picea > Picea engelmannii. Next base: position 1,203,894 of record ML787528.1, on the reverse strand, counting down.
GAAATTGTCCATCGTGGTACCTGAGGCTGACAACTCTTCTTCCTCATCCATAACTTCCAAGCTTTTTATTTATGGACTAATATGAGGTTTCAGCTACTAGTCCTTGCTCATCAACCGAATCCTTCTCAGGATTGGAGCACGGCGGGACGACTATCGGGCGGCCACATGTGGTTGTTGGATACGACATCATACACACACGTGATTTCAGGGCCATGGTAGTCGGTTTAGGCCCACACCGCTTTTGGGCCTGAAATGCACCACTTCTCACCACATAGCCACCCCGCAAAATCGTGCTTAGGATTTTGGCCAGCTCAAGGCCTTTTAACACCTGAGCATGTGGTGGCCCCGAAATGATTTGAGGTCGTTGATCAGAATGGGATCTGACGTCTGGGCGTGCCATCGATTTTAGTGCCCCCATCAACATTTTATCTACCTGCCAATTGTGGAATCCTTCCAACCACATTTAGAGGTGGCGCTAAACTGAACTATACAGGGGGAAATCTTCGCTGTGGAAAATTGCACCTGCCTGCTCACCTACGTTCATGGTTGTCACTCATGACTATGGAAAATTTTATGTGATAAGATTTGGCTCCACAAGGGATGGTATTCTCCCTGCGAGCTACCAAGAATGCGCAATTGCAATGACTTAGATTTTGGGTTATGGAGTCACTTATTAATACCGAAAATGAAAACAAAGTGGTAATTACAATGGTGGAAATTCAATCATGGCTTACACAAAATATTTCTTCAAAAAGTGCCCATTGATAGGGCCACCAAAAACATCAGAATCCTCCAAGATCTGCAGCTTATAGGTGTTATTTTAAAATAATTTAGAAATCTTGAAAGGACCAATCCAAAAGGCTTCGAATTTACCATGTTTCCCTTTGTCTTTCTTGTGTGCATCCCACTTGAGCACCAGATCTCCTAGCTAAAAATCTTCCTGGCTTTCCCTCTTGTCAAAGGCTCCTTTTATTTTCTGTTGGTGATCCTAAGCTTTATCAATCAATTGCTCCCTATCTTGTTGTACTTCTACCAACTGTTGTATCCTTTTGACCATATCATCAGGGTATCCTTGGTAGTCCAAAAGAAAGGCAAGCTGAATTTTTCCACAAGAAAGGCAAGTTAAGTAGGATAAATAGCCTCAACCCCGTATACAAGCTGAAAAGGGGAAACACCTAGTGACCTCTTTGTTGTAACTCTGTCAGCCCATAATGCAAAGTTCATCTTTGAGTACCATGCATTTTTATTGTCTTCTAACAATTTCCTGATGATATTTATGAGGTTCTTGTTAGAGGAATCTGCTAAACCATTTCCTTGGGGGTAGTAGGGAGTATAATGGACTAATATAATCCCATAATTCTCACAGAACTTGATTAATGGTTCATATTTGAAGGAGGTAGAATTGTCAGTAACAATCCTCCTTGGACAACCAAATCTGGACATGATATCTTCAAGGAAGCTAATGATTACCCTGTGGGAGGCACTCCTTGTAGGTATGGATTCTATCCATTTGGTGAAATAATTAGTGGAATTCAAAATCCAGTTGTGTTGGCCACTTGAGGCTGGATGGATTTTCCAATGAAGTCAAGACCCCACTGCTGAAAAGGTCCAGAAACCACTACAGGTTGCAAAGGAAAAGATTTGAGTTGCTTCTCTCCAAAAAAAAATTGGCATTTGACACAAGCTCTAATCTTTGCACAAACATCAGTAAAAAGGCTAGGCCAAAAATACCCAGCTCTTAGGATCTTATAAGCTGTGTTCCTCCAAAAATGATGGCCCCCACATACGCTGTCATGAAAATCAATTATGGCCCCTTAGTCCTCCTATGGATCCAAACATCTCAAAAGAACTCCAAGAGGATATTTCCAATACAAAACCTGATCAATGAGACAATATTTGATTCCTTTGAGTTTCAAATCTCTCACTTTGTTCTTGTCCAAGCCATCAAGAGGTCACAACTTTTGCAAAAAATAGATGATGTCCTTGTACCAAGTGCATTTTGCTAAATTGAGGCTGACATGAAAATTTTTATCAACAATCAAATCTTACTGATATTCTGAGTTTATGTTCATGAAATTAACCCCTAAAGCCTTGCAGTTTGATTCAACCAGCACCCTAGATAAACCTTGTCCTTTCACCAATTTAGTCGGTTTCATTTCAACATCAAATTCCATAATTTTAGCAATCCATTTTCTTCTCTTCCCATCTATGTCAGGCTGGATCAATATCTCTTTTACTGAGGCTGAGGGGACATATGCAAAAATATTTTAATGCAAAACATATATTCTGAAAGACTTGATGGATTTGACCAAATCATATGCCTTCTTTTCCATGATATCATACCTCATTTCTACATACCTCAATGCTCTACTGAAAAAGGAAACAGGCTTTTCTAACCCCTCTGTATTTTTCTGTAGGAAAACAACAACCAATGTATTAGATGAGGCAAAATAAAATATTAGAAATTCCTTAGAATAATCAGGGCTAATGACCATAGATGCTTTAGTCAAAACCCTTTTGATTTGGCCAAAATAATTTCTGGACTCAACAGTCCATTTCACCTCGCTTCTTTTTCTAAGCATGGTTGTAATATGCTTAACCAATTTAGTGAAATTAGATATGAACCTTCTTAGAAAATTTATTTTACCCAAGAAAGATTGAACCTCTTTCTTGGATCTGGGAAAAGATAAGGACTGGATGGCCTCTACTCTACTTGGATCAATTATTACCCCTTCTGCTGACACAATATGCCCCAATAATTTTTCCTCCATAGAAAACAAAGATTTCTTAGGATTGAGGGAGAGACCAAACCTTCTTCATTTCAGGAAGACCTTCTTCAAATTATGACAATGCTCTTTGTCAGAATTTGAGAACACTGTAATTTCATCCATATATATGAATACAAATTTTTCTTTCTCCCCAATGAAGGCAATGTCCATGGGTCGCTGGAAGGTTGCTCTGGCATTCATCAATACAAAGGGAATTTTAGCATACATGAATGTGCCCCAAGGAGTAGTGAAGGTTGTATTTTCTCTATCTTCAGGAAGGAGGGACATATGATTGTAGCCATAGAATCCATCAATCGTAGACATCCTAGATGAACCAGTCACTCTCTATAAAATGTGCTCCATCTTTGGCAAGGGGTAGTTATCATTTTTTGAGCTCTTGTTCAAATTCCTAAAATCAACACATAACCTGATTTCCCCATTTTTCTTCCTCACAGGCACCAAGTTAGCCTCCCATTCTAAATATCTCAAATGGATGATGATCTGGGCATCCAACAACTTTTTCACTTCTTTTTCCATAATAGGCAGTAGCATGGGATTTATCTGTCTAAGTTTCTGCCTAAATGGCTTGGTCTCTTCTTTCAAATGGATCTTATGCTCAATAATGTTTGTGTCATATGTCCTTAGATCTTCATATTTCCAGGAAAACACATCTGAAAACTCTTTCAAAATCTTGACATACTTAGCCCTTTGTTCCTTTGACAAACTGCTAGACAATTTAACATACATTGGATCCTCTTATGTTCCTAAATTGCATTCAGTCACATCAACATCTTCAGTTGAAATTTTAATCTTTACAACAACATCATTTCTATCAAAAAATATCTCCAAGGGGACAAGTCCTTTTGGAATATGGTTAAAGGGTAACTGAACAATATGATGGTCAACAATTTTATTCAGAAAAAAATCAACATGAGGGATTTATTTAGTATCCTGATCTTGATCAATCTAGAAAGCAGAGAATTAATCCATAGTCTCAAGAAATGTTTTTAGCTCAAGATCATCCTCAAAAACCTTCCAATATTTGACATTGTTAGGAATAGAGGGTTTGTATTTTACTTCCACCTCGTACATTATTTTGGGGGGCAAAGGAACCCTGAACTTACTTGTTGAAACAACCAAGGAATCTTCCATAATGTTCTCCTCTCTCGGAACAAATGAGATTTTAAAATCCAAGAAGAAACTATCAACAAGATCCCAGACTTCATTTTTGTAGGCCTTCAACCTGAGGTGCTTATCTTGATACAATTTTTTGACTTGATGAACAATCAACTCAGCATCTCCAAACATTGTTAGCTCTTCAATGTTCATGTCTTTATCATCCCTCAAACCCAAAACAAGAGCCTCATATTCTGCCACATTGTTTGTTGCTTCAAATTCAATCTTGTAAGACAAAGATATGATCTCATGGGCAGGGGAAATGAATACTACCCCAGCACCAACACTCTCCCTAGAAGAGGCTCCATCAAAAAACATCTTCCAAACAGAGGTATTAAGAGGAGGATTTTCACAAGAGGAAATAGGTTGTTTTCTGATTTCAGTAAGTGTTTTAGGATCGTCAATGAGATGTAGCATATTGGTTCATAAATCAGTATCAACTACAAAAATGGGGTGGTTGGTAGGATTTGCTTCATCACTGATCATGTAAGCAAGTTGTGCTTCCCTATAAATCCTTCTATGTCCCCCCCCAAACACATGAATGGTGGCATATGAAAGATCCATCTGCAAATTCCCCCCTAGTCTTTTGATCCAAGATCTAGACAAGAGCATCCCAAACTTGGGGGGGACATCATCCACCACAATATCCATGACCACACTTTTCATTGGCAACTGGAATAAGGAAACAACTAGGTCTTTGATAAACCCAAGACGCTTCACCTTCCTAAAATCAAATGAGTATAGGTCATGATATATTTTTGTAACCTCCAACCCAAGCTCATCCATGATAGTCTTAGTCATGAGATTATGAGATGCTCCTGAATCTATCCAACAATTGTGCAATACTTCATCATGAATGTTCAATGATGTATAGAAAGGAGGGGAGGATTCATCCCTATCCTCTACCAAAGGTCCTAGTATGACAGACGATTTTTCATCTTGGAGGTTGACTGAATTTGTGGGATAAGATGAAGGTTGAGGCTGAAACAATTTGGAAAGGTACTTCTTGAAATCCTCATTCTTGACTAGCTCCAAGAAAGGTACAGGGATTTTAATCTTTTGAATCTCATTCTCAAAGATAAAAGAGGAGGGAGGCTTTAGAATCTCCTTAACTTTTGGTGTAGGGATCTTAGCCACTACCTGGGGGTCTCATGCCTCTTTTTCTTTTCTTCTAGCTTTCACCCCCTTAGTAAGATTCTCTATTCTAGTAGGATGATCAGGAATGCTAGACTTTCCCTCTTTTTTATTGGACCTTAAGATGTATCTATTTGGATTGCCACTAGTCCTTTCCCCTTTTCTCAACTCATTTAGTTTACTATCCATGAGAAACTCTTCATATACAGATTGATTTAAATGAGGGGATGAAGAGGTGTCATCGAGACAATGGATTTCAAGATCAACATCTTCTTCTTCTCCTTCTTCATCAGTAACAAGGTTATTGTGGAGAGGGGCTTGGATTTTTTTATCATACCTATCCCTATTTATTTGATCTCTTTGGATGATTTGATGGGAATTATTGGGTCTTCTGAAATTACCCCTATTATCAACATTATGGGGATTCCTATAGCTTTGCCTTCCTTCAAATTTTAATTTCTCCATTTTTGCAGAAAGTGATTTTACCAGTTTCGTCAACTCATCTACTTGAGGGGAGGCAACAAAGGGATCACAGGTTGAAGCTTCATACCTACATCTTCTTCTGTCTTTATTGGATTTACTCCTAAGCTTGTCAGCTACCAATATATTATATTCTACTTCAAGGGATGCATCTTGCATATGAGCTAAAGAGGTAGCTCTTCTTTCTCTCAACAGGAGGAAAAAATTAGGGTCAAAAGCACTGGCAAAAGTAATATTGGCATAAGTTTCTGTAGGATTTATTTTAGTGGGAATCTTATTGTACATCTTATTAAATATTTTTGAGAAGTCTGAAATAGATTCCCCCTCTTTCCTCTTAAGTGACCCAAATTTTGTAATATAATAAAGAAAATATTTTTTATCCCCCCAATGTCTTAAGAATGAATCATCCAAAGCCTCAATCCCATCAATAGATCCAGGATTTAAGCCCCTAACCCATTTCCTAGCCTCACCATCAAGGCTCTGTACAAAAAAATTCATCCACACATCTTCATTTTCAATGTTATGATTATATGCATAACTATAAAAAGATGAAAGGTTTTCTTTTGTAGTTATGTCTTCCTCCCCTGTGAACTTGGGCATGTACTTAAGGTAGTCTCTAGCTGGGAGAGAATTCATAGGGTGAGGTGAAACAAGAGGGAAATATCTAGCATCCATTATGGCATCCATTTTGTTTCTAGAAGGATTAGCACCTGCCACTAGGATGTGAACTATAGGAGAACTAGGGGGAGATGGAGTTGGGACACGTAAGAATCAAGCTATATTTCTAGGGGAAAGGGGAAACGACTGAGTTTTGGAGGAGAATGATATGGGGTTCAAGGGACAAGAAGTTTCCCCCTATTTACATACAACAACTTTGATAGGAGGAGGTGTAGGAAAACCCCAAGTGGGAAAATCTTCTAAGCTCCTCGGTCTAAACCACTTTACAATATCATGGGAAATAGGGGTGTTAAAACTTTATCCTTCTAAATGAAGACTATAATGGGGGAACTCAACAAGAAATCTTTCAAAATATAAACTTCTGGAAACTCCAACAGATGGTATAAAAGGAGAATTAGATGCATCTACTGGAGTTTTAAAAGAAGAATCCTGTAAATTACCAGAATCACCTGGTACAACAGTTGAAAGCCCTTCTTAAGAGGTATTCCTTTCTTGATAATATTATTGGTTCAAATTTAGGTGTTTCCAGAGGAAGCTATGGAGTAGACCTCGTGTGTCTTCCTTTGGGAGCCACAACTGAAACAGTGGAATCACCAGGTGCAAGTTGCAATCTTCAAGGTATTGATTTCTGATGCACCTTCAAAATCATAATTTCTTTGTCGTTCAAATCCCAGGGAAATGTCTTCAATTCATTCCTTGGAAATGGTGCCAAGAATGTTATCACTGAGAGTCACCCTCTAACTACAAGAGGATAAGCCCAGTACCCATCAAAATGTTTGTGGAGGTAGGTTTATGAATGGAGGTCAACTCAGTACAAGAATGTTTTAACACATAAACTAGACAAGAAATGCATAGGGAAATGAGGTCCTCATTAACTTTAGTCAGTGGCTTAGAGTTAAAGGTGATAAGAGGGAAGACTTAGTGACAAAGGTGGACAAGTCTGCCATGGGCATCCATCTTTCAAGCAGCTTGGTGAAGAAAAATGCGGGAATAAGAGCACTCTTGAACTTAATTTTCAAACACTAAAATATATCACAGTTGCTTAATAATCAAACCTCCATTACCATGCAACTACAACAACTCGTTTGGATCCTCCATGCAAGAGCATTTCAACATAAGATGGAAAAAGACAACATGGAAATTACTGAAACAGGTCACAACAACATTATAATCAACCCTACATTACAATACAACTACAACCCTCGTCTGGGTCCTCCATGCACGAGTGTTTCAGCAAAGATTTAAAAAGGATGATGAAGGAAGTTGACTTTTATTAATGCGAAAGTCTCAGATCTCATACAAAACCAGAGAACAATTATGTTATCAAAATATTACAAAAAAGGGAGCTATGCTCAACCATTTGACGACCTTAACAAAATCTTGAACTGATCTATTTATAATCGGATCAGTTCACAACTTCCAGGAGTGTGATATGGTCATCCCATTCAAAGCTTTACGTCTGTGCATCCTTCTGTCATACTGTGCGTGTTTCCTCCTATCAAACGCAAGGTCAGATCAATATGGGCCTGCAAGAAGAAATCGTCCATCATGGTACCTTGGGCTGACAGTTCTTCCTCCTCAGCCATAGCTTCCAAGGTTTCTATTTATGGACTGAGTTGAGGTTTCAACTACCAGTCCTTGCTCATTAGCTGAATCCTTCTCAGGATTGGAGCACAGCGGGATGACTATGGGGAGGCCACCTATCGTTGTTGGATATGACATCATGCACCGCTTCTCGCCACGTAGCCACCCCGCAAAACAATGGTTATGATTTTGTCCCACTGAAGGACTTTTAACACTCGAGCATGTCGTAGCCCCGAAATGATATGAGGCCCTTGATCTGAATGGGATCTGAGATATGGGCGCATCGTCTATTTTAGTGCCCCCACCAATGTTTTATCCATCTGCTAATTGTGGAATCCTTCCAAATTCATTTAGAGGTGGCGCTAAACTAAACTGCATGAGGGGGGGAATCTTCACTGCTGAAAATTGCACTTGCCTACTCGCCTGCATTCATGGTTGTCACTCGTGACTATGGACAATTTTATGTGATAACACACCCAACCACGCCTTCTTTAGTTTTCTCTCCATCTTCAACACCTGCAATCTTTGTCAATCCTGGTCTGATGCCACTTGATCTGATCCCGGGGTGATAATGTTACCAATTCTTCTATGGTATTATGTCACTCCTTGAAGGGTCCGTTTTAAGATCATTTTATTGAGCTGATTGCATTAAAATGTGAAGTTGGAGTGTTTAAGAGGCTTGAATCCAAATTGAATTAAAAACTTGAAAAATCAACTTATTAAATTTCATGTATCATCACTTAAAGCTTCCAATACTTAAATGAAGAAATAATGAAAAGAATCATGAATATGAAATGAATAAGCACACCAAGATATAAGCAATCACATAAAAGAGACAAGAAGTCACATCGTGATAAGAGTGTTCACCTTATATGGGCTACATCTCTGAGCTTTGCTCAACCGCTTAGCCACTTTATTTACTCTTTAAAAAGATGATTATTATTTACAACTGAAAGGGTTGCAGTCCCACTCCTGGTGGCAACATCGAAGAGGGTGTTCTTATGTATAAAGAATAGTTTCTCATAATGTATGGAAAAATATCTCATGAACATGAGGAAATCTCCATGGACCATCCATGGGAAAACTCTCATAAACTTGTGGTAGAAGAATGAATACTTCCATCAATCTGAAGCCACGATCATCTTTATAGATGTTGATCATATCTAAGACAAAACACAATAATCACATATGTCTCAAAATTTTGAGACTTTTGAACGCAATATGGGCTACTTTTTTACCAAGTGCCAAAATTGTCTTTCCTGCACTGTACCTGTAACATACCCAGCCACCCACAGGCCAGGCTACGCTACTTCCAGCCCACTCTTGGACTTATTTCTCTTACATAAACCATTCAAATTAATAAATATGCATAAAACAAAGGAACTAAATGACATGCACGACAATAACCAACAAGCATGCATATTCTAAAGATTGAATTCAATGATAAATAAATACACAACAGAATAAATCATACATAGGTAAATAATACCATAACATAGAGCACTTATCTTTTATAAAAGAAGACACCAACTGGCTGTAGACCAAGGGCATTCCAGCCAACTGTAGACATTGTTGTTCCAAGTCTCAACAACAATGTCACCCCTGAGCCAAGGCTATGAATCCACAAGGACTATTGTAGAGTGTTACTTGGCATCCCAAACCAATCAACACTCAAGCTCTCACAGGCTTCCCAACACCCACAACAATCCAAGTACCCAGGTCTCTTCTACCCAGCCTGCACAAACCAAGAGAATGGACCCTCTCCCTTCTCATCCATGCAGTACCTCAAGCTATCCTTCTCCTTCCAGGGCTCCAGTGCAGCTGGTCTAGAATCTCCATGCTGGGATTCTCAAGACTCGCAACTATGAGCAAAGTTGGAAACAGGACAAAGCATCTCATACTTCCAGGCCTCAAATCATGGCTGGATTACACCATAAATATCTACAACCAACAATACCATGGCTTCTCTTAAGCAGTTCATATTTCGTTCACAAGCCAAGAAACAGATTAGGAAATATGAGTGGGTGACATAAATGAATGGAGTGATATCTCCACGAAAGGTGTGAACAGAGAGCAATGGAATACATGCGTGAACAAATGAATGAGTGAGTGAATGAGTGAGGCGACCAACAACAAAACCAGAATGAGAATGGGAGAGAGAGAGACAACGAACCCCCCTAACATACCAAGGAATGGTTTAGGTAACTCTTGGGAATCATGAACCTCATGGCCTTCCCCAAAGAAGCTCACGTAACTGATTTCCCCCATTAAAAAAAATGGGTAATTAAAAAATGAAATAAACACTTAGCCACTCAAGCCCCCTCTTTTGTGGAATCATAGCCCCCTATATCTATATTCCTTGTTTGTCTATCATCCAATGATGTATTTATTATTAATAATGATCAAAACATTACAATAATTAGGCACACTAGCCTCTTTTAATTGTCTGGGCACTCTGGCCTCTTAACACTTAACAAATATATTATTTAATCTAGGGCTCAAAACCCGGGGTGTTACAGTACCACCTCGGTTTATGTGAAAAGGTGAAGAGATGAGGTTTCCTACATTAAAATGGGTTTTGATGCCATGCTGTAGCTCTCCATGCTCTTTGAAACCTATTGCAAACATACAATTGCTACATCTCATAAAGAAAATAACATCACAAAGACCATGCTTATAGTGGGATTTTGTGAAATAATCATGTTGATATGATGCTCTGATGCAGAAATGGACATTGCCATTGCAATCGTGGCATGAAATTGGTTAAGAATGACTGTCAAATGGCCTCAAGAAGACAAAGTCATCTCCAGGCTCTGCTGGGCTCTCTGCCTCATAAAGCATTCTTGTACCTACAATTAATTCACAGTACTCTACTTCATTCTACATGCCATCATATGGCTTGGGCGTGCACTTCTCTAGATATGGAACTTGGACTGGGTTTAAAATAATGTTTGCGAGCGGACTTACCAAGTCCCACTCGTGGCTCGTTGGTTTAAAATAAGGTTTAGTTAGGGGGAGGTCCTAGGGTGAAACTCGCAGGCCTCTCCTTTTTAACCCTCCATTATAACCATCTAATAAATAATATATTTGTTTAACAATACCTTAACAATGGTATTACAACCATACCATGTCGTTGGGTTATATCCCAACCTCCGACCGACTTTAACACTCGCGCCAACTGAATAGATGTGACCCAAGCATGGACTCTATTTCATAATTGTGTTGTCAGGATACGACCACCAAAATAGTTCATGCCCAGATTTTGCGTGGTACTCTACCTGAAATATTTACCGGCTCTCATGTTTGTTGACTGGAACTTGTGGAGTATATCATCGGATAGAGGGGGGGCTTGTTTCCACATTTCGTTCTTGTTTACTCGATTTGAATACTAGCCGTCGTAAATGGGACTGTGGTTGGTGCTTTAGATATTTGCCAAGAATCACGTCCGTTGGTCGGGCCAGCCACCCATCAGTCATGGACCGACTCTCTCTCTATATATTTTTGAATTATTATTCGCAGGCCCTCACTGGGCATTTTTGGGGTGCCACATTGCACCCATTGATTGGGCCACATGGTGCCCTACTATTAGCTAGTTGAACCTAGTCAACACCTGCATGTATGCCATATCATCTACCAAGTGTCTCTCTTCTACTGGTTTGCGTGGCATTCTGCCCTACTTCCATGTGTCGACCTCTGGGTGGTTCCACATGGCATCACCTAGGGGTGCCACATGGCACGTGCAAATAGGCCCAAGTGGCACCTAAAAAGGCCAAATCTTCCTGCCACGTGTCACCCTCTAGGTGGTTCCATGTCGGTATACTGAGATCATTATGATGTGATGCTTATGTCAACATTGCAAAGTCACCTGCTGACATCAATAGTACTGACGTTGAGTCACCCTTTGACTTTTAACTAGTCAACCCTAAACTTTGACCATCCATATCTCCTTCATTCTAGCTCAGTTTGACGAGTTTCTTGTGTTGTTAGAAATCTTGTGACGAGATCTTCGACTTGGACCTGGTTTGATGAGATACCTAGAAATTTTATTTTTGACCCTCTTATATCTTCTTGGACCATTCTGAGTCACTCGAAACATTTCTGGGCTTTATGGGTCATATCCTGAGCCTCCTAGATCAAATGTCCTCAAGAGGATGTCCTTGTTATGATTTCCTCGACCCTTTAAGGCTAGCCTCCACAAATGGTGGGGCCTCCACTTCCACACCCCCTAATGAGCATCCTTTTATTGTCTCATTTATCACCTCTAAAGAATACACAATGATAATTAGCTCAAGTGATGTTGACGGCCCTTTTGGTGACATCCTCCAACCCTAATTTCCATGAATCCTAGCCATATTATTCCTCCTATTCACTTATTTTCATCACAACCCAAGTTTCATTAGTAAAGTTTTAAGTCATGTTGCTAAATTCTATCTATACACACATGCACATATATGCATAGGTGACTCTCTTTTACATTTTCTCGTAATTAGCATATAATTGAAGGAGAGGTGAATATATCTCAAGCACTTCAATAAATATCAATATCTCGATTATTTTCTCTAAGTAACCTGCCGTTTCCTCTACTTCGTAAATTATGCTGGAATTGAATTAGTAACCTTGAATGTACCCACCCTTTACCCCTACTTGAGCATCCACATATAAAGAAATTTAATATATATTAATAATATATTATATTATATTATTTAGTATACTTTACTCCTCTCAGTTTTCATAAGACCCATGTGTCCCGCCTATAGATTACCCCGTGAATAAAATAATAAAAATAATTTAAATGCATACAAGGGAACAAAACCCTACTTCCATTCATTCTTCCTAACTTACCTTCCCCAGCCTTCCTATAGCATAGGGTTTATCCTCATTTTCTTTGTGCATCCATGGAAACTAGAGTTGTGAGAGGCACAACCTATGGACCGATCTCTTAAATTTCATGTAACCTAATCTCGTCTACATCTGTCCCCTTGGATTCATCTCCTCATGGGATTGAGTTGCTTGGCTTGGTTTGCACACCTAGAGATGATGTTGTTTGGATTGACTATGGTTCAATTATGTTAAATGAACATGGAGTCAAGGGATGAGAGTGAGCAATGGACGCATGGATGAGAGTGAGCAAAAGATAAAGTCAATGGTTGGTTTTAATTAGTGTCTTGCCAGTTTCCCACGCAGCACGATTCAATCTTTAATAGGTCTTTTTTAAAAACTATATGATCATAGTTTTTAAACCGTATTCTAATTGTTTTATGTTTAGTTGTTTTATATATATATTTTTAATTTTGTAGTTTTTAAATCGTATTCTAATTGTTTTATGTTTATGTTTAGTTGTTTTATATATATATTTTAATTTTTTTAAGTGAGTAATTGTAGAATCTGTATATTTAAATGGTTAATGTTGTATAATTTGAATGTTCTAGGGTTTTCAACATGTTGAATCTCTTTTTACTTTAAAAAATGTAGTTTAAATAACAATAAATGGATGCAACAGGTACAAGAACAATGGAATTTGGGACAATTAAAAAAAAAAGGTGTTGGCTAAACGTTTTATTTTTTTGAGTTATTTTGGCCGAATCTGGTGATGTAAATTTGGATAAAATCTCTATTTTATGTTGTTAAAATTGAGTTTCTGAATGCATAAATGGATTCAGCTTGATGAAAAACCACTGGGGCACTCAAATTATACAAACTTAGCCACTCAAATCTGCAGATCCAACCATTCATCACCGGATTTTGGGCATATCCAACCATTCATCACCGGATTTCGGGCAAAATCAAATGGAAAAAGTTGTCCTCCAAGAGGTAGAACGTTTAGACTACTGCAAAAAAAAAGGCCTTTGAGTTTTTTGGCTGGAATCGGATGATGTAAATTTGGACAAAATCACTGTTTTATGTTGTTTAAATTGCATTTATGAATGCATAAATGGATTCAGCTTAATGAAAAACCCCTTAAGCACTCAGGTTATACAAACTTAGCCACTCAAATCTGCAGATTGAACCATTCATCACGGAAGTTATTGCAAAATCAAACGAAAAAAGTTACTGAAAACCTCCAAAAAAAAATAAAAAAAAATAGAACATTTAGACTAGTTCTACTTTTTGAGTTTTTGACCGGAATCCGATGATGATGTAAATCCGGGCTATTTAGTTTTGAAAATCCGAGACTAACTAACCTGCCCAACAAAACTCTACAACAGACTCACAAGGCCCAGTTAGGGTTTACGTAGTTTGAGCCCTGCTCACACAATATCCATGATAGCCATACAAGGGGATAGTTATTGAGATATTTGTAACCATTGCGTTTCAATCCATACATTGTTATTTTTCTCAACTCATGGCGGAAGTTGTCAATTTTGCATTTCTGGTTCTTTCAGCGGCTATGGTGATTGCTGTAACTATAGCAACCGATAATCCCCAGCATGACCAGCAGGATATGGTAGGGTGCACCGACAAACAATCTTATACGTATGTTAATGCTACAGCGTTTCAGGAAAATCTGGATAGTGTTTTGGCATACCTCGTCTCAAATATCTCAGGTGGCTAAGCTTATAGATATGAAGACAAAGCTGGCATAACAGATCCTGTCTTTGGTGTTGCAGTGTGTCGGAAGTATTTAAGCACAGGCGAGTGCTCAGAATGCATCACAGAAGCGGCGAAACTAATAAAAGCACAGTGTCTCCAATCCATTGGTGGTCGGATTCATCTAGACGGTTGTTTCCTACGCTATAAGAATACTACTAGTTTTGAGAGGAAACCTGTGGATAATGGGGCTGCCCATTACTGTTTCTCCACAAAAGATAGCGGTCCTCAGACGTTCTCTCAAAGAGCCGAAACCTTATCCGCGCAACTCATATCGGACGCTGCTGCAAATAACAATAATGCCGTTGGGCGCTCCATTGATGGCTCCTTATATGGTCTCGCTCAGTGTTGGCCTTACATTACGACTAGTGGTTGCCAAACATGCTTGGCAGCGGCTGAGAAACTTTTACTTTATATTTACATTAAAAATATCATAATTTACCTTTATATTTAGATTTACATTAAAAATATCATAATTTACAAACACCATCTTTGATGATCACCAACACTAGTAGTAGAGGTAGGGGAAGGGGTAAGGGTTGAAACATAGGCAACATAAAAAAACTAGCAGGATTTTTTAGCACCAACACCAAAGGAAAAGGCAAATCCAATGTTCCATCCGTTGATTCTTTATGGATAGGGTTGGGATAGAGAATAGAGACAAAGGAAACGATGGGCTTGCGCTACAATGGAATATCTAGCAGTAGCACTTAAGTCTTCAATTGAAGTCGATTAAGTAGAAGATTCTTCCATTATAGGTTTATTTTCTTCATTCTTCTTTTTATTGTGAGAAGCAATTGGTTCTGTTTGTTGATTTGGGAGCTAGTCTCTTTCAGTGTTCAAACTTCATTGAATTATTTTTATATATCGTATTTGCGACGTAATTTGAAATATGCAAATGTATATCATTAGCTATTTTTTCCACTACATATCCAACGGAATTGTAAGATAGTCTTGTAGCTAGTTATAAGAGAAGTTTCTATAAAAATTAGAAGGCAACCTTCCACCTATAATAGCTAACAAAAGACCATTAAAGCATTGTTTTGCTCAGATTTGTGTTCAATAACTATTTGTGTTTATCTTGAATCATGAAATATTTCTTGTGTTTGCAATAGAAATAAGTATTTGTGTTTGTCTTGAATCATGAATGAGATCAATATTTCTTATGTTTGCAACATAAATAATGAAATAATGGGTTCGATACTAGGAGATCATCTTACCATTTGACCCCTAAATTCTTGGTTGCCTTACCACTTAATAAATCTCCAACATGAACAAAATCCAGAAACACAAGCTCAACATCTGGTAAATTGTACCATCTATGGCAGTGGTAAATGGATGCATGATTATGGGTGCATAGGTTGCAAGACATACGAGAGCACCGTTGCTCTTTAAATACAGGGCAGATCCCCTTAAGGCTCTATGAAACACGACTGGCTAGATTTCAGGACCTCCCCACTGAAGGGATTCTTGAAGGTAGCAACTTTCTTTGGAATTTCATCCCCAATCACGGCCTCACACGTGCAAATGACAGACTGGGAGCTCACGACCGAAGGGATTCTTGAAGGTGGTCACTTGTTTTGGAGCTTCAATCCCCTTCTCAGCCTAATCTCACTAAGATGACTGCTCACGAAATTCCCCCATGTGGTTGAGTGAAACATGTGGTGTTGAGTGAAAATGTTCTTAATGGAAGTGTTTTTATGGAAATGACAAGTGGAGTGCTACGTTTTCTTGTTGCTAAATCGAATGTTAATTAGTTTTGGGACTATAATTACTTTTGAAACTAAAAGTATGCTAATTAATAACATAATAATATATTAATTATTACATATTTCTTACCTTTTCAATAGGTATCTAGGTGTTGGGCTCACTATGTTGATTTGAACCTTTAATGTGCACGTGCCTATGGATCTCTTCTAAGCTTCAGGGTTCAGCACCAGTTTTGCAGTAAAAGATATGACAAATGGCAAGATGATGCTACCATCCGATGTGTTGGATCAATTGTAAGTAGGTCTATAGTTCTTAGGTGTCCAAAGGGAACACTTCCAGGTCCCAACAACAGTTAACTTACCAGAGACTAAAGAATTTTCATGTGAGAAAGGCTAGCCCCTATGTTCTCCATCAAGAGAACCTCTAACATCCGACTAGCAGTTCGATATCCCTCATGCCCGAAGTCAGTCTATCAGTGTGAGGGTCAGTGAAATTGGGAAGTGGTGGCGGTTGATGGCTAGATCCATGTTGTATGAGCATACCATTTCTTTGGTTTTTTTAAATCTTAGAGACCATATCCATGTTGTGTGAGCATACTTTTCCAAGGAATTGGAATAGAAATTGGAATTATAGTCAAGCTATAGAAGCATACCTCCTTTCGGTTAATCCTGGACATGGGAAAATATTTTGAAGGAAAAAATGATATTCTATACTCGTAGACACTGCTGAAAACGCCACTCGTTTCTTAACTTCATTTAGTGATGTCTAAAATAATTGAATATCACAAAAAATTGTAGTACCGAACTAGAATAAGGATTGTACTTCGCTTTGAAACTAGGATGAATATATTCACTGTAATACCTTGTATATCAATGTTATTCATGGTGTCATTGATCATCCATTTATCATCAGCGTAAGCACTAATTCCATCATTAAAGCTTCAGGAAATCATCCACGACCTAAATTGACATGGCCCCTATCTTGGCATTGTAGTTCCTAATTCTTTCAAGATGGATCCTTTTTTTCAATCTTTAGCTTTCAATCTATCTGGTACTCTGGATATTGCAAGTCACCATTGAGAAAAAAAAAATAAGGAAAGGCTCTCGAATCTTGAACAACACCATTACATCTATTTGTTATGTTTGTTTGGGAGGGTGAAGATTTCATATAGGAAGCATTCATAAGCACAGAGTCATCACTGTCATGTCAAGATTGGCATGAGCTCATAGTCAACATTGTCATGTCAGGATTAGCAATGTTTGGTCTCAATTTCTTTTATTGATATGAATCCATTGTTTTATATTTTGTGTGACTCCATAGCTTTAACCCATTCTGTAATTCTACTCTTTTGCACATGTATGTTGTATTGCATTTTGTTTTGTGTGGTTGAATGGAGGAATAACAACTCAGTCGTTGTTGACGTCCTTCAAAGTGAAAGGAATCGTTCACTATGGAATTACAGGGAATGTTAACTCTTCTCTGCGCATTGGAGATCTTACAATTCCTTTTTACTAGGCTCATATCGACCTATGGAATTGGAAAGCTAATGCTTTTGTTTATTTATGTGAATTCTAAACAGATCATATTATGGCCTCATAAGTAGACGTTGTTGTAAAAATATCATGTGAATGAATCTATGGGTTTGAATATATATATATATATATATATATATATATATATATATATATATATATATATATTTGGATCTGAAATATGGAGATGGACCCAACAATAGATTTTGTTGAAAAAATACCATGTGAATGAATCTATGGGTTTGAATGTATATATATTTGGATCTGAAATATGGAGATGGACCCAACAATAAACTTTCTTTGAAATCAAATGGAGATTACAGAAGAGAATTCGGGTACCTTCACTTGGTAAACTTCACAACCTCATCAGATCTTTCACAATCTCATTAGATCTGAGCTTAAAACTCAGAAAACCTCCTTAACCACTAGAATTTTTTCAAATAATTGAACCCCAGAGGTCCGACAACATGCCTTTTGGGTGCCATCAAATCAAAGCTTAAATCTCATGTAACCTCCTTAACCACTGGAATTTTTTCAAATAAATGAAACCCTAGAGGTCCGGCAACATGTTGCGAAAATGACTAGTATGCTTGTCAATTAAAATGACTACAAACTAATAGATTAAAATGACTATTGCTTCTACAAACCATGTGCATTGAAGCTTTTAATTTGAATAAGAGGAAACCACTTTTTTAACTTAAGAAATAAAAAAATTAAAAATTGTTTTTTTTTGTTTTCGTATCATGAAACCAATAATCTCCAACAATATTAAAAAACTTTGAAACAATTTCAAATTTCCCTTACATTGTTACCTTGACACTTCCCTTACATGTCCATGTCCAAGGTGTGGGATCACCCACATACTTCCGCGGTATAGAAACAACAACTATTTCCATCTTTTAATACACCATATTTTAATATAAATATTATTATTTAAATTTAATAATTAAATTAAAATTACAATATTTTTTTTTATTAATAAATTTAATAATTAATTTAACATCAATATAGAGGACTTTCTCCAAACGTAGTCAAAGAGTTACTTCACCACAAGGTCCTCCCCTTCGCTACCTATAGAATTGAAGTTGGACAATTCGGTTAATTAATTGAAATGGACCAGCTTTTGGTAAATCAAGTTTTTACTTCCCAAAACACTTTTTACAACCCATTAATTAATTTAAAACATTTTGTGTAAAATTCGATTAATTATGATTAATCTAAAACATTATGTATAGCACCTGAATTAATCTAAAACATTTTGTATAATAATTCAATTAATTATAATTAATCTAAAATATTTTGTATTGATTAATCAATCAACTAAACAGGGAGTAAGTGCTTTGCATAGATTTCCCTTCTTTGTGTTTTAAAAACTAAGTTTTAACAAACTCAATAACATTAACACAATTATAAATGAATGTAGTGTAAGATTATAATCTAGCTTACACCATATAAACCTACATGATTTCAGAATTTATATTAAATTGTTTTTTCCTAATTTTTAAATTTGGTTAATAGTTTAAATTTTGGTTAAAATAGTAATGGAATATGCTCAGGATATATTGTTAGAATGTGATGTAAAATTTGTATTTTATTTGAAAATCAAATTGTGATAAATATCATTTTATAATAAGGATAGAGTAAAAAAGATAATTTTAATTTTAAAAACAATTTTTTTAATATATTTAACAACTATATTTTGTTTTGTGAAATTTTTTCTTGCAATTTAATATTAAAAAATAACAATAATAACATAATAACATGTTCATTTAAAAAAAATAATAATAATATTGTATTTCCTTGTTTCAAAGATATGTTAATTATATGTCAAATTTGGTTAGTATGATTGGTTTGGAGGGGCCTTGTTCTGTATGGCGATCTAAGTAAACTTCAAGGTAGTGGGAGGAGACATCTAAAATGCATCCATGTTAAAGGTTTGTGTGACCCAATCTTAGTGTGATCCCATGTGATTTTGATGACTTATATTACATGAATAGTGGTTTCTTAGACCAAAGGCTAATCCCACAAGTCACAAATACATCAGCCAAACCAAAACAAAAAAATACTAATTATATATAATATGTATATAACTATGTAAACAACTAAAATTTTGCTTTGTTTTTGGATTTAAAAGATTTTTAAAATAGAAATATAATAAGTTATTTTTTTTTCCAATTAATCACTATGAAAATAGAGAAAATTTTATTTTTTTTATTAATTTTAAAAATAAAACATAAAAATAAATTCCTTAAAATTATTATATTTAAAATGATATATTGTTTTATAATATTTACATCTAATTTATTTTTATTAATTTATTTATTACTTAATGTGTTAATTCAAACAATTTTATTTATTAATTAAAACTAATTTTTTAATACTTAAAAATATTAATTAATTAATATATATATATATATATATATATATATATATATATATATATATATATATATAATCTCATTGCCATAGTAACAAACATGTATTGCCAGTTCTTTCTTGTATAGCATACCAGCCTTATTGCCTACCTCTGTAATATTTGGATACTCAGGCTTAATTTTTTTAGTAGTGCTCTTTGTAAATAATGTAAACTATGAGGCCCATATTTGTACGAGACGAGAGCTTTCTTTAGTCTCTAAAATTTGTATATAACAACTGAATGCAAGTTGAGATTTACTCGTTCTCCACTGGTTTTTTGGGTTACCCATGGAAATCCAAACATTAGTATGAAACTCCTTCAAATTTATCATCACAACCGTGCAATTCTTTATTTGGAGTTACATGCAAAACTGTGTATGGTGATGCTATTCCCAATACATAGAGAAGCTATGTTTGGAGTTACATGCAAAATTGTGTATGGTGATGATATTCCCAATACATAGAGGAGCTAACCCATAAGTATTTAAGGTCAGGGTGTCCTTTAATTTATCATGCCTTTATCTAGTAGGCTTATTAAAGAATGATAGGTTGTGGCTTCCTGTCTGAGATACCATATTAATTATATTAACTTGGAAAGTTTTAATTGTACAATAGTTAATTAGTATCATTTACTTGTGAAAAGAGCCAAAAATAGAGGACCATTATTCATTTTGACTTGTTGTTAGTACGCTTCTAAACATAAAATAAAATATGATTGTTTAAATTTTTAAACAATTAGTTAAAAAAATATTAATATGATAATATGTATTATTGTTTTTATAGAGTTATTATGAATTGTTGTAAGTGTGCTTACAAAAATAAAATAAAATTGTTTAAAAATTTACTGAATGCATAAAAAAATTAACTAATATGATAATACATATTATTATTTTTAAAGAGTTATTTTGAATGGTTGGAATTATAGGTTTTAATTATTAAAATTACATTATAATATGGTTTTAATAAGATCAGATTTAATTCAAATTGGGAAAAAATATTTCAAGATTAAACGACTCCTAATCAGTGAAGGAGTGTGCAAAATAACCATCTCCACATGACACTCTTCAAATAGATTATTTTATGTTAAATAAACAATTCTCTTTTGAATTGAAAAAAAATAATTCTTTGTGAGGATGCGAAAATTCTCTTTCACATCCAAAATGACACGACGATGCTACCTATGCAGACATCAATGTCATTAAGAATGAGTTTCTTCAATCGTCAGCATAATCAAAGGGAGGGCGTTTACGATTATTGTTGATAAAATAGAGGTGGCTTGCAATTTTCATTTCACCAGTCATATGTTTATCTCCTATCACCGACTTCATTGAGCATGAATATCTGTCATCCAACTTTATGGTGCTATTCCATTTTTAGATCAACGTTGTGCACATTGACACATCGCCTAAAAATCTAAGAAAGGATGGAAAACTATAGCAGGGAAATCTAAGAAACTTAATTGGACTTAGTTGAGAAATTTAATAAACGCATTCAACATCTGTCATGTGCATGCTAAAAGGCATTCAACATCCTTCATGTGCATGGTAAAAGTGTGTAAATGATCTATAGCTCGAGTAGTGAACCTTCCCTTCCAACACTCATTGATATCCCAACTGGTCTTATGTCCATTCAAAACATTTTGTGAATCACGCATATTATTGTCCTCAAGCTTTGCCAGATTATACCCTTCTGCTACTAGGTTGGAACACTCAGGGAATCGAACTCTACAAAACAAAGATGTAGAAATGACATTGTTAATGCATAATGCTTGTTCAACCCATGGATTTGGTGGGAAAAGCTTCGATCAGTCAAGCTAGAGCTGGGGGTCTCTTTTTTTTCGACCCAACCTACATTGCGTTCAAGGAGGCATATTGAATTGCAACAAATCCCTTCTTTCTTTTATTCTTTTGTGATCTACCTATAATGAAGAGAAAGTCCAAACATGTGTTAAGAGGTGGGTAAGAGTTCTAATTCTATGGATAACCTCAAGAAAGTATCATTTTAGAACCTCTAGTGTCACAACCACTAGTTGAATTAGTAGCAACAGAGGTGGATGTAGTTACAGATTTATAACCAACAATAGGAGGTCCTGCAAGGGAGAAAATATTTTGAATAAATGGTGGCCTAAATTCCTATGTGGCCACACCCAAGAATTAGTTAGAATCTCTAGCCCAATAGTTGTTAATAAATGGCTGGCATTGAGTTTGCAGGGCTCGTATCATCGTATCATTGTTGCATGAAAGAAATTTGTTATATTTCATTCTCTTTTCTTAGTAAAGTGGCCCTTGTCCGAACTCCACCAAATTCATTTAGAAAGCGACCTTGCTCCACCCACCTAATGGAAGTTCTACCCGAGTTATTTAGGGGTTTGAGGTGCTTCTAGTTTCTAGATGTTAGTCATTGTTCCAAGACAAAGAAATGGGACTACCGTTAAAAAATGGTACTACTGACCTGGTATTATATGACGATGCAAGGTAGTTGTATTATCATAATAACATAACAATGTCATGCTAGGAGCATCTCAGAAGAAATTATTCTCCCACCAACTGCATATCTTGAGGCACTCTTCATGTTATGCCCTAAAAATAAGGCAACCCTTGAGTGTATCACTATGCTCCATCATCAACAACAAAAGGTCCTATTCAACTGGAGGAGGAGACTTTTAAGGGCATGAAAAACATCTAGACACTCTCTTTCATAAATAGCAGTGGTAATATGCCTGAGGAAATGGAAGTGATGGATCACCTTAAAATGATTTGTTTGCTTGGATGCATGGTCCCCAAATGGATATTTGGGCTTCCATACCTCATGGACTTGGAGCTTGTTGGCAGCGATTATGTGATTATTATTTTTATAAGCTGCTACACAGGGTCTATGAAATTTTATTACTCTTCATAAGTGTTTCTCTAAAACGACAGTTGTAAATCATCGCATTTTACTTATCATCTATTCATGTTTCGTTTTCATGACTGAAAGCATGAAAACTTGCAACTATCGTTACTATTCTGTCTTAAAATTTCATTAAAAGCATATGTTTTATTACAGAATTATGGTTTCTTGCTATGAGCATGTTACTCTCCTTGTTTGTGACCCTTTCAATTCTAAGAGTTCCTAAGAAACTTATGGTTGTTTGAACGAAAGACCCCCATCAATTGATATTCAATTTTTGTATCGATTTTAGTTTGATGTTTCATCATATTTCTTTCATGAAACCTTTGGCTATTCAATTTTTGTAAACTCACCTATCTTCGCAATCAAATTTTGATGTGCGCACTATGTTTTCAAGTACTCTGGTTCTAGCATGTACCCAATGCCAAGGTGTCATACGACATACAACATGCCATTACTCCTTAGAATGGTCTTGGGATTCATGAATTTGCTCACACGCTTTGTGATTAACACCTTGCTCGTTGTTTCAATTATCACAGCATGTATTGATAAGGCTCGGGGCTATGGCTCTGTGGAGTTTTTCCAAACCCTACCTATGTATTCTATGTTAATTACCAGTCCATTCGGCATGGATCCAATGGTAAGGGTTGAACCAAATGACGTCCATACCCTTCTCTCATATGATAACTCTAGGGAAGATTTGGAAGTGAATGGTTGGCATTTGTTCATCGAAAAATTTCAGGGTTTTAACCTTCAGGTCGCCTAAGAGTTTCCCTTAACCTTTGATGGTTGTAGGGAAAAGATCGTTGATGTGCAGTTGGAAGTAATAGAAGAGTTCTTAAGCCAAGCCACGGGTTTGCCAGCAGTTGGACAGAAATGGTTCAAGAATGCGAAAGTGGAGGAGGTCCCTTGGACTTTGCTGTTTACCTCACGAAAAATAACCAGCTATGATCGAGGTATGACGATTTCATTCTTGAAACCTAGGTGGCATGATTTACTTGCTGTAGTGAAGCAATTCATCACATGTGAGGGACGATTTAGACTTGTTTTCCTATATCATCTACGCTTGCCTATGAGTTTTATTGATTTTCTGTTGAATATGCCTTACTACCTGCTCAAAAGTATGTATAAAATGGGTAAACGATTTAGGAAACAGAGGTCATATTTGAGTTTATTTCATCATGGTCTGATTAAAATCATTCTCATGCACCAGTTACAGTCACAAAATGATTGTTGGGATGCGTTCATTTCACGAAATGGTTTTGGTAACCATGAGTTGGGACAGGGAGATAAGTCGGTCATTGTGGAAACCCTTGTGAACCCTACGTCCTCTTCTCCACCGCTCCAGGCCTGTGATTTTTCCCCTAATAACCAACCCTCGAGCTACCCTAATGTCATTCAACAGGACAATCGACTGGTTACACATCCAAAGAATTGCACTAAAACTGTTAAGAAACCTATAGGAAAGAAGCTAAAGGGCAGTGTTGATGTCAATTTCAAGAACAAAAGAGTTGGTCATTTGATTTCTCGAAGTGTTAGAAATAAAATGAAACCCTGTGCAGACATAATCAACACAATTGAAGTGAGCGAAGATTTAGACTCATGAATTGAAAAATTCTTGGCTGAATAGGACCCCGTGTCATATGGGCTATACCCTGATCGACCCTATGACTATGTTAACAATCTGCCTCCTTGTCTAAAGGACAACCCAGAATTTCCTGGCATCCAACTCTATGATAAGCCTACCATTCACATGGAGGATTCTTTGACCCATAATTCTGTCAGTGCTAATGTAAATTCCTTACAGTCACAGTGTGATGAGTGTCGATCGTGGATCGACAGGTACTATATTGATGTTCCACTGCTACAGTCATGACTCAAGTCTTTAAGAGACCAAGTTGATACATTGACAAATGAAAACAACCGACTTGAATCCATTATCCAAGGGAAGGAGAAACGCTTGAAAACTATAGATTGTGTCATTTTAAAAAATGTAGAGGCAACAACAGCTATCGTAAATTCCAAAATTTCTTGATACGTTTTGATTTCATGATTTGAGGTATGATATTTTTTTTAATTTTTAGCATGATTGTGTCACTCTTAAGTTAGGATATTCGATTTGATTGAATAAACTATTCCTCTTATTAAGATTTGTCTGTTTTGTTTATTTAAGAAAATATGATTGCATTTGCTATTACAACTAGCTACAGAATCGCAAGATTCTGTAGCCAGTTAGGAAAATTCGAATTGTTTGATTTGATAATTGAAAACATATATGAAATATTCTCATTTTCATTTGTTTTTAGGATGATTAAGGAGCCCATGATTTCCAAGATGATATGAGACACTTCTGAGGTCTCCCAGCCATATCAATTTTGTATTTTGAGTAAACAGAATCAAACTGTTAATAGTGTTTTGATATCTAGTGAAATCAGGGTGGTTGCATCCCCCATATTTTTGAAACAAATTTGATCTTATCAACAGGAAACAGTTATGTTTCCTGAAACCTATATAAAAATATTAATTTGTAAACATTGGATCATCTCAGCCTGGGGCAAGAGTATGGGCATTTTTATCGCAGACTTGAATAAAACAGAGTGCACGTTACAGCTTTAGCTTTTCTGTATGATGTTTTTATTCAGGTTATGTGTATGTCAATTTGATAATAGATGGTGATTGCTTTCCTTTTCGTGATTTATTACCATTTGACATGATTCATTTTATATGCTGCTCATATCTTATGTTTCAGATACAATATACATACAGTTATCATCTATCCAATTTGAATTAGTAGATTCATCTCTAATTTATGTTGAATGTTTGCATGCAAGTTCTTACAGGAAGATTTATCTCATCGTAGTAATTTGAAAATCATATGATTACTGTAACTGTATCTATTCAATGTTCTGTCATTATAATTCAATCTCCAACATTTTCGTTCCTCATTTATTAGGGGCTATCTCAAGATCTGTAGCAGGTTTACTTCATCAGATAAAGGTTGTTGGATATTCAACAATGAACAGACATTGGATGCAATAACATGTTAGCCTGTTATTTGATTTCGCTAGTTTTCTGAATATAAAAGTTTTCTCTATATAAAACATTTTTTACTATCTATTATTTTTTTTTGTTCAATTAGGAAGTTTAATGTGTGATGTCATGAGTGTATACATTTAAAAAAACAAATCCAAAAATAAGATAGCATTTTTACTTCCTTTATTATTATTGCTAAAAGTAATCAATCTACATTTGATTTTTGCGAGTTTAGATTAAAACTCGTGTTTTGTATAGATTGTGTATAGAATTATCATACATATAATATTTAATTTGTACATATATATTTACTTAGATGTACATATAGTTTTTAGTAACTGTTATTTGTTAGGCTATTGTTTTTCCTTTAGTTATTTTTTTACCTTCTTTAGGACTTATATCGGCCAACGGAGCCGCAAAACCCGTCGGAGTGAATAAATCCAAATGGCTTGGGTTAATTAGACAACCCTGGATCAGATTCACTCCTCCAGTTGACGAGCAGTCAATTTCGCCTGTCAACAAATGGCGCTAGAAGGAGGGCCTGAAAACTATTAATGGCATGAGGAGGTTGTAAGACTCCTCCCCCACCTACTCGTTCACCTATAGTAACTAGAAGTCGTTCAGACGAAAACATTGTCCCTCCACATCAAACGACGATCTACGGATCATAGTTGAACCAGTAACTTCAAATCCTCCAGGTAGCGACATACAAGAGATTGTTTGTCAATCCCTCATAAGAACGCACAGTTCCTTAGGCCATATCAGACAACCAAGTCGACCTTTGAACCAACCATTAGACTTCTCTGATATTAGAGAGAAACTTGAAGGTATTGACCTTACCTTAAAACCTACGGATCCAGATCATATCCTCACTCCTGCCGCAGGAGGATCTGGCATTCCACCATCACTGCCCCCTTCATCTCCTTCTTCTTCTAGAGAAGATTCCTCAGACGAAGGCAGTTCCTCATCTCAGCCTTTGACACCACCCACACCTATGGCCAATCCAAACAATCCTGCCAGACCCTGTCTTGACCAAGATGCAGTGGCCATACCTGGGCCCCAACATCCTTTACCTAAACACTCGGAGAAATGGCTCCCTAAATTTGACCTAGACTCTAAGAAGATCGCTAAAGATCACATAAAAAAGTTTATGCTAGCCATTAGGCTCCATAGTGTTGAGCACAAAGACGTAGTCTGTAGATTGTTTCCCTACACCTTTGAAGGCAATGCCTCTATCTGGTACTTTGCCCAACAGCCCCACACCATCGTGTCATGGGATAAATTTGAGTCATGTTTCCTTGAGAAGTTCAGAGACGACAAGTCTCCTGAAGTTCTAGTCATGGATCTTTCTAGTTTAAAAATGAACCCCAAAGAAAAGATAAAAGACTTTAATCAAAGGTTCCTGACACTAAAAAACCGAATCCCCGTGGATTCGATGCCTGTTGAGAATATTATTGTCACATACTACATGAAATCCTTACATCAAAACATAGCCATTTGGGTTAAGAGGTCCAAGAAAGCCACATTGATAGAAGCCTTCGAAGAGGCCAGTCAGATCGAGAAAGATATTCTCAGCTTAAAAGACAATATTGACAATGAGATAGAGACTAGTTCATCCTCCAAGAAGAAAATCGAAATCCTTCCTAGACTAGAAAGTTCAGATCTAGAAAACTTACAGAAAGTCGTTCAAAAGTTATACAATCAAGTTATAGATTTGAAAAGGTCAGCTGAAGAAGATTCTTCGAGCAAAGGGCCTTACAAACCCCCTTTTAGGAAGCCTTTTCCTACAAACCAATCTAACTCAAATTTTGAAGGCCTAAATCTAGAAAGCCTACAATTTGCTATTCAAACGATCCTAGAAGCACACGATAATGTGATTCCTCCTGAGATTCCTGAAGAAGTAGCTAAACAAGAGACAGTAGAAGAAGACAAATCCTCTTCGAACATTTTCGGACATTTTTCGGATAGCATTTTTTAAGCTAATTTCGAAACAATGCATCCTTACAATACCAGGAGCAAGACAACAAACAAGCCTTCTTCTGAAATTGCAACTACTTTGCCTCCGAAATAGTCTAAATCAATTGAGACTAAACAAAATTCAACCAACCCAAGTTTAGATTATGATTTGATTGAAGATCTAAAAAAGATTAGGGCTAACACTTATGTTTACGAATTATTAAAATTTCCTTTTCTTTTATAAAAGATGTTGTGGAATATTGCGGAGAATGGCAAAAATAACAATCTGAACAGAAACAAAGGTGTTCAAAACAGCCCCAAAATTCCTCAGAAGGCCTCCGTCAAAACTACATCCAAGCCTCATGATAAAAGAGACCTTCCTGTAAATAGTATAACAAATGTAGATAAACCAGTTTCAAAGGCCGCAATTAAAAAACAACAAACTTGTACTGTTAATACTCGCAGAAATGTCCCCACATTTTTGTTGACTTTTGAAATTTTCAATAGGAATGTACATAACTGTATGGTAGATTCAGGTGCGTCATCTAACGTAATGCCTTGGTCTATCTGTCAAAATATTAATGCTAAAGTTCAACCGTCCAGCCTGAAAATCATCCAGCTTGATCAACTAGTGTTAAAGTGATAGGCGAACTAAAAAATGTGTTTATAAGACTGCCATCTAATCCTAAAGTCCATCAAGTGATTGATATCATTGTTGTAGATATCTCAAAAGTATATGGTTTGTTTTTAAGTAGAGATTGGTCAGAAAAATTACATGGCTATTTTGCAACGGATTGGTCTCACTTGTGGCTATCCAAGAATGGAAAGCCTAACAAAATCAAGGTAAATCGTGAACATTATATTAAGTTCACGGTAACTGATTTAAATGATCCCAATGAACCATTCACTCTTTCTGCCAATTCGCCTGAAATACAAGGGATGGACACTTTCTTCGGTAATTTCATGGCCGAAACTTCTACCATCACTGACCCAGAAAAACAATCTGAAATTATGGCATGCACACAGTCAACAGCCTCCTCTCGGTGGTCACATGCACCTGACGAAAATCAAATATGGTCTCTTTACTTTGATGGGTAAAAATCTAAGGAAGGAGCTGGTACAAGGTGCGTGCTCATCAATCTAGCAGGTAACAAGACTCTGATTTCTTGCCGATTAGAATTCGAATGTACAAACAACACAGTCGAATATGAGGCACTCCTACAAGGTCTCAGAAAAGCACTAGATTTAAACATTTAGAATTTGACTGTTTTTGGTGATTTAGAAATAGCGGTTAGACAGGTAAAAAATTATATCCATTGTTTATCTCCGCACCTAAAAAGCTATTAGACTGAGGTATGGAATTTGATGAACAATTTTTCTGCATTTAACATAAATTCTATTCTTAGATTGAATAATTCTGAAGCTAATTTGTTAGCTAACGTCGCTTCAAAACTTTTTCCTGCAGAAGGCCTATCTCCGAATGAATTTTCGGTCGAACTGTTATTCAGACCATCTGTCCCAGACAACATCACAAATTGGAGAGTCTTCGATGACAATCAACATATTATAAGTTTTTTTGCATATGGAAGAAACTTTCCAGGGCGCAGTGATCGACGAAGGTACCGATGATGAAAATCTTCGCGACTTTATGGTAATACCAGATCCGAGATCCCCAGAATCTACATCAGACATGGTAAACTCTATCCCAAGATCTATGGTTAGGTTAGAAAATTTTTATGATCTTCATGATAAGTTCAGAAAGTCAGTGAATTGTAAAACGAATAGTTCCTCCTTGACACATGAAAAAGTAAATTTGGGAACTAAAGACAACCCACAATGCATCAATTTAGGGTTGGGGTGTTCTGAGCAAGAAAAGGTAGAATTTATTAAGTTGTTTAAGGAATTCAAAGATTTTTTTGCCTGGATGTATGATGACCTAAAAACCTTTGATCCTAACATCATATAACACATTATTCCCATGAAACCTCAGACGCAACCTTTTTAGCAAATGTTAAGGAATATGCACCCAAAACTCGAAACAATGGTCAAGAAGGAATTAAACAAACTCTTGAATGCTAAAATAATCTTCCCGGTAAGGCATATACAATGGGTCTCTAATCTTGTCCCCGTTATAAAGAAGAGTGGTGAAATCCGACTATGTGTCGATTTCCAAAATCTTAACCGAGTGTCTGATAAAGACAACTACCCTGTCCCTCCCATGGAACAGATCCTTCAACAGGTATCTGGCTCTGAAATATTATCCTTGTTGGATGGTTTTTCCGAGTATAACCAAGTCCTTATGTCTCCCCCAGACCAACTCAAAACTACTTTCCGTACCCCATGGGGGACCTACGCTTATAGAAAGATGCCCTTTGGACTCATAAATGTCGGTGCCACTTTTCAGAGAGCGATGGATATTGCTTTCTGCAGATTAATCAATCAATCTATAGTAGTTTACCTAGATGGCATCACTATCTTCTCAAAAAATAAAGAAGATCATCTAGGTCATTTAAGATCTATTCTGCAGCTTTGTCGTAAGTACGACATTTCTTTAAATCCTAAAAAATATGTCTTCGCAGTAGAACAAGGTAATCTCCTTGGATTCATTATGTCAAATAAAGGGATGATTATCAACCCTGAAAGGATCCAAGCCATTTCGAAACTTCCCCCTCCCTCGTAAAAAAAGTCCATGCAATCTTTCTTAGGTCAGATAAACTTTGTTAGGAGATTCGTCCCCAGCTTTTCAGAAATGGTGAGACCATTACAAAAATTAATAAAAAAGGATGTATAGTACCATTGGGGACCTTTATAAAGTCAAGCTTTTGATTCAATAAAAAAATATATAATAGATGCTCCTTCTCTAATGAACCCTGATTTTTCGCAAGACTTCACCCTCTACACGTTTGCCTCTAACTGATCTTACATTGTTGTCCTAACTCAAAAGAATACTGAAAGCAACGAAGTACCAATTGCCTTTATGAACTTAGCCTTTAAAGGGGCAAAACTTAATTACCCAGCAGTAGATCAGAAAGCTTATGATGTTTTTAAAGTAGTAAAACACTTTCGATCTTATCTGTTGAAATCTAGAATGAAAATCATTGTCCCTTACCCGGCTGTCAGAAATTTGTTAGTACAGAAAGAACTAGGTGAAAAAAGGTCAAACTGGGTCACATCCTTATAAGAATATGACATAGAAATCACCCCAGCACAAATTGTAAGAGGCCAGGGTTTATACAAGTTGGTCGTTGATTCAACTATAGGACAACAAAATGAAACCGATATGTTAAACCCAGATCAACACTATCAAAATCAAATCTGCTGTGCACAAAACCTTTTTAGTTCCTAGTACGATGACATCAAATTTTGTCTTATACATGGATCAGCTCCCCGTCACCTTGATCCCCAAAAAAGGAGAGCACTAAGATTAAAATCTTCTTCTTTTCAGCTGATTAATGGTATTTTGTTTCACCAAAATTTTGATGGAATACTTATGCGCTGTCTTGAAAAAGATGAGGCAAAAAAAGTCTTATTGGAATTACATGCAGGGGAACCTGGTGGGCATTTCGGTGGAGACATCACCACCCATAAAGTATTAAGAGCAGTTTATTACTGGCCTACCCTTTTTAAAGGCGCTCATGCCTTATGTCGCAAGTGTGTGATTTGTCAAAAGGCATCCGGACGGATACAGAAACCAGCCTTCCCTTTGTAACCAGTTTTGGTAGACTCCCCTTTTCAGTAGTGGGGCCTGGATATTATAGGCCAAATCAATCTGGCATCCTCGCAGTAGCATAAATACATCATAACAGCCACAGATTATTTCACTAGGTGGTTCGAGGCTGCCCCATTAAAAGCTATAAATACCAGCCAGGTAATATCCTTCTTGAATTCAAATATTATCACTCGTTTCGGTATCCCTGAATGCCTGGTATTTGACAATACTTCTTATTTTTCGTCTCTTGAAATGAGTGATTTCGCTCTAGAAAGAGGAATTAAATTAAAGTACTCTGCTAGCTACTACCCCCAAGGCAATGGTTTGGCGGAATCAACCAATAAAAATCTGATCAAAATTATCAAGAGAACAGTCTCTGAAAACCATAAAAATTGGCATAACGCACTGTTAAACGCAATCTGGGATGATAGAGTAACTCCTAAAACTGTTGTGGGTAACTCACCTTTATTTTTCGTGTATGAAAGGGAAGTGATTCTTCCACCGCATGTCCTTCTTCCATCTCTGCAGTTATCACAGAAGGTACAGGAAGAAGACTGTTCCCCCTTGGAGAGTCGAATTAACGCTTTTTTAAAGTTAGAGGAAGTGAGAGCTCAAGCAAAATGAAAATTGGATCAACATCAACTCATTGTTAAAAACTGGTTTGATTCCAATTTTGCCTCTGACAGAAATTTTGAGGTAGGTGAACTTGTCCTAAAATGGACAAACCTCATGAGGGAAAAGGAGAGCATACTAAGTTTCAAAACTTGTGGTTGGGACCATTTTTAATTGTTGAGAAACTAGGTCCCAATTCCTTTTGCTTACAGAATTTAGAGGGATAGCCAGAGACCTTCCTAGTGAATGGCCAAGCTCTAAAAAAGTACTTTGCCTGATGACGCTCCCATACACCCTTTGTAAATATTTTTTGTTTTGTTTGGTTTGTTGTTTGTTTTTATTTTCTGGTTTTTTTTAGTTCTCATTTCTGCTTATCGGTCTTTCTTTTGAAACACATATGTTTGCACCATGGGCTAGCTCAGACAAAGAAAACAAAAAAAATTCCCCTTGAAAATGACCGCTGAAAGTTGTTAAAACATCAATTGTTGTATTTCTCTAAATTTGCAGCCCTGTTGAAGATGACTTGTTGTTTGAAAAGCGTTTTCTTGGTTTCAATATGCAATTAAAGGTGTTCATGACCATCTATAAAAATCCTTTTTACATTGTCCTTGTTCTTTAAGAGAACAACTCAACGATGTCTCCCTGTTCTTGAAAGTCAGTTTTATTCATAAACTATTTCTAGATCTTGATGAAGGATAGCCAAAAAAAATTTCAAGGTCTGTGACATATTAAGATGTACTAAAAAAACTAGAATTTCCAGCGTCACCCCGCTCTATTGAATATCTTTAAAAACTATAATATAAATTTTCAGAGAGCTGTGGGAAGTTCTTGTAAACTCATTGAGACACTGAACATGTCTGCTGGCAGTGGGTAAATGCATGCATGACACCAAGATAACTTCGTCAGGGTACTGAACAGGCCCGCTGGCAGTGAAGCAGTGTCAAGTAAAAGAAAATTCTTAGATATGGATTCTGTTTTGACCTTAAACGTCCTTCGTTTTGATCTAAAATTTCTTGATAGGATACATATATCAGAGTGGGTTAATTGACATCCCTGTCGAGGCTATGGACACCTGCTGGTAGCAGCAACTCTATCAACAATATTGAAGATTTTAACTTTAACATCGTGGCTCTCTTTTGCTAACATTGTCATCAGTTTTCGTTTCTTTAAAATAATAGTTGTCTGAAACTGGAATGCATTATAATTATTTGAGATGCTCAAAAACCTTTTCAGTTGTTTTCGATTCAAAGTTTTTTCTGATTATTCTAATTTGAACTCATTCATATGAAAGGGATAATTGCTTCTCCCATCATGTCGCCATTGTTGGTAGCGATTGTGTGATTATTATTATTATAAGATGCCTACACAGGGTCTATGAAATTTTATTACTCTTCATAAGCATTTCTCTAAAATGACAGTTGTAAATCATCACATTTTAATTATCATCTATTCATGTTTCATTTTCATGACTGAAAGCTTGAAAACTTGCAACTATCATTACTATTCTATCTTAAAATTTCATTAAAAGCATATGTTGTATTACAGAATTATGGTTTCTTTCTATGAGCATGTTACTCTCCTTGTTTGTGACCCTTTAGATTCTAAGAGTGCCTAAGAAACTTATGGTTGTTTGAATGAAAGACCCCCATCGATTGATATTCTATTTTTGTATCGATTTTGGTTCGATGTTTCATCATATTTCTTTCATGAAACCTTTGGCTATTCAATTTTTGTAAACTCACCTATCTTTGCAATCAAATTTTGATGTGGACACTATGTTTTCAAGTACTTTGGTTTTAGCATGTACCCAATGCCAAGGTGGCATATGATGTACAACATTCCATTACTCCTTATCATGGTCTCAGGATTCATGAATTTGCTCACATGCTTTGTGATTAACACCTTGCCCGTCGTTTCAATTATCACAGCATGTATTGATAAGGCTCGGGGCTATGGCTCTGTGGAATTTTTCCAAACCCTACCTATGTATTTTGTGTTAATTACCAGTCCATTCGGCATGGCTCCAGTGGTAAGGGTTGAACTGAACGATGTCCAGACCCTGCTCTCATATGATAATGCTAGGGAATATTTGGACGCGAATGGTTGGCATTTGTTCATCAAAAATTTTTAGGGTTTTAACCTTCAGGTCACCCAAGAGTTTGCCTTAACCTTTGATGGTTGTAGGGAAAATATCGGTGATGTGAAGTTGGAAGTAACATAAAATTTATGAAGCCAAGCCACAGGTTTGCCAGTAGTTTGTTAGAAATGGTTCAAGAATGTGAAAGTGGAGGAGGTCCCTTGGACTTTGTTGTTTACCTCACGAAAAATAACCAGCTGTGATCGAGGTATGCTGATTTCATTCTTGAAACCTAGGTGGCATGATTTACTTGCTATAGTGAATCAATTCATCACATGTGAGTCACGATTCAGACTTGTTTTCCTATATCATCTACACTTGCTTATGAGTTTTATTGGTTTTCCATTGAATATGCCTTACTACCTGCTCAGAAGTCTGTATAAAATGGGTAAACGGTTTAGGAAACAGAGGTCAGATTTGAGTTTATTTCATCATGGTCTGATTAAAATCATCCTCATGCACCAGTTACAGTCACAAAATGATTGTTGGGATGCATTCATTTCACGAAATGGTTTTGGTAACCATGAGTTGGGACAGGTAGATAAGTTGGTCATTGTGGAAACCCTTTTGAACCCTACAGCCTCTTCTCCACCGCTCCAGGCCTGTAATTTTTCCCCTAATAACCAACCCTCGAGCTACCCTAATGTCATTCAATAGGACAATCGACTGGTTACACATCCAAAGAATTGCACTAAAACTATTAAGAAACCTACATGAAAGAAGCTAAAGGGCAGTGTTGATGTCAATTTCAAGAACAAAAGAGCTGGTCATTTGATTTCTCGAAGTGTTCAAAATAAAATGAAACCCTATGCAGACGCAATCAAAAAGATTGAAGTGAGAGAAGATTCAGTCTCAGAAATTGAAAAATTCCTGGCTGAAGAGGACCCCGTGTCATACGGGCTATACCTTGATTGACCCTATGACCATGTTAACAATCTGCCTTCTTGTCTAAAGGACAACCCAGAATTTCCTGGCATCCAACTCTGTGATTAGCCTACCATTCACATGGAGGATTCTCTGACCCATAATGCTATCAGTGCTAATGCAAATTCCTTATAGTCACAGTGTGATGAGTGTCGATCGTGGATCAACAGGTACTATACTGATGTTCCACTGCTACAGTCACGACTCAAGTCTTTAAGAGACCAAGTTGATACATTGACAAATGAAAACAACCCACTTGATTCCATTATCCAAGGGAAGGAGAAATGCTTGAAAACTACAGGTTGTGTCATTTTCAAAAATGTAGAGGCAGCAACAGCTATTTTAAATTCCAAAATTTCTTGATACGTTTTGCTTTCATGATTTGAGGTATGATATTTTTTTTTATTTTTAGCCTGATTGTGTCACTCTTAAGTTAGGATATTTGATTTGATTGAATAAACTATTCCTCTTATTAAGATTAGTCTGTTTTGTTTATTTAAGAAAATATGATTGCATTTGCTATTACAACTAGCTACATAATCGCAAGATTCTGTAGCCAGTTAGGAAAATTCGAATTGTTTGATTTGATAATTGAAAACATATCTGAAATCTTCTCATTTTCATTTTTTTTCAAGAAGATTAAGGAGCCCATGATTTCCAAGATGATATGAGACACTTATGAGGTCTCCCAGCCATATCAATTTTGTATTTTGAGTAAACAAAATTAGACTGTTAATAGTGTTTTGATATCTAGTGAAATCAGGTTGGTTGCATCCCCCATATTTTTGAAACAAATTTGATCTTATCAACAGGAAACAGTTATGTTTCCTGAAACCTATATAAACATATTATTTTGTAAACATTGGATCATCTCAGCCTGGGGAAAGAGTATGGGCATTTTTATCGCAGACTTGAATAAAATAGAGTGCACGTTATAGCTTTATCTTTTCTGTACGATGTTTTTATTCAGGTTATGTGTATGTCAATTTGATAATAGATGGTGATTTCTTTTGTCGTCGTGATTTATTACCATTTGACATGATTCATTTTATATGTTTCTCATATCTTATGTTTCAGATACAATATACATACATTTATCATCTATCCAATTTGAATTAGTAGATTCATCTCTAATTTATTTTGAATGTCTGCATGCAAGTTCTTACAGGAATATTTATCTCGTCGTAGTAATTTTCAAATCATATGATTACTGTAACTATATCTATTCAATGTTTTGTCGTTATAATTCAATCTCCAGCATTATCGTTCCTCATTTATTAGGGGCTATCTCAAGATCTGTAGTAGGTTTACTTCATCAGATAAAGGTGGTTGGATATTCAACAGTGAACATACATTGGATGCAATAACAGGTTAGCCTGTTATTTAATTTCGCTAGTTTCCTGAATATAAAAGTTTTCTCTATATAAAACATTTTTTACTATCTATTATTTTTTTTTTCTTCAATTAGGAAGTTTAATGTGTCATGTCACGAGTGTATACATTTAAGAAAACAAATCCAAAAATAAGATAGCGTTTTTACGTCCTTTATTATTATCACTAAAAGTAATCAATCTACATTTGATTTTTGCGAGTTTAGATTAAAACTCATGTTTTGTATAGATTGTATATAGAATTATCATACATATAATATTTAATTTGTACATATATATTTACTTAGATGTACATATAGTTTTTAGTAATTGTTATTTATTAGGCTATTGTTTTTCCTTTAGTTATTTTTTCACCTTCTTTAGGACTTAGATCAGCCAACGAAGCCGCAAAACCCGTCGGAGTGAATTAATCCAAATGTCTTGGGTTAATTAGACAACCCCAGACCGGATTCACTCCTCCAGTTGACGAGCAGTCAATTTCACCCGTCAACAGAGATACAATACAATAACTCGTAGTCTCTTCTACAATCAATCTTCTTCTACAATCAAACTTCTTCTGCAAGGGATTCTGCACCAATGGTTCTTCTTCTGCAAGAGCTTCTGGGAAAGCGGTGAGTACTTGAATAATAATTCAACTTTAAAATCATGGAAAAGGTATCTTTCAACTAACCTTTGGAGCTACATCTATACCATATCAATACTCACCACAACTATACCATATCAATACTCGCTACAACTATACCATATCCATCAATACTCACTATAATACTCAGTTTCAGGTCTCCAATATCATGTCTTATTAAGGATTTTGATCAATATGATGCATTTGATTGATGTCATTGTTAGTTAACAATATCTTGCAGGAGGAGGAGGAGGAGATTCTTTGAAGAAGTTCTTTTCCTTGTTGCCAGTTTGAATTCCATCTAGGAAATTCAGAAGATCTGAAAACCATGTGTAATGCACATGTGAAAGACCTAATTCTTCAGAGCTAGAGAAAGTCTGTGGTATTATGAACTACAGATGAAGAAAAAATCTTCAAATCTAGAGAAATTCTGCAGTATTATGAACTGTAAATGAAGAAAAATTCTTCAAATCTAGAGCAAGTCTATAGTATTATGAACTATAGTTGAAGAAAAATTCTTCTGAGTTAGATCAAGTCTGTAGTATTTTGAACTACAATTGAAGAAATAAAGTGGCGTAGAAATTGAAGAAGGAACCAACCACAATTGAAGAAGGAAGTGTGGTGATGGGAAGATTCTATGACATATGTGTTGATATTATGGTAGCTGCGAGAGGTATTTACCTCCACGTGTAAACTTGATGAGAATAGAATATTCTTGGAATCAAGAATAAACCCTAATGAATTGGCTAATAACCCTAGAAGATAAGTCGGCTCAAGAGGATAATTTGTATTAGGTTATTAGCCTCCAATAGAAGAAGTCAGCCAGAAGAAATATTATATACTAAGTAAATAGGCACCCAGAATGAGAAGTCGGTCCAGGCAGTTAGCTAGAATTAGTATAAATATAGGAGGCTAGTCTTCATTCTAGCAGGCATTCTCAGAACTACAGAGCTCACTTGTGCGCACTGCAAATAACAAGTTTGTGTGCAAGTTTGGAGGAGAGATGTCGTTGCAGCTGCTGTAGCTAGTGGATTACGTTATGGCTTGGACTATCTCTTTATGGTTTGGATTATTTGATCAGCTCTTTTTTTGTGCGCTATCCTTGGAGAAAGTTGTGCTACCCTTTGTTTGGCTATCTAGCCTAGGGTATGCTTCTGGAGTGATTCTCTGTCAAGGTTAAGGTGCTCATAGGGTGGCTTCAACCTATGGTTGGGTGACAATAGTGATATTGTATATGGTAAAACGAGCACATCCATTATATTCTAATAGTTTATGGGCCCACACCTCCTACATTCATTCTAACCACTGGAACGGAGCATAGCCATAAGGATATTAAGCTCGTTGAATAATTGTCGCTAGAGTTTCTAGCAAGAATAGTCACCAAAGCATTGCCGCTAGGGTTACTAGCAGGTGCAGTTGCAGTTGCAGAAACCCTAAACCTCTCGTTGAGGCACCTTAAGTGAAGGGATTGACCTAATTTCTGGATAGACCAGTGCGCCCTAGCATAGCACATCTCCTGGTACTCTCAGCAAGCCAAGACGTGAAGTTTGAGTTTTTGGTCAAATCTAGGGTTGACCAAGTCAAAGCAGCCATGAATTATTTTATGAAGTCATAAAACAAGTTAGATGGAGCTTCTAACTTCAGAGTTTGGAAGACAAGGATTGACCTCATCCTTTCCAATAATAAAGTGTTGGATATCGTGAAAGGAAAGATCATGGAACTAGAGTTTGAAGAAGGAAAAGAGAAGGAATCGTAGAACGTTGCAATTATGGAGAAATTAAAAGACAATGAAATCAACGCCATGAGTATCATAGTGGACTCTATAAAATACCAATTGATACCCTACATCTCCCATATTGACTCATCGAAGAATATGTATGATGCCCTAATAAACCTCTTCTCAGTCAGAAACATTAGACATGTAATGAATCTGAAGAATGAGCTATGTGACATGAAGATGAATGATGATGACAACATAACATCATGCTTTGTGAGAATATCTCAGTTAAGAGATCAACTACAAGCTATTGAAGAGATCATTTCAAAGAAGAAATTGGTAAACATAGTACTCAATGGTCTTCCCAAGATGTGGGATGCATTTGTCGCAAGCATGAACACAAGGAAGGAGTATCCTACATTTGAAGAACTTTGGACTTGTTGTGCTCAAGAATAATCAAGGATTAGTGCAAAAGAGAAACCCCAAAAGAAGTACGGTGATCAATCCTTCACAACAAGGTTCAAGTATTTCAGGAACAAAAAGAAGTTTGGCTCCAGGAAGAAAACAAATCAAGATAAAGATATGTCAAGGATACAATGCTTCAATTTTCAAAAGTATGGTCACTACAAGAATCATTGTCCTGAGTTAATGAAAATGAAGGAAACACATGAAGCATTAGTTTTTGAAGAAAGGGAACCCTCAAAGAAAGCCAAGCAGGACAAAACATACTTCTTCTTCTAAGACAAGGTAACAATACTCTTCATAGTTCTTGTACATACCATGTTTTCGGTACATATCTTGCATATATATTTATTAGAAGATAATATGTTCAAAGAAAAACTATACTTATGGAAGAACAACAAGATAAGGACTGCTATCACTATGACTATAAGACAAGCTTCAAGATAAGCCAAAATCAGAAAGAAACCTAGAAGATTTAAAGACGGAAAGAAGTGAACAATCAAGAGGAAATTGGAAAAAGACTTGTAACACCTTGCAGAAGGCAATAAGGATGCAAATGAAAGCATAGATTATGTTAGATGGAGGGATCCGATTATATACTTACTTCCAAAATAAATACATGCACTCATACATGAAGCAAGGATTAGGAGGGAGCTAATCCTATGATCCATTGAAGATGATGAAGTATATATCCAAGGTAGTAGCCATGAAAAGTAGTACGTGTTTAGTTTGACTTTAGAAGAAGTCTTCTTCAAAAAGAAGCCTTAAAGTATTCATGATCCTACGATTAAAGGAAGAAGTTGGAAACTTCATAGCATGGAATCTATAGAAAACTCCATGGACCTAAGATCTAAAGAGAAACATGAGGAAGAACATGAAGATTCCAAGAAAGAACAACCAGTCATTGTATCAAGAATCGCAAGATTACCAACCTGATATGAACTCACTAAAAGCAATCAAGCAGAGGTACTGAAAGTTGTGATGAAGAACAGTGTATGAAATACTTATGAATGTAAGCATTGCAAGATCCAAAACTAGAGGTTCTCTTAGATGGAGGGAGAAGACTATGATGATTACTTGTTCCAGTAAACTAGATATATCTCTACATGAACTTTTATATCGTCCGCAATATCCATAGTTGGAATTGACATCAGATGAATGCAAAGACTGTTCTCTAGAATAATTGAACAAAGAGAATATGTAGAGAAACCTCAATGCTTTGGGGTATAACAGAAAGATACCCTTGTATGCAGATGGAAGAAGACAACTTGGTGGAGAACCTCCAATGCACAACATAAGCATGGTGAAGATTTTCTATAACAGAGATATTATATCATAATGATTACTCAGATGATCAGGATGATGGATTGCCAATCCATGACAAAAATATCATGATGACAGAAGAAGTGCCACATGGATATGTTCTAGTTTGAGCCTTTCCACGATGTTATGAACTAGCAGGAATCAAACAGAGATGAATTCAACTATGATATACTGTAATGATTAAAGTTATATGTGTTAGAATATAGAAGATGGTGTGCTCATTTTACGATTGATGATACCCTTGTCACCCAACCATAGGCTGAAGCCTCCTTCCGAGCACCTTAACCTTGACCTGAGAATTCCTCCGGAAGCAAAACCTAGGCTAGATAGCCAAACAAAGAGAAGCGCATCAATCCCCAAGGATAGCGCATCACAAAAACTGATCAGATAGTCCCAAACCCTAGCCAAGAGATATCCAAGCCAAAAATTGAAACTCGCTGCTGCTACAGCTGCACCTGCAACTCTCCTCCAAACCTACGCACCAGACTGCAACTGCAGTACGCACCAACTGGGAAAACTGCAATTCTGAGATGTGACAAATGAGAACTGGCGCCATGTATTTATAGTAATCCTATCAGTTTGCTGGGGCCGACTTCTCTTTCTGGGTATGTGTCTGTTCAGTATATTATTATTAATTATGGCCGGATTCTTCTCTTGGAGGCTAATAGCCTAATATAAATTATCTTCTTGAGCCGACAAGGCTTCTAGGTTTATTAGCCAACTCATTAGGGTTTCTCTTGCTTTCTAGAGTCTTCTATTCTCGTCAGGTTCACACATGGGGGTAAATACCTGCCGCAACTACCATAATATTAACACTCCCTCCTAGCTAGAGAGGTATTTACAGGTAATGG
The DNA here is from genome assembly GCA_009831015.1 of Picea engelmannii. Taxonomy (NCBI): domain Eukaryota; kingdom Viridiplantae; phylum Streptophyta; class Pinopsida; order Pinales; family Pinaceae; genus Picea; species Picea engelmannii. The sequence continues at coordinate 1,162,203 of ML787528.1, read as the reverse complement.
ACTTGAGCACAAAACATACCATTTACCCGGTAGGATCAATATAGTCATCTAGACTATTTCATGACTAGATCATGAGCATCACCATCACCATCAGCTGCATCATCTCTTGAAACCATACTTCATCTGAGTAGTTAGATATGATGCTAAATAAGTCACTCTCACCATGGAGTGATACGAGAGGAGTAAAAGGTATGAATTGTTTTCCGTCTGGAAAATCTTTGTTCATCATTCATCTGAATGATCATCATCTCCAATAATCTGCTGATAGTCTTCAAGGCAATTAGAACAAGAATAGAACACACCTGTGTCTATTCATAGTAGTACACAACTACAATCCAGTGGTTAACTACCACATCAAGTAACACACAAGTACTTGATCAACAACGTATAGTTGCGAACAGTGAAACTTATTCACCACAATAGTCCTCATCTACTATCATATAGTATTCATAACAAACATCTGACAACATCCTGCATAGAAACAATGTTATGATAAAAACTATATCATCTGGGCCAATCTTTCACTCATGTCTGTGAGATTTGAAAGAATGTCTGCCACCACAGTATAGAATATCAACAATAATCATCTGGGCCAATCTTTCACTCACTTCTGTGAGATCTGAAAGAATGTCTGCCCTCAACATAGAATATCAATAATAATCATCTGGGCCAATCTTTCACTCACATCTGTGAGGTCTGAAAGAATGTCTGCCCTCAATATAGAATATCAATAATGGGCTATCTACCCCATTCTTCTCAACCAAGGAAGAAGGATTGTTTTTTATTTCTGAACCTGGACCATTTCCCACCCTGGGCCATTCTTCCAACACTAAACAAAGTGTAACCTGGAGAGAATGAGTCTGCCCTCGAGAAATGTATGGACCATTCCTTACCCTGGGCCATTCCTCCGACACTAAAAAAAGTGTAACCTGGAGGGAA